>CM062809.1:80917417-81407795 GCA_031772625.1 Pinus tabuliformis
TTCCCAATGCTCAGTCAACCTAACCCTCTTGTGGATATTGTGCCTTTTTACCTCTAGGAGATGGGCTCCAGGATAATAAATCTTCTATCAACTATTGCAAAATTTCTTGTCTAAGCAGGTCCCACTTACCTTTTCTCAACATTACGATAAGCCCCTTTCTACATGGAAGTTGGTTCCTACTTTAGCTAATGCATGAACTCCAATTCATCATGGCACACTCTACACAGCTAGCCTTGCCACACCATCCTAGTCCTCGTCAGCTTGACCTTTCTATTGCATGACTTCTTGTGGACTTCTGAGAATGTAACCTCTAGGATTACATCATCCTAGGCTTCTTCCTAGTCGATGATTCCTCTCACTCACTCTTAGTCGTTGATCATGTGAGCTTCCACTCTTTGCCCTGCACTACGGTCATATGGCTAGAAACTTAGATTTTAAGCTGATCGTCGTGTGACCCAATACATTATCCAAGTTCGTGGATAAGGTTATAACACTAAGGATATGAGATAAGGTTTTCATTTTTCTCTACACTACGCATCATTTGTGAAATTATTCAACCATGGATTGGTTGCTATGGTTCTGCAAATGTCTAGACTCGCACTAGAGTCTCACCATTACATTAAGGTTTTATGAAGCACACTCTTGTGCTATCCCTCTTGAGCTTACAACAAGGTTTCCCTCTCTCATTTCGTGGTGACTGTAATGTAAAACACTGATCAGGGACATGTACTAGGGATTTTTCCGTTTAGCCCTTCAGAGGTCTATGGTATCCCCTTAATGATCAATTTGGCATATCAAAACATTTGAAGACAACCAAAATAAAATGGAGGAGTACTTGTATGCAAGGACATATCCCCATCATGCATGTGGCTTGAAGGCAGTATCATGCCCATCCAAGAAGTATAAACCAAGTCCTCTATATGTTGAAGCAATCTTATCTATAATAAGGAGAACTGGCCCTCTCATCCCTAAGCTTAAGAAAGATAGAAATTGACCTAAGAACTTGAGTCGACATTAATGAAGGGATTAGAGAAAAATGCATATAAAATAAACAGGCCCATAGGGCAACAAGGGGAAAGTAATCTCCATTGTGCTACCCCACATTGTATGTAGTGCTAAGGAAAACCAGTAGTCGAAAAAATTTCATGTTACTACAGTTTATGAAGGAGGGTTTCCAGGCAGATGGTTAACAAAAATAACCAATATATGAATACCCACTAGTAGAGTATCAATCAAGTTGAACACCATGGCTAAAACCAATAATTCAAGCGTGGATTTAACATGACATATCCACACTAAGACAATATACATATTATGGCACTCAGCCTTGAGAGATTCAACATTAACAAGTGCATAGTAGAGTTGAAAATTTGTGTGGAGTACAATAACTTTTAAAATTGTCATTCAAGCTCAAGAGACCGTGACTTACACAACAAAAAATATAGATAAATTAGACTGATTCCTTAATAAAATGGATGTGTATACCTAATACCAGGGTATTCATTGCTAAAGACTTGAAGAAGACCCTAATATAAAATGACAAGTCAATACGGATAAAAGAGGAGGAAACATAACCAATATTCTGACACGCTATCCCAACACCTTTAAACATCAACACAACACGTTTGTAAATCCAGTAAGTAATACTAAAACAATCATGTCTCATGCAAAATAGTACCATTTCAAACCATAAATTTAACATACATTCATTATCATGGAAAATACATGAGGAACACTTATCTTGTGAGTTTTTTGGGCAACTGAGTTTAGGAATTTGACTCTCCATCCAACCATAGATAGTTATAGCCAATTATCACTTGCATCTATCACCCCTAAGCGAGGTTATAGAGACTGAGGGGTCCTCTTCTCAAGGGTTGAAACACAACCTTTAGTTGTTCCAGGGACTCTAGAGATCTTTCCACATCCACCCTCCAACTAATTTTGCAAGAAAAAAATTCACAGGGAGTTTAGCGACTCACTGTCTCCACCCTTAAAATATGAACACCATGGTTACACCCAACTTGGGGACTCAAGAACCACATAAAAATCAAACATAAAAAAAGGAAGCTATCCATAAATCCTCTAGGAATTTTCCTAGGAATAATTCCTCCACCCTAGCCCTTCGATATTTGCTAAGAATCACCATCTCCACCCTCTGGCCACTCGAGAGGAAATTTATTCCCCACATGGAAGTGATTTATTCCTGACTTTTTGCCAACCAAATGTTGTCTCCTCACTCTTATATGTTCTATCTATGTTCTCACTCCTCCAAGAGTATCAAACCTGCCTTTCTTTCTTCTCTTCAATGTTTAGTCCCTATTCTTTGTTTGACTATGTTCTTTTATCCCCTTTTTTACCAATGCCTTCCCCGCAGCTCGAATCCTACTCTCCACTATTGTGCTACCCTCAACAATTCAAATTATCTTTTCCTTGTGAACCTTTAGACAGTGACCCTGCCAACATAATCTTGTCTTCTAATGAGAAGTGTGTCAAGTCTCCTTGTTTGTTAATTTCAATTCAATGACCTACTCTTCACTTACGCACTCTGGGCATAATTTCTCAACATCTCTATCCTCTCTTGCTTGCTTTTTTCTCCAAGGAATCATGGTCCTTGTCCTCTTTTATAGCTTCCTCTTAATGGCATGTTCCAACTCATTTAGAATGCACATCTACTAGCCTCCTTGGCTGTCATAGTGATTAAAAATCCAAAGCAACTACCCCCCTTAGTCTTTGGAATTTGTGTCCCATTGCTCAAACCATTATGTAAAAATATTTACATTGCATAAATGAGTGCAAATAATTGGGGTTGTCACAAACCCATCCCCCTTGGAGGAACACCATCCTCGGTGTTATTGTCCAAATGTAATATGAAATACACACTTAAAATAACACATACTTTTTATGGATCTTTATATACATAGATATGTACAATATTTACAATTTATATACATTTGCTTCAACCAACAAACAAAAAAGGATATTCTACCGTCATTGAGTCATCCATTCCCAAGTGGCTTCCTCGGGCTGAAAGTGCCTCCACTACACTTTGACTCGCTCAATTGCTCAATTTTGGAGCATGATGCTCCTCTGTTCTAGGATGCATAATGGATCTTACTAGAAATCTCCCTCTAGTTCCACCTATAGCACAAACCAATCAATCACATGATTAGAATCATGTAGATATCTTTTAACAAAGAAACATGGAAAATGTCATGGAATTTTACTGATGGAGGTAAGGCCAGCTTATAGGTCACTAGTCCAATCCTTTCAAGGATCTCGAAAGGTCCATAAAACTATGGTGCTAGCTTGGCACATGACCCAATATTTAAGGAACTTTTCTTGGGTTTAATACACAAATAAACATGTTCCCCAACTTGGAACTCTTTATGTACCCTATGCTGATCAACATATATTTTCTGTCTATCCTATTCCACCTTCAAATTATGTTATATAATCTACATTTGCTGCTCCATCTCTTTTAGCATATCAGGCCCAATAAGGACCCTATTCAATGGGTCATTCCGGCTAATAGGAGTATTGAAAATCTTTCCATAAAGTTCCTCAAATGGGTTCATATTTATGGACTCCTGGTACCCATTTTTATATGAAAATTATACAAGTGGACACATACATACTCAAGATGTCTTTAAGGATCCTATTTGTTCTCTTTTTTTTTTTCTCATCCATCTGTGGATGATAAGCTGTACTGAAGGCCAATTCAGTCCCCACTCATGGAAATAGATCCTTCCAAAACGTTGAAGTGAAATTGAAATCTTTGTCTGAAATGATTCTCTTGGGAACTCCATGCAACCTCACAATTTCCTTTATGAAAATTTGAGCCACCTCACTAGCTGAATTGGTGGATTTGATTGCCACAAAATGGGCCACCTTGCTCAACTTTCTAATTAATAGCATAATTGCATCATGTTGTATGGAGGTTCTTGGAAAATCAATAATGAAATCCATGGAGATTACTTCCCATTTCCATTTTGGAATGGGAATGGGCTGCAATAATCCTGTTGGATGTTTAGATTCATCCTTTAGTTGCTGACATTCTAGACATTTAGAAACAAAATCAGGCACTTCTTTCTTCAAATTTGGGTAATAATATAATTTTTTGATGGCCATGAGAGTCTTTTGATATCCCAAATGGCCAGAATAGAGTTTCTCATGGAACTCTCTCATTATAAGCCTCTTCAAATCATCATTATTTGGTACGTAGATTATGCTCTTGAATCTAACTAGGATATCGTATGTGAGATGATATTCTTCATCCTCACCTTCTTGTTGTAGATTTTCCTTCACTTTATGATATTTCTCATCATGTTGTCTCGAATTTTTTACCCTTTCCACCAGGTTGAATTTGTAAGAGCTTATGGCTTCTAGGCGATTCAATTGAATCCTTTTACTAAGTGCATCAACAACCCTATTTTCTTTGCCTTTGATATACTTGATGTCAAAGTAAAAATCGCTAAGTATGGCTAGCCACCTAGCTTGTTTTTTGTTCAACTTAGGTTGATCAAACAAATATTTGAGTCCACCATGATCTGCCATGAGTTTGAATCTTCTGCTGAGGAGGTAATTCCCCCACATTCTCAATACATGAATATTGGTAGCTAACTCTAGAACATGAGTCACATATTTTACCTTATGTTCATTTAATTTCCGAGACTCATAGAAAACTACATGTCCTTCTTGCATTAAGACTCTACCGAGCCCTTCCTTGTAGGCATCCTTACATACCACAAAATCCTTGTCCGCATTTACAATCATCAACACTAGTGCATTAGTGAAAAACTACTTCAACTACTCGAAGCTTATTGAGATTCAACTATACAATAGAGTTTATTTCCTTTCCTTTGCAAGGATGTAATGGGGTGGCCTATCTTGGAGAAGTTCCTAATGAACATTTTGTAGTAGCATACCAATCCAATGAGTGATATGACACCATTCACATTCTTCGATGTTGGCCACTCCATTATGGCCTTGATATTTTCTAGATCGATTGAAATCCCCTCCTTGGAGACGATTGTCTCAAGTAATGTATCTATGATTGGAAAATTTCACATTTTCTAAGCTTCACATAAATCTTGTGTTCCCTCAACAATTGTAACACTATAACCAGGTGCTTTTCACGCTCTTCTTTAGTTCTTGAGTACACCAAGATGTCATTAAAAAAACAATGACAAAGTTATATAAATAAGGACGCAATACACTATGCATTAGACACATGAAAGTGGAAGGGGAATTAATAAGCCCAAGGGGTACCACCACAAACTTGTAGTGTCTGTACCTCATCCAAAAAGAAATTTTTTGAATTTATTATTCTTTGATATGTATTTGATGATATCCAAACCTCAAATCGATCTTGGAGAAGACTGCTACTCCCCCCAGTTGATCAAATAGATCATCAATTTTCGGCAACAGATACCTGTTCTTAATGGCTACTTTATTCAATAACCTATAATCAATATAGAGTCAGAGATTCCCATCCTTTTTCTTCACAAATAACACTGGAGTTCCCCATGGTGATATACTTGGTTGTATGTAACCGTTATCAAGCATATCTTTCAACTACAATATTGACTCAACTAGGTCTGACATACTCATCCGATATGGTGCTTTGGACGTTGGTGCTGCTCCAGGAACCAATTCAATAGAGAAATCAACTTCCCTATGAGGAGATAAACCAAATATTTATACTAGAAACCCATCCTCATATTGCTGCAACACGAGACATTTCTTTAGCATCTCGATTTCTTCTTGTGAAATGTTGTCACTGACTTCCTTATCACTGGAAATTCGCATAGCAAATAATTCACAACCCTTCCGACAACTGCATTTGGCCTGCATTGCTATGGTTAACCTTACTAAACTTGGGTTTCCCTTGCCTTGGAAAACTTTTATCTTTCTGACATCTTCAATGAATTCAATTGCTTTTTCATAACAATCCACTTTGGTTTTGTGCACGTACAACCAATCCATGTCAAATAACATGTTGTATGCACCCAATGGAAAAAAATTCAAATGTGTTTTTGTGGGCATGTCGCTGAGCTCAAATGCACACGATTTCACCCAATGGCTAAGTTTTCTCTTTTCTCCTATTTCCAGTTGAACTAACCATGGCTTTGTGTGCAATTCCTTAGTTAATTTGTAATTTTCCACCAACTTCGGAATGACATAGTTGTAATTAGAACCAAGATAAATAAAAATGGAAATAAATTGATTACACATCTTACCTTCCATCTCAATGATGGATTCTTGGTGATCTTCCTTGCGATTTACCATGGCTGCATAAATTCTGGGAAAGCTCAGTGCTACATCACTCACTGTATGAGCGTCCTAGGTATTGTAAATATTTGGCCTTGCATTTATTTGGTGTGCATAGTCTCTTTTACTATTGTTCTCACCATAGGCCAAACATTTTAATTTCTCTTTTGTCTCATCTCTGCATCGATATGTTGTTGGATGATACCCATGGATTTTAGCAGCAAGGTCAATTTTTTACTGAAATTGACTTGCCTTGGCTAGGTGTGTGCCTCCCTTATTTTCCATTATTTTCTTAGGTCATTTATTTTTATTTCCAACATTGTAATTTTCTTTTCAACTACTTTTGGTTTCCAGCCTTCGGTTTGCTTGCTCATAGCAATGTTTCAATTTATTAATGGCATCATTCAATGTTTGAGGTTCCAGCAATTCAATTCGGTCTATGAATGCCATTGGGAATAGATTGACAAATATTTGGATTTTGGCCTTCTCATATTTGAGATATGACACATATATTAGTAGTTCCAGGAACTTTGTGACATACTCATCATCTGTCAATTGCCCCATATTAAGTTCATAGAATTATTTTTCTTCATTGTCATAATATCTCTATGATAAATATTGACTTTTGAACAACTTCTAAAATTCATTCCAAGTCAATTCTTATTCAATGATGCCTTTGACATTATTCAAATCTTCCCAACATATGTCTGATTTTCCCTTCAAACTAAAAGTGGCAATTTTGGCTTTCATGTTCTCAGAATAGTCATGGATTTTGAAAAATTTCTTCATGCTAAGCAAACAAGCTTCTACATCTTCATATTTATTTATGTCTCCATTAAATGTGGGTGCCTTGTCTTTCTTAAATTCCTCTGGCATATATTCCTTTTCTCTCCTTCTTTAATGATGATGATGGGAATGATGATGGTGTCTCCTGGGAGTAGAACTAGAAGGTTTACTAAAGTGATGCACATACGGGCTAGTTATTCTTTATGGGATGCTTAATAGTGCATTTACCTTCATGGTGTCTTCAATCTCCCGCCTATGCCTCTTCCGGGACCTGCTACCATATGCCCCATTTGTTTTATCTTTTAATTTCTAAAGGATTTTCCTATCTCTATGACTAGTTCCCAACTCATATTTCCTTTGTCTCTGTAATTCTGAGAGGCCTTTCAAGATGATTGCATTTATTTCAACTTGCCTCTCCTGAGCTCTTACCAATCTTTCATTGTCTACATTAAAACTTTTGACCTTATCCATTAGGCTCCTCAAGGTATCGATCCAATCAAGAGAGTTTTCCCTCCCCGTTGGCCAACTTATCTTTCTATTCATTTGTCATGGCCTCTTCATTTCCATGCTATGGAAGATCAAAGCTATATTGTACCACTCCGTTCCTCATTACTCTGTCTTTTATTGTCTTTTGTTTCGTGTGATGTGCTATCATTCACACACAATCATTAGAGACATTATAATATAATTAAAAGACAAGAGATCATGCCCATGATCTTGATTCTGTAGAGTTGTTATGTGAAGCTAGTTGTAACAACAACCCATGTTAGCACATCCATGTCATTTAATCAACAATTTTCGGCATCCACATACATGCTTGTATAGTCAACAAAGTATAACTGTCAACTCAACTGTTATATCATCAATAATAATGAAACATGTCAATTGTTAACCATGCTACATGACCAAATTATGGAATAAACACATCAATCACAAATGCAATCAATCATTCGTAAACCAAATTTTAGCACCTCAATGTTAATATTGTTAATTTTATAAAAATTAACATGAATCCCCTTTGTAGGAGCCTGCTACTACTTGCCCATGATAGAGCCCATCCAATCCAAGTGCTGAACCTGTATGCTCTGATACCACCTGTAAACACCCCACCTCAACCTTCGTGAAGTGTTCACTTGTTAATGCAATATCCCTTGTATAATTAAAGAGACAGGATAGTAAAAAAATAGTTTGTCTTTAAAACTTGAAATAAATGCCACCATTGTGTTTGTCTCAGTGAGATGTTTTAGACGATATATAATTTTAGCTTGATATGACCTTTGGATCAAAAGTTATGTCTTTTCAAAGTTCCACTACCCCATCATCCATGTGCCACATGTCATCCACGTGGTAGTCTAGCAAACCTCTCATTCATCCACTTGGCATTAGGACATTAGCTTTTGACCCGTTGGGTTTTCACAACCCTCGCACTATTTAAATGTGTAAACACACACACACATGTATAAATTGTTGCCCATTTTTGCACCCACCCCCTATAGTTATATATGTATATTTATGCTTAATTAATGGGTCATCTATTAGCGACAACATTCTCGTTACTCGTGCTCTATTACTAAACCATTTTCATTTGTGAAATCAAGATTTTCTATGGGGTGGCCTTCATTGCCGACTTGTAAGGTGGGTTTGCCCTTGTGCCAATGGTTAAACTGTTAGGCTCACATGTACGCCATCATAGCCTAGGCTTACATCATCCTGCTCCTTTCAAATGTGTATTTCACTTCATACTCCCAGGGAATAGCCTCTGAACTTACGTGCCTTGGTGGGTCTCTCCTCTTATAGGGATAACACTCTTGATCAGTCCATCGGCTCACATCCTTTATTAACTACTCCAACAGCCTTGCTCTTGCCATGACAACCCAATGTGAATTTAGCACAACTCTTTCACATATGCACTGTAATGAAAACCTCGGGGGTAAGACCTCCTGGGATGACTTCATGCTTACATTTTTAATTGCATGTGGTGATTCCTGAGTGGTGACATGTGTCACCCATATTTGACCCCCTTGGCCACTTGAAAGCGCTAAAAACACATGCCACATGTCCCCCATGATAATTTCATGCTGACATCAGCACACCACAATGTTTGCCATGTCATCTCCATGAACCAATCACATTAATCACTCTACCTTATTCCCATTCATCCATGATGTCAAGGTACGAAGATAGAAGGGGTTCTCGGGCCTCGATTTTGCATTGATTTCCTTTATAAAATTTAAAGGATTTGGGCTACTATGTCAAGTGATGAGTCTTATGCTACATTTTCCTGGTGCTGAGTTAGACCGACCCTCTCATGGATACTGCACCTTGTTACCTTTGGGAGATGTGATCCAGGACACATCTTCCCTCGACTGCTGCAAAGCTTCCTGTCTAAGAGGATCTCGCTGATCTTTTCTCAATATCATGATAAGTCCCTTTCCACACGGAAGTTGGTTCCTACTTCAACCA
Organism: Pinus tabuliformis; assembly: GCA_031772625.1. NCBI lineage: Eukaryota > Viridiplantae > Streptophyta > Pinopsida > Pinales > Pinaceae > Pinus > Pinus tabuliformis. Next base: position 80,926,937 of record CM062809.1, read on the forward strand.
AGCCATCATGGTGCAATTTACACTATTTCCCTTGCCATGCCATCTTGGTCCTCGTTAACCTAACCTTTCTATTGCACAACTTCTAGTGGATTTCTAGTAATGTAAGTTATAACCTCTAGGTTTATGTCATCTTCGGCTTCTTCTTGGCTGATGATTCCTTTGACTCACTCTTAGACGTTGATCATGTGAGCTTCTACTCTTGGTCCTACACTACGGTCATATGGCTATCAACTTAGCTTTTAAATTGACCATCACGTGACCCAATACATTCATCCAAGTTCATGGATATGCTTATAAGGCTGAGGATATGACATAAGGTTTTCCTCCCAATCTACACTATGTGTCATTTGCGAAAGGATTTGACTATGGATTGGTTACAATGGTTCTGCAAACACTTGGAATTGCACCAAAGTCCAATCATATCCATTAAGGTTTTATGAAGCACACTCCAGTGCTATCCCTTTTGAGCTTATAACAAGGTTTCCTTCTCCAGCTTTTTGGTTACTATAATGTAAAATACTAATTAGGGACTTTTCCATCTAGACCAGGGAATTTTCCATTTAACACTTCAAAGGATTGTGATCTCCCATCAGTGATGATATTGGCATACCAAAACCTTTGAAGACAGCCAAAATCATGCAAATGAGTACTCGTCCGCAAGGATAGATCCCCATAACGCTTGTGGCTTGAAGGAAATATCATTCCCGTCCAAGAAGTATAAACCAAGTCCTCTAACTCCCAAAGCAATCTAATCTATAATAAGGAGAATAAGCCCCTCTCATACCTATGCTTGGGAAAGATAGAAATACTGACCCAAGAACCTGGGTTTGCATTAATGAAAGGATTAGAGAAACACACATATAAAATAAACAGGCCCATAGGCCAATGAGGGGAAAGGAATCTTCATTATGCTACCCCACACTATATACAATGCTGAAGAAAAATAGTAGTCGAAACGAGTTCATGCTACTACTGTTTATGAAAGGGGGTTTCCAGGAAAATGGTTAACATAAATAACCAATATATGAATACCCACTAGTAGAGTATCAATCAAGTTGAACACCATGGCTAAAACTGATCATTCAAGTAGGGATTTACCACTCCACATCCGCATTGAGAAAATATATAGAATATGGAACTTCGCCTTGAGAGGTTCAACATTAAAAAGTTCATAGTAGAGATGCAACTTTGTGTGGAGGACACAAGATTTTAAAATCAAGTCATTCAAGCTCATGAGGTCGTGCCTTACACAACACATAAAATAGATCTATTGGACTGATTCCTTGATAACATGGATGTGTAGACCCAACACTAGGGTATGCATCTTTGAAGGCTTGAATAAGACCCTCACATAAAATAACAAGTCAATAAGGATAAAACATGAGTAAATCCTTAATATTACACATTGCATGCATAAACAATGCTAATGAAAGCTTGTACTCAACATATTCATCATACTGCAATACAAAATAGTTCCCATGCTAAATATTGTTGTGACATAACCAATATTATTACATGCTATCACAATGCCTTTAAACATTAACACAACACATTATTCAATCCTGTAAATAATACTAACACAGTCATGTCTCATGCACAATAGTTCCATTTCATACTTTAAATGCAACATACATTCATTATCATGGAAAATACATGAGGAAAACTTATCTTGTGAGATTTTTGGGCAACTGAGCCTGGGAGTATGACTCTCCACCAAACCATATATAGATATTGCGAGTTCTCACTTATAGCTATCACAGCTGAGCCAAATTCCAAATACTGATAGGTCCTCTGCTCAAGGTTTGAAAAACAACCTTCAACTGCTCTAGGGACACTAGAGATCTTTCCACTTCTTCCCTCCAATTGATTTGCAAGTAACAAAATACATAGGGATTCTAGAGACTCATTGTCTCCACCCTTCAAAACTCAACATTGTGGTTCCACCCAACTTGGGGACTCCAAAACCACAACAAAATCAAACATACAACAAGGAATTTGTGCATAAATCCTCTAGGAATTTTCTGAGGAATAATTCCTCCACCCCATCCCTTCGAAATTTTCTAAGAATCACCATCTACACGCTCTTGCCATGGGGGACTTGAGAGGAAATTTATTCCCCACCTAGAAGTTATTTCTTCATAACCTCTTGCCAACCAAAAGTTATCTACCCGCTCCTCTATGTTCTCTTTGTGTTCTCACTCTTAGAAGTTGCTCGAACCTGCCTTTCTCGTTTCTCTTCGAAGTTCAGTCCCTATTCTCCATTTGGTTGTGTTATTTTCTCCCCTTTCTTACCTATGCCTTTCCCCACAACTCGAATTCTCCTCTCCACTACTGCACTGCCCCCAGTAGTTTGAATTGTCTTTTCCATGTGAACCTTTAGATAGTGACACTGCCAACACAATATTTTTAGTGAATGACAAGTGTGCCACGTCTCCTTTTTTGTTATTTGTAATTCAATGACCCACTATTCACTTACGTACTTTGCGCATAACTGCTCAACAACTTTTTACTCTCTTTCTTGCATTTTTCTCCAGGGAAGAATGGTCCTTGTCACATTTTCCAACTTCCTCTTAATGGTATGATCTAGCTCATTTATAATGCACACCTACTAGCATTCTTGGCTATCATAGCAATTAAAAATACTAAGTAGCTACCCTCCTCAGTCTCTGGAATCAGTGTCCATTACTCAGCCCATTATGTAAAAATATTTACATTGCATACTATTGGCATTATGATACAGGTGTTTTCCTTGATGGCAACTCACTCACAGGTCAGTTCAAATTTGATAAAGGGAAACTCACATTGTAACAGGTCAATTAAGAGGTAACAGGGAAATGGTACAAAAGAACAGGAAGTTGGAACAAAGGACTACTGATCAGAATCAAGAAGTTGAAGAAAAAGGATGTTTTAAGTTATTTTAAGCTATATACACAGGTTCACGTTGTCAAAACAACATATACACGCAAGTTCACAGGAAGAAAAGGGTGTATACATATACACGCATGTTCATAAGAGGAAAAGCGCGTATGGGTTGGAAAATCAAGGAAATTTAAGATTAAAGAATACCAAGGGTAAATACCATGGTATTAGCCCACAATATTGAGTGGAGTAATGGTTATTTGATCCCGTCCAAGAATACCATAGGTTCTAAGTGTTGTTTTGGTTCGAGGTATTGAGAAAGGCCAAAAACTATATAAGGAGGAGAAGATCAAAGGGCCAAGTGTGAAAGTGAAAGGGTTTCTTAGGAATACTTCTATCTGAAGTATATTTTATGTTGCAGGGGCTATGATTATGATATGATCTAAAATATTTTGTGTACCTTGGATACAATGTTGGATCAGGATCATGAGACCTGAAATGACTTATCATTGTATGATCTGATATTGATTGGGCTAGATTTGATTGCTTACACATGTTTTATTCTTTAAATGTCATGATATGGGTATGTCTGATGTCTGGAATAGCAGTGAAGTTGTAAGTTAGTATTTGCAGATATATAGGATGTTTCACCTTGGTGAAGGCACGTATAGACACTAGTTCGACTCTTCCAACTAGCAGATGCAAAAGAAAAGTCTGTTGTTTAGAAATGAGTGATCTATCTTATCAATGTTCTTGTTTTACTGTTGTCTTCCAATGATGTCTTCTTAGATATGAAATCAAAACTAAATGAATAAGGAGATTAAGTTTGATTGATTAATTGATTAAGTGAGAAGGATGATCTTTGCTACTATCTATTTAGATCTTGGTAATTTGAGAGTAGATCTTCATAATGTTACTGGTTGATACAGTTTTGATTTAGAGGTTTTTATGACTCAATAATTTTGGAGATATACGCAGGTTTTGTTAAAGGAATTAGCGTATACATGTAGGTTGGCTTCACTGAAGTAGTGTATACATTCTGACATATGATTTGTGATGTTACAGTTGGTTCTGGTTGATGATGCAGGTTTCTGGGTTCAACACAATGTTTTGGTGATAGTGATTTGATTGTTCAGATTGACCGATTGTTGGTAGATGCAGTTATTGCAGTGGTGATTAATTGTGTGCTTATGTACCAGGAGTATGCAGTCTGAAAATTTATGAAACGTGGTCCTTGGAGGAAGAGAGAATGTCGTAGCCTTCTGTATGCAGGTGCCTACGTACTGGTAAACATATCATATAGTACAAGAGCTAGGGGGTTGTAGCTCCCTTCCAGTAGAATCTAGAGAATGAGAAAAGGTTGTAGCCTTCTACAGGTGGGTGTGTGTGTACTGGTATGAGTATGCACCAGTACAAGATTTTGAACAGATTTTATTTATATTAAAAGAAGACAGAGATGATAGCATTAGGTGGATTTTCTCCCGCATTGGGTTTCCACCTTAAATCTTGATGTTCATGTGTGTTGCTTGTGTGTGATGGTTTATTTATGTTATTACTGCACATAGATACTATTTAATAAATTATTGATGCACTGATTAAAGATCAACAAATGATAAAATGAATCATAAGTTCACTAGATATATGTTGTTTTCCTTAATAACAGTTGTGTGCACACGTGAGTTCAATTCACTAAACTAGCGTATATAAATCTGATTATTGAATGAAAATTTATTAAATTGTAAATATTGATTCACCCCCCCCCCTCTCAGTATTATTTCCAACAATTGGTATCAGAGAAGGTCCTTCTGAAGAAGCTTGATTGCTTGAAGGGAGATCTATCAAGATGAACAATCACAAAGGCATGAGATCTATCAGACCACCAACCTTCAATGGAAACAACTTAGTATATGTGAAGATAAGAACCAGAGCATATCTTCAGTCGCTTGGAGATGATGTTTGGGAAATTGTGGAAGGAGGATACCAATTTCCAGCAATAATACCCACAGATACAGCAGGGAAGAAGCTATACGAAATCAATGCCAAAGTCGTCAATACTATATTGGGAAGTCTGTCAAAATCAAAATTCGTCAAAGTCATGCAGCTCAAGACAACCAAAGAAATGTGGGACAAAATCATTAAGGAATAAGACTCCTAGGTAAAACGTGCTAAGCTCCGAACTCTCAAAATTCAGTATGAAACTCTCAAGATGCATAGTGATGAAAGTATTGCTAGTTACTTTTTACGTGTAGATGAGATTGTTAATTGTATGAAGAATTTGGGTGAAGAAATAAAGGAGGCTACTTTAGTAGAGAAAATTTTGAGATCTTTGTCTTCTAAATTTGAGTCAAAATTATTTGCCATAGATGAAAAGTAGGATCTTCAATCTATTACTATTGTTCAACTTCATGGAATTCTAACTGCCTTTGAAATGAGGAAAGGAGGTCCATCAGATATTAGAGAAGCCGCTTTCAAAGCTTCAACAAAGGTAAAATAAAAGGAATATCTCAAGGAATCAGGATACATTTAAGAAATAGATGAGGTAAACTTTGTAAAGAAGCTTCAACGGGGTTCCGGAAGATTCAGAGGTAAGCTACCATTCAAATTTTTTGCTTGTGATAGAGTTGGCCATTATGCTGGTAAATGTCCTCATAAAGATAATCATGAAAAGGGAAATGAGTCTACAAAGGGTAATAGAAAACAGTTTGTCAATAGAAAAAAATATTATACTCATGAATATAATGATGGCATGTCTAATAGTGATGAAAATGAATTTGAACAAGATTTTAACTACTCATGGCTTATGAAAATGATGATTTTATGGATGCTTTAGAAGAGGAATATTTTATTGAAGAAATCACTCAACTTAAAAACTGTTTGGAAAAAAAGTATATGGTCATGGACACTTTGATACATCAACTCACTGAAAGAGAAAAGCACAATGAAAAATTAGAATGTGAAGTAGCGGGTCTAAGAAAAGAACTTGAGAAGACAAAGTCTCTTAATATTAGATTTTCAAAAGGATCAAAAAATTTAGATGAAATCATCAAGGTTCAGCATTCTCCTCTTATAAAGACTGGTCTTGGATATACTGGAGAAACATTCCAATCACAAAAGTCATCGGCCATCACCAGAAGCTATCTTGATGCAACAAATACCAGTGAACAATGCGTCAATCTTCAGCAAAATCCTAAAAGTACTCCTCAGGTAAATCATGCTCATTCTACTCTAAGGGTGAACATCAATAAAAGCATCAACAAAAAGGTAAACAATACCAAAAGATCTTATGATCACAAAAACTTCTTCAATGGACAGTGTTTTTCATGCCGTAACTTTGATCATAAGGCTACTCAATGTGTTGCGTACAAAACTATCATGATTAGATAATCACGAAACAAAGGAGAGTGACAGGAATCAAGAAAAATTATTATAATAACTTTTCTCCTCTTGAGGATGAAATTGAATGTTCATTTTTCAATAAATTTGGTCATGAAGAATTTGAATGCAGGAGCAAATTTCAGCCAACAATTCAAAAAGAGAAAACATCATTAAATTCCAAGGTATAGAGAAAGAAGGAATTTCAAACAAAAAGATGTAGCATAACTTTGTTTGTGGAAGGACAAGAAAATCAGTGGTACATTGATAGCGGATGCTCTAAACACATGATATGTGTTAAAAATAAACTCCTTTCATATAATTCTCTAGAAAAGGAAAAGAATGTCTCTTTTGGAAATGACACACCAATTGTCATTAAGGGTAAAGGTTCTGTTTATTTGAAAGAAAAGGTTAAAGCTGGAAATGTTATGTATGTTGATGGTTTAAAGCATAACATGTTGAATGTCAGTCAAATGTGTGATCAAATAAATGAAGTTGTGTTTCGATCAAAAGGATGTGCATTTCGTGAGCTTGATATAGGAAAGACAATAATCAAAGGTACAAGAACTCCAAGAAATATATATATACTAAAAGGAGGTCAAGACCAATGCTATCTAAGAAAAACAAAAGAGAACTGGTTATGGCACAGAAGATTGGGCATCTAATATTTTCTCAAATAAGAAAAGCATGCAGACTCAAGGTAGTTCGTGATCTTCCAAATATCAACATCCCAGAAAATACCATCTTCAAACCATGTCAATTTGGTAAGAAAACCAGAGTTCATTTCAATGAGAAATAAGGATCAGTAAGTAAGCATGTTGAACTCATTCATACTGATCTGAATTGGCCAACAAGGAAAAATTCACCTCGTGGAGAAGAATACTTCATTTTATTCATTGATGATTTTTCTAGAATGTGTTGGATTGGTTTACTAAAGCATAAAGATGAAGCATTTGAAAATTTTAAAGCATGCAAAGCTTTAGTTGAGAATGAATCAAATCGAAAAATCAAATATTCTAGACCTGATCGAGGAGGATAATTCATATCAGATGAATTATTTGAATTTTGTGAACAAAATGGAATAAAAAGACAGTTCTCTATTGCCAAAACTCCTCAACAAAATGGCATGGTGGAAAGAATGGACATAATAGTTCAACAAATGGCTCAAGCTATGCTTGATGAATCTGGAACTCCTACCAACTTCTGGGGTGAAGATGCATATATTGCCATGAATATTATCAACAAAGCTAATTTTCAGGTAAATAGTGATCAAACTCCATATGAAATTTGGTATGGTAAGCCTCCTACTATAAAACACTTTAGAGTTTTTGGAAGCAAATGTTTCATCAAAAAGACTAATGAAAAACTTGGTAAGTTTGAACCTAGAGAAAACGAAGGAATTCTTCTTGGTTATTCATCTAGAAGTAAAGGATACAAATGTTATAATAAGAGACTTCAAAAAATTGTTGAATGCATTGATGTAGTAATTGATGAAGCATGCAGAAATCTGGAACAGATGAAATCAATAAAGGAAGATAACAATGAGGAAGACGGTGAATTCTTTCCCATATCAAATCAAAAAGATATAGAAGAAGAATCAATGAAGCATCAGAAGAAGACACAAATAACAGGGAAAAGACTCCATCCAGGTATGTTCAAAAGAATCATCCAGAATCTCAAATTCTAGGAGAAAAAGGGTCTGGAGTACAGACAAGAAGAACTCTTGCAGGAACTTCTAGTTATCTAGCATTACTATCCTCCATAGAACCATAGAATGTTAATGAAGCTAGAAAAGATGAATGTTGGGTTAAGGCCATGGATGAAGAACTTGACCAAATTGAAAAGAATGATACTTGGGAATTAGTTCCTAGACCGCATGACAAAAATGTTATAGGAACAAAATGGATATTCAAGAATAAGTTGAATGAAAATGGAGAGGTTATTAGAAACAAAGGAAGACCTATTTATAAAGGGTATGCTCAACAATAAGGTATAGACTTTGAAGAAACTTTTGCACTTGTTGCCAGACTTGAAGCCATAAGAATGTTTCTTGCTCTTTCAAGTTTTCAAAAATTCAAAGTGTATCAAATGGATGTAAAATCTGCATTTCTTAATGATAATTAGAATAAGAAGTTTATATTGAATAACCAGAAGGATTCATTCTAGGATATGATGCAAAACTTGTATGCAATTTCAAAAAGGCTCTATATGGACTAAAACAAGCTCCAAGGGCCTGGTATTATCGTCTTGACAAATATCTATAACAACAAGGTTTCATAAAAGGATATGCAGACAACAACTCATACAAAAAGATTGAGAATGATAAACTGCTAATTATTGTTGTTTATGTTGATGATATCATCTTTGGTAGAAATGAAGAATCTATGAGTCAGAACTTTTCTTCGGTTATGCAACAAGAATTTGAAATGTCCTTACTTGGTGAACTAACTCATTTTCTTAGTCTACAAGTAAACAAACAAAAGATGGTATTTTTCTTTCACAAACTAAATATCTCAAGCAGATTCTGAAGAAGTACGGAATGGAAGATTCTAAACCAATATGTACTCCAATGGTAATAGGATGTATTCTCAGTTCTAACGATGAATCACCTACAGTAAATCAACTAGCATATAGATCTATGATTGGAAGTATACTTTATCTAACAGATACCAAACCTGATTTCATGCATGCAGTAGGAGCTGTGGGAAGGTTCCAAGCAAATTGAAATGGATCACATCTTCAGACTGTGAAAATAATATTCAAATATATGCAAGGAACTCAAGACTTTGGTCTATGGTATCCTAAAGATACATATCTCACTCTTCATGCATATACAAATGCATATTGGGCAGGAAATGTTGATGATCGAAAAAGCACTGGTGGAGGTGCATTCAATATGGGATCACAATTAGTGTCTTGGTTCAACAAGAAACAAAGTTCGATTTCCTTCTCTACAGCTAAAGAAAAATATGTGGTTGTTGCATCTTGCTGCACACAACTACTTTGGATGATGCAAACACTGCAAGAAATTCAAATCACATGTTCTCCACCCATCTCCATTCTATGTGATAATACAAGTGCCATTAGTATTTTGAAAAATCCTGTCATGCACTCCAAGACCAAGCACATACCCATTAAGTACCATTTTCTATGAGAACAAGTGCTTGAACAAAATGTTATATTGGAGTATGTTCCCTCCAAAGAACAGGTTGCTAAATATTTACCAAATCGCTTCCCAGAGAAACATTTGAATATCTTAGACAAAAGCTGGGAGTAGTTTCTGCATCATCCTGATTTTAAATCCAATTTTCAAAATAACGATTTCTATACGTGGGTTTCGTGAAGAAGAATAACGTATATACACGAGTTTCTGTGGCTGCAGAAGCATATGTGTTTTTTTTTATAGAAAAAGAAGTGGGTTAGATTCAAAATCAGTTTCTGACATGGGTGTTCAGTCTGATATTGATGATTACAGTCTGCTGATATACTTTGTTCATTGTTGTTTATTTGACTAATGAAGATGCTTTAATGAATGATTTGTTGACAATGCACAAGTAGCACAGGTTCAGGGGGAGCATTAGCCTTCAAAAAACATAATGCATCGTTGGCATCATGATTGTTGAATTCAACTATGGTGTCAGATATTCATATCATTTGTTGTAAAGGTCATGTAAATGCCATTGATGTAATAATATGTCTCTTTCTGTCATAGTATATTAATGAGTCCTTTCGGACATATGATGTTATTTGTACTCCCACTGTGCATGGGAAGGATGATATTGCAATTATTCAGTCATGTATGAACTTTTGGTATATCCCCACTTGGTTGGGTGATTGAAGTATGTATGAGTCATTGGTGATAGGGAGGTCATACTCACTTAGCTGAGTTATAGAGTCATTTTATTCTTTTGAAAAATATCTCTACAGAATCTGCATGTACTCAGTGGGAGAATGGACATCATAGTGTATCTCAAAGGGGGAGAATATCTTGGTCTGCCCTTTGCCATTGATGTCAAAGGGAGAGAGTACTTTGGTGTTGCTTGATATATCTAACAATTCCTACAGCTTCAAGTAATCAACACCAATGTGGTTGCCATCAAGTCCAAAGGGGGAGATTGTTTACATTATGATATAGGTGTTGTCCTTGATGGAAACTCACTCATAGGTCAGATCAGATTAGATAAAGGGAAACTCACATTGTAACAGGGCAATGGTACAAAAGAACAGGAAGTTGGAATAAATGACTACTTATCAGAATCAAGAAGTTGAAGAAAAAGGATGTTTTAAGTTAGTTTAAGTTGTATACGCAAGTTCAACTTGTCAAAGTAGAATATACATGTGGGTTCACATAACAAAAAGGGCGTATACATATGCATGCACGTTCACAAGATAAAAAGCACGGATGGGTTTAAAAATCAAGGAAATTTAAGATTAAAGAATACTAAGGGTTAATACCACGATATTAGCCAACAATATTGAGCGGAGTAATGGTTATTTGATCCCGTCTAAGAACACCATAGGTTCTAAGTGTTGTTTTGGTTCGAGGTATTGAGAAAGGCCAAAAACTATATAAGGAGGAGAAGATCAAAGAGCCAAGTGTGCAAGTGAAAGGGTTTCTCAGGAATACTTCTATCTGAAGTATATTTTAAGTTGCAGGGGCTATGATTATGACATTATCTGAAATATTTTGTGCACGTTGGATATAATGTTGGATCAGGATCATGGGACCCAAAATGACTTATCATTGTATGATATGATATTGGTTGGGCTAGATCTGATTTCTTATGCATGTTTTATTCTTTAAATGTCATGATCTAGGTATGTCTGAAGTCTGGGATAGCAACAAATTTGTAAGTTAGTATTTGCCGATATATACGTTGGTTCGCCTTGGTGAAGGCACATATACACGTTGGTTCGACTCTTCCAAGTAGCGTATGAAAAAGAAAAGCTTGTTGTTCAGAAATGACTGATCTATCTAATCAATGCTGCTATTTTCTGATGTCTGTCAATGATGTCTTCTTAGATTTGAAAGTAGAACTGAATGCATAAGGAGATTGAGTTTGATTGATTGATTGATTAAGTGAGAAGGATGATCTTTGCTGTTTTCTATTTAGATCTCTGTAATTTGATACTAGATCTTCAAAATGTTACTGGTTGATACAATTTTGATTGAGAGGTTTTTATGACTCAATAATTTTGGAGGTATACATAGGTTTGGTTAAAGGAAATAGCGTATACACGTAGGTTAGCTTCACTGAAGTAGCGTATATATTTTGGCATATGATTTGTGATGTTACAATTGGTTCTGATTGATGATGCAGGTTTGTAGGTTCAACATAGTTTTCTGGTGACAGTGATCTGACTATTCAGATTGACTGATTATTGGTAGATGTAGTTATTTCAGTGGTGATTAATTGTGTGCTTATGTACGAGGAGTATCCAATCTAAAAATTTATGAAACATGGTCCCTGGAGGAAGAGAGAAGGCTGTAGCTTTCTGTAGGTAGGTGCATACGTATTGGTAATCATATTGGCTAGTGCAAGAGCTAGGGGGTTATAGCTCCCTTCTAGTAGAAGCTGGAGAATGAGAGAAGGTTGTAGCCTTCTACATGTGGGTGTCTGTGTATTGGTATGAGTCTGCACTAGTACAAGGTTGTAAACAGATTTTCTTTATATGAAAAGAAGATAGAGATGACAACAACAGGTGGTTTTTCTCCTGCATTGGGTTTCCACCTTAAATCTTGGTGTTCATGTGTGTTTCTTATGTATGATGGTTTATTTATGTTATTACTGCACATAACTATTGTTTAATAAAGTACTGATGCAATGATTAAAGATCAACACATGATGAACTGAATCATAAGTTCATTGGATATACACTGGTTTCCTTAACAACAGTTGCGTGCACACGCGAGTTCAATTCACTGAAGTAGCATATATAAATCTGATTATGAAATGAAAAAATATTGAATTGTAAATACTGATTCATCCCCCCTCTCAATATCATTTCCAACACATACATGAATGTAAACAATTGGGGTTGCCACAAGTTGTTTCTATTTATGTGATTGATTTTTTTCTTTAATTGTTATGGGTATTCTATTTATTACTTTTGACTAAATATTTTTGGTGATTATACATAATAATGATTTTGCTTGAGATTAACATTATTTTTTGAAAAATTTCATGAGGCTTTGGATTAATGTTGAATGAGTGCACTGTTAAGACACTACTTAAGATAGATTATTGATTCAAATCCTCAATAGATAGTAGCTTACCCAAAAATAAAATAAAATTATTTGATAAAGAAATTAAGAGTAATAAAATTATTTATTCTATCTAAATCATCTAGTTATTTTTAAATTTAATAGCTATTATAAATATTGATGTACATTTATCAAGATTAAATGATCATGAATAGAAGTGTAAACATGTTAGTAGAATGATTTATATTTCAAATGACAAGTTATTAACATTTTTTATATTTATAAGAGATTTTTTTTAACTTTGATTTATCATGTGTTGAGAGGGCATGAGATCCTTTGAAGTTGAAAACCTTATTTGATTCAAAATTAGTGTTAAATTTCTTTATTACATTAATTTGAATTATTATACAAAACTTTTCATTTTTCCTGCAATCTTGATAAAATTTGGCTTAATAAATTAAAATCTACATTCTAAAAAACATAAATCATTATATACTATATTCAACAAATTGATAACAAAATTCACCCCAAATGGACTATGTCTTCGGGCCTACTTCAAAAGATGAACCATTTCATTAAAAATAATGTAAAGTACAACATTACATCTCTTTACATCAAATAATGAGCTTTAAATGAAAAAAATCACCAGTGTTTTCTAGGAAGAAAAGCATACTTCCTTCCCAACCTTTAATGGTTTATTCTTTTAATATTAAAAGTAAAATTACCTATTTTCCTAATAAAGGATTTTTTGTTATCTTCAAATATGATATTTTCCATTTTATATTGTTCCCAAGGTGTGTGGTAGAGTAGCTAAGGCATACCATTTTCACACAAGAGATTATGGAAAATGTTAGGGGCTAATATTCATAGTTGAACTAATTTTCCATGTTTTTTCTATAAAAAATCACCAATATCTATTCTTTTTCAAAAATGATTCGCAAAAATATTATAGAATACAGTTATTTTACCTTAAATATCACCAATTTTTTGAAGAAGCTATATGAAATCATTAGAAATTTGAATATTTCTACGAATATATTGTCAAACACTTTATTGATTGAATATTAAATATTTGTAAAAATCGCCAAAATTTCTAAACTATAAAATAAATTTACATCCTTAAATTTTTCTATGCAAGAAATCAAAGTTCCAATCACTCTTAATCCACTCTCCTTAAGCATTATAGATTGAATATTAGATACTTGTAAAATTCGCTAAAATTTCTGAACTTTAAAATAAATTTACATCCTTAAATTTTCCTATCCAAGAAATCAAAGTTTCCTATCCAAGAAATCAAAGTTCCAATCACCGTTAATCCACTCTCCACTCTCCTGCATTTGTATTTTTCGAGGGACAATAGTCCCCATATATAATGTTTGATAACAATTTCATTTTCTAAGGGACAATATCCCACATAGAGTGATTGATAACGATTTCATGCACTTTACAAGACCTTGCAAAATTACATTGAAGGCATATGATTCATTATTGTATCATGTGTACCATCCTTGAGTTGCGATGATATTTAGAGGTTTTTAAAATAGTTTTTTAATCCCTTGTGTTTTTAGATATTATGCTACATTAATTGGGATTAAGAAACACATGATGTTAGAAATGTACTATCCATTAATTTTTTAATCCCCTACGTTTTAAACATTAAGCTACATTTACTAGGACTCAGAAACACATAATTTAATATCCATGTCACCGAAGTCAAGTATAGAGAGCATTGTGAGTGTTAATCCTTTGCACATATTATGAAATTGCCGCACATACTCTTTGGTTAAAAGACCAAACAAATTCATTTATAGTTATCTACGGGATGTTTTTTATTGGTTCATCCCCTAAGATATTGTAAGTTTATTTGGTAATTTCATATAAGTGGACATGAGTAAGGTTGATTTGGGTAGATGTTGGTGGCCACCTGCTTATTCCACTTGGACCCCACTATTGTTTCTTATAGTTTTTTAGTTTCCTTAATTGTAGCACAATTTATTATTTTTGGCAATTTTTCGGGTCCTGAACTTCCGAATCAGTTTTGAGGCCCTAAACGACGTTTTTTTTTAGGAAAACTGTTGAAATATGTCACTTGAAAGTTTAGTCCTCAAATAGATATTTCTAGTGAGATATTGTGGCATCAAATGGAGATTGTATGCCAAAGGTATGACCCTAGGAATTTGATGTACCAATTTACCCACACGGGGCCCATAGTTTTGGTGCTTCATCTCCTAGGGTTAGGTTTTTGGATGTTTAGGATTTTCCATTGTTTCTCAATAATAAATAGGTCTTCCAGCCTCATTGTAACACAATTCAGAGGTGTGTAGTTTCCACATCTATTCTCAGAGGTAAGCCACCATCGCTCAAGCTAGTCTTATTTCCATTTTGTTTGTAAGCATATTGCTATATTTATGGTTATATTTATAATTTGTTGCATTCCTATTTAAGTTCGAATTAGTGGTATCAGAGGGGTTTGTTATTTCTCTATTTTTCTTTGCATGTCCCCAATGAGGTCGAGATATAAGGAGTTAGGGCTCGAATCTGTCGAACGTTTGCAAGACCAGCCTTGCAAATTCTGACAACCTCCCACAGTGGAAGAGAAGAAAGATGAGGGGGCAAGAGATCCTTTCAAAGTATTTCTTGTAAAAGCTCTCGAGTGACGAAGAAATGCGAAGATGGACAACTTTGTCGAGATCCTTCAACAACTACCCAAGGGAAACACATCTCCTTCTAGAACCTACTTCAGAAGCACCATGCCTTTTAAGGTACAAGTTAACTTTGACATCCCCATATTTGAGGGTCAGATAGATGCAGGTGTCGTAGATAAATGGTTAAATCTGATAGAAAGATATTTCTATTCATGATTTTTCTAGTTGGGAAAAGATCACTTTTGCAGTTCTTAAAGCCACCCCCCACGTCAAGGACTGGTGGGAAACCTACTGTGAGAAGAATGACAAAAGTACACCCTCACTATTTTCAGCCATACCCCCTTGGAATTCGTTCTGGGATGCCATCAAGGAGCAGTACTACCCTATCGGGAGCTACGAGGATAAATACATAAAGTGGACCACACTATGGCAAGGAAGAGACCAAGACTTGTTGAAGTTATATCTCTTTCGTCATGGGAGGTTGTTGGAATATTGAAACATTTTACTCAACATGGATTTTGAAATATTTTATTTATGGCTCATATTGAAATATATGTTTATTATTAATATATTTTTTAAATGCCACACGTCAACTCCATATTAATCATTGAAGAAATCACATCTCCCTCATTTAAAATGTAGAAAACACCCATCACTTCATGTTTCTCTCACTATATATATAAAATTGTTATACAATTATTTTACTTTAGACAGAAATTGAAATATTTTATCTATGAATGACATTGAAATATTTTTTTGTTGTTATTATTATTATTATTATTTTAAATGTTATGTGTCAACTCCATATTGAACATAAAATAAAACACATTTTCGTCATATTAAATTATAAAAAACATCTTTAAACATAATTATATTATTAATTAAATTTCCTATAAATATATTTTTGTTATTCAATATTTTTTTAACTATGCATCAATTCCATATTAAACATAAATTAAATTAGACAACTTCCTCATATTAAATTTTAAAGAGCCACTTTGAATATAATCACATTATTAATTAAATTTCCTATACTCAATATCAAATTCAAA
The DNA here is from genome assembly GCA_031772625.1 of Pinus tabuliformis. Classification (NCBI taxonomy): domain Eukaryota; kingdom Viridiplantae; phylum Streptophyta; class Pinopsida; order Pinales; family Pinaceae; genus Pinus; species Pinus tabuliformis. Next base: position 80,943,070 of record CM062809.1, read on the forward strand.
AATTCTAATTATAAGTTTGTTATAGTGTGTTATGTGCTTTGTTATTTTAAAAATCTTCAAACACAAATTTCCCCAAATAGTTATAATTACAAGAAATCAATAATATTTTATTTTATTATATTTAACTTTCAACATTAACCGTCGGAAGTGCAAAAGGTAAAGCATTTTAGAGAACCATTACAATGTAAAAAGTTCAGAGTGAAAGTGAAACTTGATTAATTTTTATATTTACATTTTATATATTTTCATTTTTTATTTGATATTTTTTTATGGAAAGAATAATTTTGATAAAAATTTTTTAATTAGTAATTGGATAATTAATTATTATTTATATATGAGTGTTGATACATCAATCTTATTTAAAGAAAATTATAGTATTTAGAATAATTTGTTAGTAATTTATAAAGGGATAAGTTTTCACTTTTGTCAAATGTCTCTAGGTCTTGGACCATTATCCCGTATTTTTTTTCTTGTGATCGGATGATCACTAAATCCATGAAATATTTGTACCAGCCAAATCCATCGGAAGGAATCACTTCTTGTCTACTCAACCACTAAACCTGACCTAAGAGTATCAAGAAAACTAACCCATCTTATTACATTTAAAGAAGACAAATTATTAACTAAATAAAAACAAATTTTAAATTATACTTTAAAACCATTTTATCAATTAATTATACTTAATAATGTAACAATATAAAAATTAATTAAATTGATTATATTAAAAGAATAAAATATATTATAAATTGATTTAAATTAGATTTAACTGTCAAAAATATATGACAGAAACAAACCAAATCTAAAAGATCAAACTCCTTCCCCTCATACTACATCACTTGAAGTTTGAACCAACCAACTAAAACTATTTGCATAACTACATTCCCATCCTAACTATTAAAAACCTATTAATTCATTAAATATTTTTAATACATATAATCTTTAGATATGTATTAAACTTATTCTTTACACACATACATACATATATATTAAACTTCTTATTTTTTACTTAAACACTTTACAACAATTAAATAAAACTAAATTTAAATTAATTTCACCATTACAATTTATTAAATATTCCAATCACAAATTCACATTAAAATCTATGTATACAATTACTTCCATTTCTTTTTCATGGTCAAAATCTTATTTAAATATACCATCAATGGCCGAGTACAATGCTCATTATTCCATAACATGTGCCGTAACAATATTTTGAGTGCCTCTTTATGCCATTTATGTAACTTCATTTGCTTCTGATTTGTTTTTACATTAATATTCGTTCAATCATGACTTTTATCCCTATAATGTTTCCTTAATCAACTTAATCGTTTATCCCCATGGAGGGTGCTTTTCAGCCACGCAACATGCCACTGATAAAGGCAATTAGGATTAATGATTAATGAGGGGCATGGCTACCCCATCGTCATAAAGAACGACTCAATCTTAGAAAGTTTTTGTTTACACAAACAGCAAGCTTGCGGGCGATCGAAAAGGTACACTATCATGATGCTTCATACATCTAAAGACTAAGAGCTTCAATTATGGCAATAGATGGGTAAGAACATTGTTATAAAGCTAAAAAGTGGGGGGAGGCCACTATGTAGTTGATCGAAGGAGATTAGATCCCATTATGACCCATCAACCATGTCAACATTTCCTCAAGAGTTACAACAACATTGGGTTGTCGTGGTAGACATTTGGAAACCATGTAGACACATGCTATAACTTTCACAGTGCATCTCAATAACTCGAGGCTTTTTGTGTTTTTATGGGGCATTCCTCTTAGTGGGTCTTCTTTATTCAAGTTCAATCTCTTCATTCCTTTTCCCTGCAGCGTTTTTCAGGCTTGGCATTGTTTTATGTTTTCTCTATTTTCTTATGCATGCTAATTCGGGTTCTAGTTTTCAATCCCCTTCCTCGAACCTGTGTTCTTGGGGGGATTTCTATCATCAACATCTCTTTCAGCTTTCTTCCCTTCCTTGTTGGATGTTGGCACTTTTGTATGTTCTCTCTTTTAGGCATGCTTGTAGGTTTATTCCAGACACCCACGGGGACTAGGAGACTAGAGATTGGATCCCTGATGTCGGTAATTCCATCAAAGCCAGAGGATCTGCTTACATTTAGACAATTAACTTGTATTGGCATGTTGAAACTCTCATGGGGAGAGTTCTCAGTGATAGAGTGAACACTCAACAGGAACTCATCATTTACACGGCCGAGCTCCTGGGAAAAATGGATAGCGTAAATAGGAAAGTCACTCTGCTAATTAAGCAAATCACTGGCACTCACCACTCATCGCCAGACACCAAGGGCAACCCTCAACCACCTAATTAGGCACATAATCTGGCAGAATGAGAGTACTTAGGTCTCGGGCTCTAGTTCATTTTTTGTTTATCAATATGGCTATGTCTACAGATTAAGCATCTCCATGATAAATTGGGAGTGAATATCCACAGTTAAGAATCTTGTTACATGTTTTTTTTTAAATTTATATATGGTTAACTTATATATTAATTATTTTTATCAATAATGACACATTGACCCCCCCAGAAGCTATAGCTGCACAAACTCTCGCTATCTTGGACCTACTACCCAAGCCACCCTTTGCTCCATGCACCAAAATCATCCATCAACCTCAAATCATTAAGAACATGCCCATGGATTTTCTGATGGAGCACAGGGCAATCCCAAAAGATGTGGTGGGGGTGAAATCCTTCACATAAATGAAAGCCGCTCTTTCAGAATGAAAATGGATTGGGAGAAGAGTCAAACAACTACATAGAGCTCATGGAACTTAAATTGTTACTGGTCTTTGCATTGGAAAGAAATATCACATCCATTCATATTTGTGGGGACTCTTAGCTCATCATCAACTGGATTAAAGGAGTGAATAGATGTTGTAACCTCAGAATGTAACCTATATTAAATGATGTTAATTGTTTGAAATCGATTGTCACATCTTTTTTTATTTCTCATATCTATAGGGAGTTCAACACACATGCAAACAACCTCTCTAAAAAGGTTGTTCCGCTGGCTCACGGGACATGGGAAATAATTGAACAAAGAGAAGATGAGGCCTTTGAGGTCTTCCATAGACCTTTCATAGAGGACGACAACATTGAATAAAGATGCATGAATCTAATAGTATCTAGTTTTTGTCTTTTTGATCATTGGCACCACAACTATATGCATCACAACTATATTATTATTTTTCTACTATATGAATCGTCTAGGTGAACACTTAGTACAATATGGCTATATTTTTGTTTATTGCAATTTGCAACAGACCTTTCAATAATATATTTATCTATGCTATATTCATTATGACATTTCTACGAGCAATTACAAATTCAATTTTGTAACCAACAATCTCCATCAACATACTTTCTTCTGAAGCTTACTATTATCAACCAAATATATGCATGACATGTATCAACATAATGTAATTTTGTATAATAAAATTACACTTTGTTCTAAGGAAAAACAATTCTTTTTATCAATAATAATAAATATAATTAAAAAAAAAGTTGTTGAGATTTGATAATCCAAATGTAATAAAATTTTTATGACATTGAATTATATATATATATATATATATATATAACTCAATTTAAATAATGAAAAAATACAATTTCACCAAAATTTAATAATTGAATTTTAATGATACTTAGTAGCAAAGATCTCAAAAGTAATTTTTTTAGACTTATCCAATAACCAATGAGAGACTATAAATGCCATATCTCAACAAATTGTCCCATCCCTAGGAATTTGCTTTCCTGGCCTATATTCGTATATAACTTATATAAATTTTATTCAAATTTTAGATTTATTTCATGTTTAAATAAATCATAAGTATAAATATTTTTAATGTAGACAAATTTAGAAAAACTAATTACATTTAAAAATTTGATTTATCAAAATAAATTTGATAAAATTATGATAAACATAAATTTAAACTAATTTATTATTATTTTATTATTTATAAAATTCTCATATATCATTATCATCATTATAAAAATCAATATATCATCAATCTAATAATGTAATTTTATTTGAATATAATCTTTGAATTTCATACGATCCCATGAATTCTATGTGCTCTTTATTAAACATAATTAAAACTACTTTAACTTAATTTTATTTTGTTAATTTAATTAGGAGAATTGAGAGTTGCTCAAAAGAAATTCGCTGTAATATCATAGTCAAGCAAGGGTGTCTATTGTTCCCTACAATTTTCAGCATATACATTGATAAGTTAGAAGAGTGTTTAGAAGAAGTATGTTGTGTTGGCCCAACTCTCAATAGTATAATCATCACTCTCCTTTATTATGATGATATTGTTCTTTTGGCAACGAGTCCTTATGATCTTAGCAAGAAACCAAGGATCCTCCAAGGCTTCTATTCCAAACTAGGTATCATTGTTAATACTGACAAAACAACATTCATGATAATTAGATCCAAAAATATCACATACAACAATTTTTTATATGACACCAACACCTTTGTTGGTTTTCATAGTTAGGGGTTTCTAGGATGAATCACAGTGTTTATTTTTTGCATGGTGTATGTGTTTTCTATGTTAATTTTTTTTTTTTTTCTAGATGAATGTGTTCACTATAAAGGTTTAAAACATAGATTGGTTCAAAGAAAATTTATTAGCTTTTGGGGTTTTACATTGATGCTAAGGGATCAACTCATTTTTGATAGAAAACTTTATATTGGCTCTATAATAAACCTAGTTTCAATGGGAGCTTTACGACAATGATTCTTGTGATGAAAAAGAATGGTGAGTAGTTCAAAAATTGATATTGAGAAATTTAATGGGTTAAGCTTTGAGCTATGGAAGCTCAAAATGGGGGACCCTCTTATAGATAAATAATAGTGGGTTGCTATGGATCTTGGTATTCCACCTATGAGTATGTTGACAAAAGATTAGATAAAGCTTTATAGGAAGGCAATGATTACAATCTGGTTGTATCTTTCAAATTCAATGTTACTGAATGTCTCAAGAGAAGCTATAACCAAGGCATTATGAGATAAGTTAGTGACTTTATTTCAATCTAAATTCATGTTAAACATACTTTTCCTTCGAATGAATCTATACCTTTTAAGGACGAATTATGGAGACTTTGTGATAAAACATCTAAATGACCTTAATACTGTGGTAAGTTAGTTATTGTTTGTTGAAATTATTTTTTTTTTTATAAAATTTGAGTGCCAATAACTCATACCTATTATTTGTGTTTTTACCTAAGCCTTAAATTTTAAAAGAATTAGAATGTGATAAATATAAACATCCTTAGTTCCACTTATTGGAGGGTCTCCTTGAGAAGCCCCATCAAAAAATTTTGACCCTCCAAATTCACCTTTGAATTTAAAAATCACCACTCTTTGATATTTCCTATCCTTTTCTTGCTTGAAATAATTCAAAATTGACATAATCTATGAGGGAATATATTTGAGGGGGGAATTTATCCATAAGTAGAGCAGAGTTCCTTGCTAGTCATATCCACCAAGCAATAATGATGGGAATGGAATTAAATCTTGAAGTTTGGATTTATACACCACTCCTTAAGTCTAATATCCATAGATTATCCATCCCACCTATTTATGGGACTGTTAATATTTAAACATCCTTCCAAATTGACACAACAAAGGCATTAAGAATATGATAAAATAATTCGCCATTTTAGGGTAAATGCACACTTATAACCTCTTCCATACATAAGCAGGTCTACATATGATCAATTTTATACATCTACTAGACATTCCTACCATTTTGGGTCATCTTATATTTTTAGCATTTTTATTTTTATTTTTAGTAAGTCTATTTTTAACTAGGGGGTGCCACCTAAGATGACATGGTAGTGGGTGGGAACAGACTAGGAAGTGACATGGCTATTTCCTATCCGCTAGTGCACATTACCTGATCCATATGGTCCCTAATCACTACTATGTGCTTCCTCTCTTAGTTTGGGAGACTACCTCATCCACTCACCTTATCACCTTAACCTTTGATATTCAGTCTTATTTTTGGATATTTATTGCTATTTCTAAGTTAGGAGTTGAATGAGGGGTTATCACCTCTTCTAACTTATTTTTACTATAATTCCCAGTCCTTGATCCTATTATGTTATGCGAAGTTATTAGCCTACCTATCATGAGACTGATTGCAATGATAGATCTTTGTTAATGTTATTAGTATACATATGAGGTATGCATATGCTAACTACATACCCACACATCACAAAAATATGCTAGTATTCCATGGTATATTAAGCTATATGATTTATTAATGATTAAGTTTACAATTCGCCTTAAGCTTGATTAATGATTAAGATTTATTAGACTTTGAGTATAACCTTATGATTTAGTTAATATTAAATTAATTTGGGTCCCCTCGTGATTCATTGAATTTGATTGTATCAGTAATTGTTTGATAGATTATTTATTAGGTATTAACAAAACTTTGTGGAGTTGTGTCATCTCTTACCTTAGAAGAAGGGAAAGACTCAAGAAATTTATATATGGGTCAATGGAATTGGCAAGATAGTAAGTGGGTTTGAGTTTTTATGGTAAGGAAGTTTGGGGGGGGGTTATTAAATAAAGTTAGGTGGGAAATAATGAGGGGAAGATATTTTAGAGTTCACGGGAAGGATAAGTATTGGGGGGAGAGGATGGAAGAGAAATTTTCTTCATTTGGTCATATCAGGTTTTGGGAGAAGTCTTATGGGAGGAAAGGAAGAAACTTGGAGTAGTCGAGACACTTAAGGGCTTTGATTCTTGGTGGATATTGAGGGATGTGCTAGGAAACTAGTGATTAGAGCACTTGGTTTGGACACACTACAGGTGGTGGTTTTGTGCTTGGGCGTAAACAACTAGGGAACTTATGGAGGTTCCTTGGGCTAGGGTGCTGGATATGTTGTTCTTAGTTGGCAGGGTGACATATTCAGTCGTTTGATCCTAGAAGGAGCACCGAAAAGGGGAAACAATAACTAGGTATGTATTGTTATTTATTATGTTCATTTAAATATTCTATTAAAAATTGTTTACATCATGAATATGTATGTTATAAAACAAACATGAAAATATTATTTTTTAGATGTATAAAAACATTTTTTGTTGTTGATTAAAGAAGAACAAATGCCTTTTTCCTACAAGATTAAGGCCCATGAAAGGGCCCCACACATAGTGTCAGACTCCATGTTCAAAATATAGGGCCTAAAACCCACTAGAATAATATTTAACAACCCTAAATAACCCATAAATATCTAAGTAGTAAACAAAAATTGAATCTACGTGGGAACATAGAAAATTGGAGAAGAGAGCGAAAGTGTTTCAAGTTTGCCCCCTGTTTCAGACCTATTCCTTGCTCCATCTTCTTGGTTACCTATAATGCCCTGGATTACCTGTAAAAATTCTTACCTAAAGGGAATAAAGACAAAAAAAATAGATATTGTAAGGGCTAAGATACCACAAAATATAAAAGGAAAAAGAGTAATAAGTTAAAGAGTAATATATGTTATCACCTGGATTGAACCTCAAGCTGAAGGAAGGTAATGCCAGGGTAACCACAAACCGCGCTTAGCCAAGTAGCTAGCCCTATTAGGCTAGGAGAGGGCTCTCTCCATAAGGATCTTAGCCAAGATGACTAGATCAGGAAAAGGATATTAGGCTAGGTATAGTAGCACAAGGTTTGATTTGATTTTGAAGGGGTTTTGTTAGATCAAGAGGAGCCGGACAGTTTGGGCAAAGGAAACTAGGTCAAACTTGCAGGGTGTTCAATGGGGCAAGGTAGGTATGAAGCCTAACACTCTAGGGTTTGATGGGTGAGGTGATTTAAGACTAATGAGAAGCTAGGAAGAGCATGTGATTACCATGGATCCTTCCTAGACTGTAGAAAACATATAATGGTGAATATTTCCCCAAAGTAGAGCAATGATGTTATGGATTATGCCTATCAACTTGAAAACATCCACTTAGAAGCAATGAAATTATTAATGAAGTAAACAAAACATTCTAACATATGATCACAAGAGAAGAAACTGAACTAAACTTCATACCACATGGATCCCAAAGAAATAGCTACAATTTTTATTAATCTCATGCTAAATTGCTACAAAATGATGTACAATCAAGGCATAAGCATCCAGCTAAGCCCAACCCTTTACAATGAGAAAGAAGAAGAAGATATAGGCATTGTTTCAACCTCCTCCCATCCTCAGGGGTCAAATCCCTAAGGCGAGGAGCTAATATAACCAACACTGAACAAGAAACTAGAATCTAGACATCCTAACAACTTGCCTCTAAAAGTGAGGAAACTGATTCATTTGGGCTCAAAATGACTTTTAAGCTAATGAATCTACCTTATACTACTAATTATCCATCATATTTACAAGCCAAGTCATCATTTACAGTAGTAAAACATCCTCCATGAGAAAAAATCCATGAACACAGTAAAATGGCCATCCTGTGCAAAATTTGTCCTACGTGCAGCGCCACTGGTCCAATGCGCAATGCCACTTTCAAGACCCTTTTGGAGGCCTTCCCTACCTCCAAATTGAGCTCATGATAGCTCATTGGAAAGATATTCAAGTCTACTTTCCAAAAAACCTGGAAATTATTCATTTGAAGCTCATTTTTCCCCTCAAAGTTGATTCTACCAAGACTTCTTTGTGTGTCCAACAAGTGGTAGAAAGGTCTCTCTTTTTTTTTTTTTTTTTTTTACACGGTGGACCAGTTCTACCCCAAAAAATTAGAAAATCAATAGGGTACATGTACTCATCATTCTGAATCCAAAAATACAAGCCATTTGTCCATTGGGTTCCCCTAGGAAAAGCGGCGTTGAGCTAGATTTTTTGTGTTTAAAATTTTCAAAATTTTCAAAAAACAAAAATTCCTCCAAACTTGACAAAAATTGGTGAGCAGCACCATCATCAAGTATCCTGATGAGCCAAGGAAGCTTCAGTAAGAAACCTATGCCATTCCTCCTCATTTTTTTCCTTTTAGAGACCATCTTAGCCTTGCTTTCATCTGTTTGACCCTCGTGTTGCAAATTTTGTTCTGGGCCCTATAGTGGTAGGCCATGTGCCTGATGATATGGTTGCCCTTATTGGCCTTTTGCAACATCTTCTCTAAGTGAAAATTGACTCTTTCAAGACAAATCTCTCTATCACCCTCAATTTCTTTCTCAATTAGAGTCAAAGCGATCGGTGCCTCTTCCTCTTGCATTGCTGACTTACCCTTGTCACCTTGTCTTTTTATCTTGAGAGGTTCCAGCTTCATGAGGACCTACTTGTCACTCAACTTCTTGTTCTCTTGTTCCAGATATGTGATTACATACTTGGCTCTTTCCAAGTTGTTTATCAATGCTTGGACTTGAGCCTTCTTTTCCTGTATGTTGATGTCTTTTATTGTTGCTTCATCCTGAGCCTCCAAGTCAATTGTCTCCATGCCGTGATGAATATAATGCTGCTCTGACTCATCATGATCTGTCAAATCAAAGTCTCTTTCTTCCTCCTCATCATCAAGATCTTCCACCTGCATCTTTTCTTTCCCTTTGTGCAGTTGTTGCACCTGTTCCTGTTATGTTAATGAAGAAGGCAAATCCCCTTCCACATCCTATGGAGCAAGAATGTGCCTATGAGTTGATGAAGAAGGCAATGTACCTTCCACATCTTGTGGAGCAAAAACTTGCCTATCAGCTGCAAAAAATCTTCTTGTGCCCCTCTAGTATGTCATGTGGGTCCCGGGCACCTCAGTAGATCTAGTCTCTTTGGCATTCTCATTTGTCTTCACCTGAGCACTGCTAGAAGGTACTCCTCATTCTTGAGACACTGGTGGAGGAATTTGAGGACCCCTGAAGGTGTCATGAGCAATAAATGTCCCCCATGAGATGTTGAGGAGGTGAAGATGATGAAGCACAATCATCTTGATCAAAAAATAATGATAAAGACTACTCATCTACTGAGGGTATGGCTTTTTCTACACAAAGTGGGCCATCTTCTCAATATTCTTGAACAGGAAATAAAGGAGGTTTAACATCCTCACCCTGGTAAAATGCATGTGAAGCTTGATGTGATAGGTGTACAGTATGGAAAATCTACCCTCACAAGTGGAATATTTCATGATGATTTTCATCATGGGGGCATACTTGTCTTCAAGGAACCTGAAAGGAAAAAGCCTTTTTGCTTCATTTATGTACTTGGGTTTGATGTAAGGCTCATAATAGTGTTCATCCAAGTCCTATGCCTTGTACCACTTCTCCCCTACATTTGGAATCTTGGTTGCATCCACAATAATGGAGGGTGAAATTGTAAATTTCACCCCAGCAAGAGTCACCTTGTTGTCCCGAAGATTGGCTACAAAACGCCTAGTGAGCTAAGAGTGGTGTTGAACTCTCTCTACTTGCTCATAGAACTGATAACACCCTAGATGCCTGAAACAAGTGACAGACAAATGAGAGGCCTGCAACTCTTTGAGGTTTGATGGCTCTTCCCTGATAATTCTGCCTCCCTTGTGTGGTTTTCTATGTCGTCTAGGTCTATCTGTTGAACTGTCACTGCTAGTGTTTTCCTCCTCCTCATAGTCTCTGTCTTCTCTATCCATGTTTGCAAATTTTGAGGTTGTGCACTCCTAGAAAGGGATGAAGGGAGTGAGCAAGAGTGATTAGGAATAAGGGAATTGGAGATGACCTTGTGAGGTATTTGGTGGGCTAGGAATGAATGGGAGGGTATGAATGATGAAAATGAGGGAGAGGGGCTTGGGTCCTTTTTGAAGTATAGCTTGTGGGATGAAGGACAAAGGAATATAAAATGTTATGGAGTGATATAGGGGAGGGGTTTAGGGCTTCAGTGATAGGTGATGGGATAAATAATGGGGGTTAGGGTTTCTAGGGTATAATTAAGGAAGAATCTAGGGTTTCACTTTTACCATTATAAATTACCTTTAAAAACTTCAATTTCAAACCAATGATGAAGTACAGTGAGGAAACTTACTTGCTTGAGGGAAGAGAGGGTGAATTTTGATGTTTTTAGGTAGTTGGAGGCTTTTTGGCCCTTGCTCGCTCAACGTGCAGTGCCTATTACAGGTGTGCATCGCCCTCCTGAATGTGCAACGCAGTTTTTTTTTTACACTGCCAGAATCTCCCTACGAGCAATCTTATGACCTAAATGCGCAGCGCCACCTCCATTGCCTCAAACGCGTAGCGCCAACCTCCCTAAGTGCAACGCCTCTTCTCCTTGGCCCAAAAATCACTTAACTTCTCCTCTTTTCTTCACCTTTTGACTCCTTCTTTGCCAAATGAGAATGATGAGTTTGAAAATGAAATGTGACACCTTATATAGGAGTAGATTTTGATTTTTCATTATAAAAACCCACTTTCTAATGTTTCTTGACCTTTTTTAAAATATCTGTTTTAATGCCTTTTCTTCATTGTTCCTTTTCAAGTGGATGATGCTCAATTTGAACTAATTTTTGCAGTGGTTCATTGTCTTGTAGCAAGGAGATATGCCTTGGTGCAAGTGGGATAATTTATTACATAAAGTGACTTAAATTACATAAGAAAATAAATTAACTCAAAATACTTTGTTTTCACCTAAAAAACATGTTTTTTGAGGTGAAAATTATATTAGTTAAAAAGATAATTGTATAGCGACTATGACTTACTAGCAATCATTCTTGATTTATTTATCATCCTCATCCCCTTATTGCCCTTTATTTACACCTTTAAATCATGCCTTTGACCTTTGAAATGAAACCCTAAGACCTAATGAAAACATGCCCTAAGACCTAATGAAAAAATAATTGGATTTTGACCATGAAACCATGACTGAATACAACCTGAAGATGGGTCAGCAAGTGTACTTTATGAGGTAGAAATTAGATTTTCTAAGGAGAAGACAACCATCAGTGGATCAGCTTGACATGACCTAATGAAATGATGTAAAAATTTCAGTATGGGACCCCTAAAATGAAAATGCAAAGAGCAGATCTGATCCCTTATGGAAGTATGCATATACTGACACTAACATTGGCTCCATTGGGGATGGTAGCTCCTTGTAGGTGCCAAGAACACCGTAGACAAAGTAGCCTTATCCATTGGGCATGGAGTAAAAAAAAACTCAATCTGAAATACATGACTGAACACTAATAAACACAATCTAAAATACATGAATGAATACTGATGACTCAAAGACACAAACTGACTTTTACTCAACTAAAAACTGACTCAATACTAAAACACAACTAACAAACTGAAAAAGATGCTCAAAATGGAGCTTATTCAATAAACCTACTCTAACTATTCCATTCATCACGTGATCAAGTGAAATGAAACAACCAATGCAGCCAAGTAAGAATTCTGTCTACTAGTTGAATACTCCGCAGGTGATTGCTTATGAGCAACAAGAGAGAACTACTGAAATGAAACTCCCATGAAAACTTGTAAACAGATCCAAATTTTCCCAGATTGAATAATATGGATTCTCTATCTGACTCCAAAAACACTGCATAAGGATCTTGAAATTCATGTGCACTAGGACTTAGCTCATCCAATGGATTACTTTGCTTCTCCTCATACTATGAATGAAAATTTTCATCTAATCTTTGTGATGAGATTCCTGTTGAAAATGACAAAGAAACTGGCTGTCAAATCAAGTTTGTATCAATACTTTTTTCAAGCTCATATTTAGCTAATGGAGAAGGACTTTGACTGCAGATATCATCCAACACATCAGCTATTGGATCATGAAAACCTTGAAAAAACTGTTGCAACCCATTTTCTATTGGTTCGAATGAGTTTGCATGATCTTCTACAGGCTGCTCATCCTTTAATGAAGATATACTATGAAAATTTCCCTTCAAAAACTGAAATGATTCAAAACATAATGGTACGGAATCATCTTCCATCATTTGATCATATGTTCTAGCTTCCAAGTCTTCATTTGCAACTTGACATTCAATGGCATTCGGGGGCTACAAATCTAGATATGAGAAGTCTTGAACAAGGATTTCATTGCCCTTTAGATGGTCAAGATCAAAACTTATCGACGATTGATTTATGATTGCATGAAAGTTGTCTCTGATGAACTGAAACGAAGTAAAACAAAAAGGCAAAGATCCTTCACTTACTTCAAAATTTTCTGCACTTTCCTTCTCACTTCCATAGATGATATGCATTGGCTGATCACTGTATTTGAGCTGTTGAAAGTGAACTTCCTCCTTCCACAAACCAGCTGTTGATTTGTCTGCAAGATTAGCTTATGTTTGGAGAACATAATCATCATCATACTAATCAAACTTAGGCAAATCATCAGTATAAAACACATCATCAAGCATACATGTCAGATCAACAGATCTCTCTTCTCCAAGCTGATCCATAAAACAATCATTATCAAATCTATGAAAACTGGGATAAGAAAGAAAATGTTTTGGATCAACCACTTGTTTTTCTTCAATTAGCGAGCCATGGTATTGAACATCATACTCATTCCTTGTGGTGATATTTTGCATAATCTCTTCCACTGCACTTACCAAAATGTCGAGCTTTACCTCTAAAGATGTCGATTCCTCTATATCTGTGTTCTTCATCTCTTCTTCCTTCAACTTTTCCCTTTTGATCAACAAATTAGCCTCTACATCTACTGCATTGTTTTGCATCTCTTGAAGTGTTGTAAGGTTCCTTTCTCTCAGCTGAAACTCCATTTCTGGATCAAAGGCTTCCTTATAATGTAAGAGAGTTGAATCAAGAGGAGGTCTTATATTAACAGGCATCGAATAATAAGCATGGTTAAATCTGGCAGGAAATTTTTGTACTGTCTCCCTTGGTTGTCTTTTCAGCTGGTTATACTCTTCTAGAATCAAGAAAGGGTTTTGTTTGACCACCCACTTGTTGATGAAAATTTTAATGAACTGCTAGAAATCTTAGATGCTCACATCAGCCAGGGTTTTGAACCAACTCTTGACTTTGCCTTGCAAATAAAGAGCAAAAAGCCTAATACTGACATCCTCTTCATCAACTTCAAAAAGGTCAAGAAAAGACTAAAAATTCAGTACATTTCTCTCAGTGGTGATGTTGTCACATTCACCATCGAATCTTGGTAGATATAGGTAATGATTTTTAGGGAAAGCATGGGATATAGGAGGTAAAATCATAGGCTTGTATCTATCTGGAATTTTATAAGGTATAGGAGTATATACAAAAGTTGTAGAATCAGTCTTGGTCTCTTTAGGCTCATCAGTTTGAAGATGGTCATCATAAGATTCAAAATAAGGGTCTTGATCAAGATCAAAGGTGTACGAAGAATTTGTTTTCACAATCTTTAAAGGGAAGGAATCACATGCAGATCTAGGATCTTTTCTCAAATACAATATACTTTGTAAAACCTTCTTGAAATTCTCAAGAAAAGAGAAGAAATAATTTATAACAAAGAACATAATGTCTTGGATGAAATTCCAACTTGAATACCTAATCTTTCCATATTGTCCTTTCATGTTTCTATTGGTCAGGTTCATCCTCCAGTGGAGTCCTTGGATTTGATCTCGAAATTGATTTAGAGTCGTTAGGTGAATGATTTAAACCTTCCGGTTTTTTATCGTTGTCCACCATCAACAATCAGATCTAAACTTGATACATTTTACATTTTTTTGAGGAACATAAAACTACATCCCCAATATGATCGCCACTATGTTATCACTTGGATTGAACCTCAGGCTAAAGGAAGGCAATGCCAGGGTAATCACAAACCACACTTAGCCAAGTAGCTAGCTCTACTAGGCTCGGAGAGGGCTCTCTCCGTAAGGATCTTAGCCAAGATGACTGGATCAGGAAAAGGATATTAGGCTAGGTATAGTATCACAAGGTTTGATTTGATTTTGAAGGGGTTTTGCTGGATCAAGAGGAGCCAGATAGTTTGGGCAAGGAAACTAGGTCAAAATTGCAAGGTGTTCGATGGGGCAAGGTAGGTATGAAGCTTGGCACTCTAGGGTTTGATGGTGAGGTGATTTAAGACTGATGAGAAGCTAGGAAGAGCATGTGAATACCATGGATCCTTCCTAGACTGTAGAAAACATATAATGGGGAATATTTCCCCAAAGAAGAGCAATGATGTTATGGATTTTGCCTATCAACTTGAAAACATCCACTTAGAAGCAATGAAATGATTAATGAAGTACACAAAACATTATAACATATGATCACAAGAGAAGAACTGAACTAAACTTCATACCACATGGGTCCCAAAGAAATAGCTGCAATTTTTATTAATCTCCTGCTAAACTACTACAAAATGATGTACAATCAAGGCATAAGCATCCAACTGAGTCCAACCCTTTACAATGAGAAAGAAGAAGAAGATATAGACATTGTTTCAACCTCCTCCCATCCTCAGGGGTCGAATCCCTAAGGTGAGGAGCTAATCTAACCAACATTGAACAAGAAACTGGAATCTAGGCATCCCAACAACTTGCCTCTAAAAGTGAGGAAACTGATTCATTTGTGCTCAAAATGGCTTTTAAGCTAGTGAATCTACCTTCTACTACTAATTATCCATCATATTTACAATACAATTCATAATTTATAGTAGTAAAACATAATCCATGAGAAAAAATCCACGAACTAGTCAAAACACAGTAAAATGGCCATCTTGTGCAAAATTTGTCCTACGCGCAGTGCCACTTTCAGGTCCCTTTTGGAGGCATTCCCTGCCTCCAAATTGAGCTCATGATATCTCATTGGAAATATCTTCAAGTATAATTTCCAACACACCTGGTAATTATTCATTTGAAGCTCATTTGAGCCTCAAAAGTTGTTTCTCCCAAGACTACTTTTGTGTGTCCAAAAAGTGGTAGAAATGTCATTTTTAGGGTGTTTTTTTGACTTTTGGGTGGAGCAGTTCTGCCCCAAAAACATAGAAAATCCATAGGGTGCATGTAATCATTGAATCCAAAAATGCAATCCATTTGTCCATTGGGTGCCCCTAGGAAAAGCGTAGCGCCAGTGGCACTGCGCGTTGAGCCAGATTTTCTGTGTTTAGAATTTTCAAAATTTGCAAAAAACAAAAACTCCTCCAAACTTGACCAAAATTGGTGAGCAACACCATCATCAAGTATCCTGATGAGCCAAGGAAGCTTTAGCAAGCAACCTAAGCCTATCCTCCTCTTTTTTTCCTTTTAAATTCTGTCTTAGCCTTGCTTTCATCTGTTTGACCCTCATGTTGCAAATTTTGTTCTAGGTCCTGTAGTGGTAGGCAATGTGCCTCATGATTTGGTTGTCCCTATTGGCCTTTTGCAACAGCTTCTCTAAGTGCAAATTGACTCTTTCAAGCCAAATCTCTATATCACCCTCAATTTATTTCTCAATTAGAGTCAAAGCGACCGGTGCCTCTTCCTCTTGCATTGCTGACTTACCCTTGTCACCTTGTCTTTTTATCTTGAGAAGTTCCAGCTCCATGAGGACCTGCTTGTCACTCAACTACTTGTTCTCTTGTTCCAGATGTGCGATGACATACTTGGCTCTCGCCAAGTTGTCCATCAATGCTTGGACTTGAGCCTCCTTTTCCTGTATGTTGATGTCTTTTATTGTTGATTCATCCTAATCCTCCAAGTCAATTGTCTCCATGCCATGATGAATATAATGCTGCTCTGACTCATCATGCTTTGTCAAATCAAAGTCTCTTTCTTCCTCCTCATCATCAAGATCTTCCACCTACATCTTTTCTTTCCCTTTGTGCAGTTGTTGCACCTGTTCCTGCTATGTTGATGAAGAAGGCAAAGCCCCTTCCACATCTTGTGGAGCAAGAATTTTCCTATGAGTTGATGAAGAAGGCAAGGTCCCTTCCACATCCTGTGGAGCAAACACTTGCCTATCAGCTACAAACAATCTTCTTGTGCCCCTCTAGTATGTCATGTAGGTCCCGAGCACCTCAGTAGCTCTAGTCTCTTTGGCCTTCTCATATGTCTTCACCTGAGCACTGCTAGAAGGTCCTCTTGATTCTTGGGACACTGGTGGAGGGATTTGAGAACCCTTGAAGATGTCATGAGCAATAAATGTCTCCCAGGAGATGTTGAGGAGGTTAAGATGATGAAGCACAATCATCTTGATCAGGGAATAATGATAAAGACTACTCATTTGTTGAGGGTATGGATATTTCTACACAAAGTGGGCCATATTCTCAATATTCCTAAACAAGAAATAAGGGAGTTTTAACATCCTCACCTTGGTAAAATGCATGAGAAGCCTGATGTGATAGGTGTACAGTCTGGAAAATTTTCCCTCACAAGTGAAATATTTCGTGATGATTTTCATCATGGGGCATACTTGTCTTCAAGGAACCTGAAATGAAAAAGCCTTTTTGCTTCATTTCTGTACCTGGGTCAGATGTAAGGCTCATAATAGTGTTCATCCAGGTCTTGTGCCTTGTACCACTTCTCCCCTACATTTGGAATCCTGGTTGCATCCACGATAATGGAGGGTGAAACTGTAAATGTCACCCCAGCAAGAGTCACCTTGTTGTCCCGAAGATTGGCTACAAAAATCTTGGTGAGCTCAGGGTGGTGTTGAACCCTTTCTACCTACTCACAGAATTGATATCACCCTAGATGCCCGAAACAAGTGACACCCAAATGAGAGGCCTGCAACTCTTTGAGGTTTGATGGCTCTTCCCTGATAATTTTGCCTCCCTTGTGTGGTTTTCTATGATGTCTAGGTCTATCTGTTGAACTTTCACTGTCAGTGTTATCCTCCTTCTCGTAGTATCTATCTTCTTTGTCCATGTTTGCAAATTTAGAGGCTGTGCACTCCTAGAAATGGATGAAGGGAGTGAGCAAGAGTGATTAGGAATAAGGGAATGGGAGATGACCTTCTGAGGTATTTGGTGGGCTAGGAAATGAATGGGAGGGTATGAATGATGAAAATGAGGGAGAGGGGCTTGGGTCATTTTTTAAGTATAGCTTGTGGGATGAAGGAAAAAGGAATATAAAATTTTATGGAGTGATATAGGGGAGGGGTTCAGGGCTTTAGTGATAGGTGATGGGAGAAATAATGGGGGTTAGGGTTTCTAGGGTATAATTAAGGAAGAATATAGGGTTTCAATTTTTCCATTGTAAATTACCTTTAAAAACTTAAATTTCAAACCAATGATGAAGTACAGTGAGGAAACTTACTTGCTTGAAGGAAGAGAGGGTGATTTTTGATGTTTTTAGGTAGCTGGAGGATTTTTTTTCCCTTGCTGGCTCAATGCACAGCGCCTGCTATAGGCAGGCAACTCCCTCCTGAATGCGCAACGCAGTGTTTTTTTACATTGCCAAAATTTCCCTACGCATAACGCTCATCCTATATGTGCAGCGCTCCGACCTGAATGCACAGTGCTACCTCCACTACCTCAAATGCGCAACGCCAACCTCCCTAAGCGCATTGCCACTTCTCCTTGGCCCAAAACTCACTGAACTTCTCCTCTTTTCTTCACCTTTTGACTCCTTCTTTGCCAAATGAGAATGATGAGTTTGAAAATGAAACGTGACACCTTATATAGGAGTAGATTTTTATTTTTCATTAGAAAAACCCACTTTCTAATGTTTCTTGACCTTTTTTCAGCTCTCTATTTTAATGCTTTTTCTTCATTGTTCCTTTTCAGGTGGATGATGCTCAATTTGAACTAATTTTTGTAGTGGTTCATTGTCTTGTAGCAAGGAGAGATGTTGTGGTGCAGCCGGGATCATTTATTACATAAAGTGACTTAAATTACATAAAAATATAAATTAACTCAAAATACTCTTCTTTCACCTTCAAAACATGTTTTTTGAGGTGAAAATTACATTAGTTAAAAAGATAATTATATAGTGACTACGCCTTACTAGCAATCATTCTTGATTTATTTATCATCCTCATCCCCTTGCTGCCCTTTATTTACACCTTTAAATCATGCCTCTGACCTTGGAAATGAAACCCTAAGACCTAATGAAAACATGCCCTAAGACCTAATGAAAACATGATTGCATTTTGACCATGAAACCATGATTGAATACAACCTGAAGATGGGTCAACAAGTGTACTTTATGAGGGAGAAATTAGATTTTTTGAGGAGAAGACAACCATCAGTGGATAAGCTTGAGATGACCTAATGAAATGATGTAAAAGTTTCAGTATGGGACGCCTAAAATGAAAATGCAAAGAGCAGATTTGATCCCTGATGGAAGTATGCATATACTGACACTAACAATATATATGATAAACATATAGGATAATTAATAAATATGTAAAAGGGAATGAAATATAAATATGGATACAAATAGTGCTAATATGTGGTAATGATAAGGTTAACATAATAATAGAATATATAATGTGAATGGTGGGAAACAAGAACCTTTTTATTTCGGTAGCAATTTTGCATAACTTTTTTTATCTATATAATTTTTTTAGCATGTGTATGCACTTCCATAAAAACACAACATATAAAATAACATGCCAAAGAAAAAATGTATATTAAAACCAATGATTAGGTATAAGCCATTTCAATAAATGGAAAGAAAAAATTAGCTAATGATTAGGTATAACTTATTTGTAAAAATGGCATTAAACAATTTAAATCGAAAGAAAAAGTTAACAAATCAAATTGAAACATTACATATCATTATTTGTAGTGACCCTTCCTTCCACACCCATTAAGGATTCTCAAGTTGTAGGAAGTGTTATGTTCTAGACCCGATCTCCAAGGTTTTTTATGAAGACGTAGTTAGCAAAAACTTCTTTTTGCAATTTTTTAGAATTTAATGTTGACCCCACCATTGTGATCAACTTGTCAAGAGAATTTTGATGATATAACATTTATATTAATCCAAATCCTAGATCAAAATCTATTCTTGTTATAATTTTTTGCCTATTAAAAGAGGCCAAGTCAGCCCAATACCTATGTGTACCCATTCAGCCTCTGCCAAGCTCACATGACCCTCTCATGTCATCATAGTGGGGTCCATAGGTATTTACCCAACAAAGAACCAATTCCATGTCATTCTAGAGGGGTTTCTCCTTCATGTTCTTGTATGTTACAAGCTAACAAGTTATAAATTCTAGCAGTAGGTGGTCTCCTAACAACGAAGTTCCACCATTTGAACCATGGCCAAATCGACTCGACTCCATTGTTTGCCTGTTCATGAGCTAACAAGGTAGCAAGATTTTGACGATGGGTGGTGTCTTAGAAACAAGGTTCCAAGACCAAAACCATGTTTGTATCAACCAAACTTCCATCGAGACACCTGTTTGCAAGTTGGCAAGGTGCCAAGATTTTGGCAGTGGTTGATCTTCTGGCAACAACGATCCAAGGGGTCAGAACCATGGCTAGAATGACTAGTTCTTAGTTGAATCACCAATTTATGAGGAGTTAAGGCACAAAGGTGTTGGAAGTGGGTAGTGGTTGGTCTCTCCACCATGATACTCTATAGTCATATCAACCCTCGATCCAATGATGGATGAAACCACTGCCAAGCTAAAATGTAGTTGTAGAAAAAAGGGAAGTATCCACTCTCTATACATTATGTGGTTAATCTAGTTTAGGGGTGCATTAAATCAGAGCTCAACCATCAACCCTTACACACACCACTTTTTAGTGCACCATATGACCATTCTCCTATCCTCGATTCAAGAAGAGGGGAAAGGTCCCTTCCTAAAATTCACTAAGCTTGTTAGTAATTGTTGGACACCTAATCCTCTATGGGTTAGTGTGGAAGCCGAATAGACTAAGGAAGTCCAAGAGACCTTGGGATGTGGAACCCAATGGTCACACCATGTACTATAAATGTATATCATTTGTTAATAATAAATGTACTCTCATGTTTTATATTTCATACTCATTCTGCCATATGTGTGTTTCACATGGTATCAGAGCAGGCATATTCCTACCCTACATAATTATTTTGAGCCATTTGTTTTATGGCCTTTCTGTGCAGGTCATTTCTGCCATCAACTCTACATTTCATGAATATTTTCTCAGTTAAATTCTAGCTGCAACCTCTGTCATTTCTTCAGTGCCATTTTTGGCTTCCCTCTGCTTTGTAACTCCCTATTCTTCCTATGTTCTACCTTTCATACAAGCGTTGCTCCTCCTGGTTCTGACAGTCCAATAGCGCCGCTCATTGGCACTCCCAGCGAGAATATTGCATTGGTGTGGGCTAATATCGCTCCTCTCTCATACCTGTGATTTAGGGTAACGGTCTTCACTGCTATGGTCAGTCATCTGCTCATCTCTGCCATCATCTTCTGTGCATTTTATTCTACTGTTGAAGAATCGATTACCACTGCCTCTGCACAAACATTACTGCTCCGGGCACACCAAGAAAACTCTACCCTTGGCACCGTCTGTGGTATACATTGTGGTTTTACATTGTTTTGAATCCGCATACCTCCACTTTGCCAATTCCATCCTACACGTTGTAGCCAACACGCAAGCCATTTTCTGAATCCACATACCTTTGGTATACCTCCCCTTCATTGTGCTTCCACCCATAGCTCTGTTGTCATGGCTCTATTGGTATACTATAACGCCATTAAAACCTTGATTTGTCTTGCCAAAATCCGTAACGAGCTCATCATCGAAATACTTCTTGCAAAGGTTGATAGGGATGGAGTATGCGCTGAGCAGGAACCACATTAAAACCTTTAGTAGAGCTGCACTCTATCATATCTCTGCACACCATACCACCATATGATAATATGCGTTCAATAAATCTCCTTCCATATACACCCTCTGACCATTGTATTAAATATGATCCCATAAACCACACCAGTATTCAATACATTGGTAATGCTAGTACCTCGGGTTTCCTCACTTTTGCTGTTGTGAACGCTCCTCACCACACTCCAGATCTGCCATGTGTAATATAACTGTCAATACAAAAAAAACGTCGGCTACATGCACAGTCCACAGCTCAATTTATGGGTTCTACATTAAATTTTTGACAACTTTCAATCCCGTTCAAAGTGGCACGCCCATGGCAGTAAATAGCAGGGTTGGCAAGCACTAAAGGGAACAAATCGACAGCAAGGAACGTGTTCCTAAGACATTGAGGCATCATCAATCTCAGATAGTTTAGGTCACTCCACCTACCTAAAATCCAGGCCGGTGATGTAGCTCGCTGCAAAATGCATGAAGGCGAGGAATGTGAGAGATGAAAAAGCCATTACATCTCAGAGAAGAGGAGATCTAAACCACTGGATGAGAAATCTGCGTCGGAAAAACATTAGGACTGCACCTCTCTTTGTGGATATCTTGAACTTTTATCTTTCATTGCATGCAAATATAACCATAAATATCTTTGATATTGCGAAATAATATTTAATGTGGCTGGTATTTACGATCTCCTCCATGCTTATGTTCTATGCATATAAGGATTTCTGATGGATCCAGACAGGTTTTCATTGTCGGTGATTGTGTCTATCTTCAACCCCAACAGATGTCAAGGCCAAAGGCAGAGATCTATGCGCTGTTTTCATAATTGTTGTTTTGATATATATATATGCATTGCTTTTAAATATTTTTTTGGCATATATATGTTGTTCAACTTTGGCACACCACAACGAGCGATTTGAACGCATACATTGAGGAGCTTTCTCATTTTCTAACCATTACGCAAAGCCCTAGAATTCGGGCCTTGCTCACTAACGAGCTTCAACAGTTGCAGAGTCAAAAGGTCCAATAAAGATAGCAACACCTTTATAAACCTCTGCTGCAAAAAGACCAAAATCATCCTACACAACACTCAGATCATTCAGCTAGGATCAAGATAATGAAAATATCAAGGTATATCTATTTCTCGGGGGAGTGAATGAAGAGAAAGTTGTTTCTAATTTCCAGCCTTGGTCATTTGTAATTATCACTATTTGGCCTTTTAGATCTCGAGCAAGCTAATTCATTGCTCACTGTTGAACTAAAGATCAATAGTTTCATTTCGTGGAGAAAAGATGATTATTTCCTGTAAGCGCTGACAAAGATGGCCTCTTGAATGTGCTAAGTTTTTGTACTTAGGATGCGTGTTTTTTGAGTGTTGCCATTCACTACAGTCTTTCTTATTTTATATGAAGAAATTAATGATATTGTAAGCACTTGTTTTGGAAAAACTTGTAACAAAGTTTCACCCCAGGGTTTCGGGGGTGAGCACTTCATCATCTACCATTTCAAAATTAGAAAATGTAAGGTGCTTCTTATGTTCTTTCAACTTTGCAGTTTATGAGATTATGTACGAGTATGTAAGCCACCTTTTATGTGAAAAATTGGGCTAGATTTGGAAAGGATTGGTGCAACCAATATATTGTGTAGTGAAATTATTATTTATGGACATCATGTTTAGTTTATCAGAAGAGTTATAGCATGTGGGTTTTTCGATATTTCAACTAATTTGGAGAGTGGAGACTATTGAGAGCTTCTTTGTCTCAGCATTGTATTAGAGTTTGGAGTGCGTTGAGATCCTCATTGTGTTACTATTTTTTGAGGTTAAAAATGACTCCAATTGGTGAAGTATAAGAGTTTTTGAAAACTCTTATACAATCTACTGTTGATGACACATTGCAAATCAGCAAAGGCACTCTCTCAAAAATTCAGACATGTCTACAATATGCACAAGAACAGATTGAATTTTTGCAGCGTGAATCTCAACTATAGCAGGAAAAATTACAGTAGTGGAGTCATCATTCTGAACCTATTTTTGTTCAAAAGATTGAAACAGACTTCCATAAACGGCAAGACAATAATGTTACAGTTCATTCAGATTTACAGCAATAAAGCAGCAAGGTTACATGCAGATGCAAAAGTTCAACTTGCACTTCCCAAGCCCATCATCAAACTGTGGGAAGAGCTTGTCCACAACAAGCACATAACTAGTCTTGGATATGACAAGGACGTGTCCTTTCATATTCCAGACTACTCCAAACCAGTCCAATTTCAAAGTTCTGGATTTCTTCAGGATGGTTCATCTTCACCTACTCCTCATGACAGTTCACCTCCAGTTATTCCAGATTCTGCCCCTCTTCCACAACAATAAATTATGAAATTCCAACACTATGACTGAGTTGGCCATCTGAAAGATCACTATTTTGATCTTCATCCATGTAAGCATTGTCATAAAACCAGTCATTCTTCAAACAGATGCTTCAAAAAAAAACCTCCTGCAAGAACAAAGATTCATCTTGGATGGATCGCTTCTTGGCAGTGGGCATCAACAACCAAGAAGATATGCTAGTCACATGTTAGAACTTTTTCTAGAGTATTGAATAGTCTTGCAGTTGAGTTTTCTCCATCATCTCACCTTGTATCTGACAGGGGGGAAATGATGGTCATATACAAAATTCAAAGCCACATCAAGTGAGCCTGAGCCACAACCTACCACACCAGTTTTAGAGTTGTAGCCAGAGACAAAGATTCCCCTGAGCATGCCTTCAGTTGGTAGTGCCTCTTCAAAGAATTTGGGACACTTATTCTAGCAGAAGACTTCAACTTCTTGTCAGTTTCGGAAGAGTTCCAGTAATAGAATTGGGGACACTTCCTCTAGAAGAAAACTTCATCTTCCTCTTGCCATGACAACCCAATGCGAATTTAGCTCAGCTCTTTCACATATGCACTGTAATGAAAACCTCAGGGGTAAGACCTCCTAGGATGACTTCATGCTTACATTTTCAATTGCATGTGGTGATTCCTGAGTGGTGACATGTGTCACCCATATTTGACCCCCTTGGCCACTTGAAAGTGCCAAAAACACATGCCACATGTCCCCCACGCTAATTTCATGCTAACATCATCACACCACAATGTTTGCCATGTCATCTCCATGAACTAATCACATTACTCCCTCTACCTTATTCCCATTCATCCATGATGTCAGGGTATGAAGACAGAAGGGGCTCTCAGGCCTCGATTTTGCATTGATTTCCTTTATAAAATTTAAAGGATTTGGGCTACTATGTCAAGTGATGAGTCTTATGCTACATTTTCCTGGTGCTGAGTTAGCCTGACCCTCTCATGGATACTGTACCTTTTTACCTCTGGGAGATGTGATCCAAGACACATCTTCCTTCGACTACTGCAAAGCTTCCCATCTAAGATGATCCCACTGATCTTTTCTCAAAATCACGATAAGTCCCTTTCTACACAGAAGTTGGTTCCTACTTCAACCAAGCCATCCTGATGTAGTTTACACTATTTCCCTTGCCATGCCATCGTGGTCCTTCTTAACCTAACCTTTCTATTGCACAACTTCTAGTGGATTTCTGGGAATGTAAGTTATAACCTCTAGGTTTATGTCATCTTGGGCTTCTTCCTGGCCAATGATTCTTTTGACTCACTCTTAGTCGTTGATCATGTGAGCTTCTGCTCTTGGTACTACACTACGGTCATATGGCTATGAACTTAGCTTTTAAATTGACCATCACATGACCTAATACATTCATCCAAGTTCATGGATAAGTTTATAAGGCTAAGGATATGACATAAGGTTTCCTCCCACTCTACATTATGTGTCATTTGTGAAAGGATTTAACCATGGCTTGTTTACGATGGTTCTGCAAACACTTGGACTTGCACCAAAGTCTAATCGTATCCATTAAGGTTTTATGAAGCACACTCCAGTGCTATCCCTCTTGAGCTTATAACAAGGTTTCCCTCTTCGGCTTTTTGGTTACTGTAATGTAAAATACTAATTAGGGACGTTTCCATCTAGACTAGGGACTTTTCCATTCAACCCTTCAAAGGTTTGTGATCTCCCATCAGTGATCATATTGGCATACCAAAACCTTTGAAGATAACCAGAATCATGCAGACGAGTACTCGTCTGCAAGGATAGATCCCCATAATGCTTGTGGCTTGAAGGAAATATCATTCCCGTCTAAGAAGTATAAACCAAGTCCTCTAACTCTCGAAGCAATCTAATCTATAATAAGGAGAATAAGCCCCTCTCATACCTAAGCTTGGGAAAGATATAAATACTGACCCAAGAACTTGGGTTTGAATTAATGAAAGGATTAGAGAAACACACATATAAAATAAACAGGCCCATAGGTCAATGAGGAGAAAGGAATCTCCATTATGCTATCCCACATTGTATACAATGCTGAAGAAAAATAGTAGTCGAAACGAGTTCATGCTGCTACCATTTATGAAGGGGGGTTTCCAGGAAAATGGTTAACATAAATAACCAATATATGAATACCCACTAGTAGAGTATCAATCAAGTTGAACACCATGGCTAAAACTGGCCATTCAAGTAGGGATTTACCACTCCATATCCGCATTGAGACAATATATAGAATATGGAACTTCGCCTTGAGAGATTCAACTTTAAAAAGTGCATAGTAGAGATGCAACTTTGTGTGGAGGACACAAGATTTTAAAATCAAGTCATTCAAGCTCACACGGTCGTGCCTTACACAACACATAATATAGATCTATTGGACCGAGTCCTTGATAACATGGATGTGTAGACCCAACACTAGGGTATGCATCTCTGAAGGCTTGAATAAGATCCTCAAATAAAATAACAAGTCAATAAGGATAAAACATGAGTAAATCCTTAATATTACCACATTGCATGCATAAACAATGCTAATGAAAGCTTGTAATCAACATATTCACCATACTGCAATAAGAAATAGTTCCCATGCTAAATATTGTTGTGACATAACCAATATTATTACATGCTATCCCAACGCCTTTAAACATTAACACAACACATTATCCAATCCTGTAATAATACTAACACAGTCATGTCTCATGCACAATAGTGCCATTTCATACTTTAAATGCAACATACATTCATTATCATGGAAAATACATGAGGAAAACTTATCTTGTGAGATTTTCGGGCAACTGAACCTGGGACTATGACTCTCCACCAAACCATATATAGCTATAGCCAATTCTCACTTATAGCTATCACAACCGAGCCAAATTCCAAATACTGATGGGTCCTCTACTCAAGGCTTTAAAAACAACCTTCAATCGCTCTAGGGACACTAGAGATCTTTCCACTTCCACCCTCCAACTGATTTGCAAGTAACAATATACACGGGGACTCTAGAGACTCATTGTCTCCACCCTTCAAAACTCAACATTGTGGTTCCACCCAACTCGGGGACTCCAAAACCACAACACAATCAAACACACAACAAGGAATCCATGCATAAATCCTTTAGGAATTTTCTTAGGAATAATTCCTCCACGCCATCCCTTCAAGATTTTCTGAGAATCACCATCTGCACCCTCTAGCCATGGGGGACTTGAGAGGAAATTTATTCCCCACCTAGAAGTTATTTCTTCATAACCTCTTGCCAACTCAAATTTTTCTACCTGCTCCTCTATGTTCTCTTTGCATTCTCACTCTTAGAAGTTGCTCGAACCTGCCTTTCCCATTTCGCTTCGAAGTTCAGTCCCTCTTCTCCATTTGATTGTGTTCTTTTCTCCCCTTTCTTACCTATGCCTTTCCCCACAACTCAAATTCTCCTCTCCACTGTTGTACTGCCCCAGTAGTTTGAATTGTCTTTTCCATGTGAACCTTCAGATAATGACACTACCAACACAATACTGTTAGTCAATGACAAGTGTGCCACGTCTCCTTGTCTGTTATTTGTATTTCAATGACCCACTATTTGCTTACGTACTTTGCCCATAACTTCTCAACAACTTTTTTCTCTCTTTCTTGCATTTTTCTCCAAGGAAGAAAGACCCTTGTCATGTTTTCCAACTTCCTCTTAATGGCATGACCAACTCATTTATAATTCACACCTACTGGCGTTCTTGGCTATCATAGCAATTAAAAATACCTAGTAGCTACCCTCCTCAGTCTCTGGAATTCGTGTCCCATTACTCAGCCCATTATGTAAAAATATTTACATTGCGTACTATTGGCATTATGATACAGGTGTTGTCCTTGATGGCAACTCACTCACAGGTCAGTTCAGATTTGATAAAGGGAAACTCACATTGTAACAGGTTAATTAAGAGGTAATAGGGAAATGGTACAAAAGAACAGGAAGTTGGAACAAAGGACTACTGATCAGAATCAAGAAGTTGAAGAAAAAGGATGTTTTAAGTTAGTTTAAGTTGTATACATAGGTTCACATTGTCAAAACAATGTATACACAAAGGTTCACAAGTAGAAAAGGGCGTATAAATATACACACACGTTCATAAGAGGAAAAGTGCGTATGGGTTGGAAAATCAAGGAATTTTAAGATTAAAGCATACCAAGGGTAAATACCGTGGTATTAGCCCACAATATTGAGCAGAGTAATGGTTATTTGATCCCGTCCAAGAATACCATAGGTTCTAAGTTTTGTTTTGGTTCGAGGTATTTCGAAAGGCCAAAAACTATATAAAGAGGAGAAGATCAAAGGGCTAAGTGTGAAAGTGAAAAGGTTTCTTAGGAATACTTCTATTTGAAGTATATTTTATGTTGGAGGGTCTATGATTATGATATGATCAGAAATATTTTGTGCACCTTGGATACAGTGTTGGATCAGGATCATGAGACCTGAAATGACTTATCATTGTATGATCTGACATTTGTTGGGCTAGACCTGATTGCTTATGCATGTTTTATTCTTTAAATGTCATGATATGGGTATGTATGAATTCTAGAATAGCACCGAAGTTGCAAGTTAGTATTTGCAGATATATAGGATGTTACGCCTTGGTGAAGGTGCGTATACACACTGGTTCGACTCTTCCAAGTAGCATATGCAAAAGAAAAGTTTGTTGTTTAGAAATGACTGATCTATTTGATCAATGTTGTTGTTTTATTGTTGTCTTCCAATGATGTCTTCTTAGATATGAAAGCAGAATAGAATGCATAAGGAGATTGAGTTTGATTCATTAATTGATTAAGTGAGAAGGAAGATCTTTTCTATTACCTATTTAGATATCTGTAATTTGAGAGTAGATCTTCATAATGTTACTAGTTGATACAGTTTTGATTCAGAGGTTTGACTCAGTAATTTTGGAGGTATATGCAGGTTTGGTTAAAGGAAGTAGCATATACATGCAGGTTGGCTTCATTGAAGTAGCGTATACATTATAACATATGATTTGTGATGCTATAGTTGGTTCTGGTTGATGATGCAGGTTTCTGGGTTCAACACAATGTTCTGGTGATAGTGATTTGATTGTTCAAATTGACCGATTGTTTGTAGATGTAGTTATTGCAGTGGTGATTAATTGTTTGCTTATGTACCAGGAATATGCAGTCTAAAAATTTATGAAACGTGGTCCCTAGAGGAAGGGAGAAGGTTGTAGCCTTCTGTAGGCAGGCACATATGTATTGATACTGGTAAACATATCAGATAATACAAGAGCTAGGGGGTTGTAGCTCCCTTCTAGTAGAAGATGGAGAATGAGAGAAGGTTGTAGCCTTCTACAGGTGGGTGTGTGTACTAGTATGAGTCTGCACCAGTACAAGATTGTGAACAGATTTTATTTATATTAAAAGAAGACAAAGACGATAGTAGCAGATGGATTTTCTCCCGCATTGGGTTTCCACCTTAACTCTTGGTGTTCATGTGTGTTTCTTGTCTGTGATGGTTTATTTATGTTATTACTACACATAGCTACTGTTTAATAAAGTACTGATGCACTGATTAAATATCAACAAATGATGAACTGAATCATAAGTTCACTGGATATATGTTGTTTTCCTTAACAATAGTTGTGTGCATGTGCGAGTTCAATTCACTGAACTAGCGTATATAAATCTGATTATGAAATGAAAATTTATTAAATTGTAAACACGGATTCACCCATCCTCGCCTCTTAGTATTATTTCCAACAATTGGTATCAGAGAAGGTCCTTCAGAAGAAGCTTGATTGCTTGAAGGGAGATCTATCAAGATGAACAATCATGAAGGCACAAGATCTATCAAACGACCAATCTTCAATGGAAACAACTTAGTATATGTGAAGATAAGAACCAGAGCATATCTTCAGTCGCTTGGAGATGATGTTTGGGAAATTCTAGAAGGAGGATACCAATTTCTAGCAATAATACCCACAGATACAGCAGGGAAGAAGCTATAGGAAATCAATGCTAAATCCGTCAATACTATATTGGGAAGTTTGTCAGAATTAGAATTTGTCAAAGTCATGCAGCTCAAGG
The DNA here is from genome assembly GCA_031772625.1 of Pinus tabuliformis. NCBI lineage: Eukaryota > Viridiplantae > Streptophyta > Pinopsida > Pinales > Pinaceae > Pinus > Pinus tabuliformis. The sequence continues at coordinate 80,973,193 of CM062809.1, forward strand.
CAACCAAATAAATGTGGGACAAAATCATTAAGAGCTACGAATGGGACTCCTAGGTAAAACATGCTAAGCTCCAAACTCTCAGAATTTAGTATGAAACTCTCAAGATGCATAGCGATGAAAGTATTGCCAGTTACTTTTTACGTGTAGATGAGATTGTTAATTGCATGAAGAATATGGGTGAAGAAATAAAGGAGGCTACTTTAGTAGAGAAAATTTTGAGATCTTTGTCTTCTAAATTTGAGTCAAAAGTATCTGCCATAGAAGAAAAGCAGGATCTTCAATCTATTACTATTGTTCAACTTCATGGAATTCTAACTGCCTTTGAAATGAGGAAAGGAGGTCCATCAGATATTAGAGAAGCCGCTTTCAAAGCTTCAACAAAGGGAAAAGAAAAGGAAGATCTCAAGAATCAGGATATATTTAAGAAAAAGATGAGGTAAACTTTGTAAAGAAGCTTCGACGGGGTTCTGGAAGATTCAGAGGTAAGCTACCATTCAAATGTTTTTCTTGTGGTAGAGTTGGCCATTATGCTGCTAAATGTCCTCATAAAGCTAATCATGAAAAGGGAAATGAGTCTATAAAGGGTAATAGAAAACAATTTGTCAATAGGAAAAAAACATTATACTCATGAATATATTGATGGCATGTCTAATAGTGATGAAGATGAATTTGAACAAGATTTTAAACTACTCATGGCTTATGAAAATGATGATTTTACGGATGATTTAGAAGAGGAATATTTTATTGAAGAAATCGCTCAACTTAAAATCTGCTTGGAAGAAAAGTATATGGTCATAGACACTTTGACACATCAACTCACTGAAAGAGAAAAGCATAATGAAAAATTAGAATGTGAAAAAGTGGGCCTAAGAAAAGAACTTGAGAAGGCAAAGTCTCTTAATATTAGATTTGCTAAAGGATCAGAAACTTTAGATGAAATCATCAAGGTTCAAAGTTCTTCTCTTATAAAGACCGGTCTTGGATATACTGGAGAAACATTCCAATCACAAAAGTTGTTAGCCATCACCAGAAGCTATCTTGATGCAACAAAGACCAGTGAATAGTGCGTCAATCTTCAGCAAAATCCTAAAAGTACTCCTGAGGTAAATCATGCTCATTATACTCTAAGGGTGAACATCAATAGAAGCATCAACAAAAAGGCAAACAATACCAAAAGATCTTATGATCACAAAAACTTCTTTAATGGACAATGTTTTTCATGTCGCAACTTTGGTCATAAGGCTGCTCAATGTGTTGCATACAAAACTATCATGATTAGTTAATCGAAAAACAAAGGAGCGTGACAGGAATCAAGGAAGGTTCTTATAATAACTTTTCTCCTCTTGAAGATGAAATTGAATGTTCATTTCGCAATAACTTTGGTCATGAAGAATCTTAATGCAAGAGCAAATTTTGGCCAACAATTCAAAAGGAGAAAACATCATCAAATTCCAAGGTATGGAGAAGGAAGGAATTTCAATCATAAAGATGTGGCATAACTTTGTTTGCAGAAGGACAAGAAAATTGGTGGTACATTGATAGCGGATGCTCTAAACACATGATAGGTGATAAAAATAAACTCCTTTCATATAATTCTCTAGAAGAGGAAAAGAATGTCTCTTTTGGAAATGACACACTAGTTGTCATTGAGGGTAAAGGTTCTATTTATTTGAAAGGAAAGGTTAAAGCTGGAAATGTTATGTATGTTGATGGTTTAAAGCATAACATGTTGAGTGTCAGTCAATGTGTGATCAAAGAAATGAAGTTGTGTTTTGATCAAACGAATGTGTGTTTCGTGAGCTTGATATAGGAAAGACAATAATCAAAGGTACAAGAAATCCAAGAATATATATATATATATACTAAAAGGAGGTCAAGACCAATGTTATCTAAGCAAAACAAAAGAGAACTAGTTATGGCACAGAAGATTGGGGCATCTAATATTTTCTCAAATAAGAAAAGCATGCAGACTCAAGGAAGTTCATGGTCTTCCAAATATCAGCATCCCAGAAAATACCATCTGCAAACCATGTCAATTTTGTAAGAAAACCAGAGTTCATTTCAATGAGAAAGAAGGATCAGCAAGTAAGCCTCTTGAACTCATTCATACTGATCTATGTTGGCCAACAAGGAAAAATTCACCTCATGGAGAAGAATACTTCATTTTATTCATTGATGATTTTTCTAGAATGTGTTCGATTGGTTTACTAAAGCATAAAGATGAAGTATTTGAAAAGTTTAAAGCATGCAAAGATTTAGTTGAAAATGAACTAGATCAAAAAATCAAATGTCTCAGATCTGATCGAGGAGGAGAATTCATATCAGATGAATTCTTTTAATTTTGTGAACAACATGGAATAAAAAGACAGTTCTCTATTGCCAAAACTCCTCAACAAAATGGAATGGTGGAAAGAATGGACAGAATAGTTCAACAAATGGCTCGAGCTATGCTTGATGAATCTGGAACTCCTACCAACTTCTGGGGTGAAGATGCATATACTGCCATGAATATTCTCAACAAAGCTAATGTTCGGGAAAATAGTGATCAAACTCCATATGAACTTTGGTATGGTAAGCCTCCTATTATAAAACACTTTAGATTTTTTTGAAGCAAATGTTTCATCAAAAATACTAATGAAAAACTTGGTAAGTTTGAACCTAGAGAAAACAAAGGAATTCTTCTTGGTTATTCATCTAGAAGTAAAGGATACAAATGTTATCATAAGAGACTTCAAAAAATTGTTGAATGCATTGATGTAGTAATTGATGAAGCATGCAAAAATCTAGAACAGATGAAATCAATAAAGGAAGATAACAATGAGGAAGACGGTGAATTCTTTCCCATATCAAATCAAAATGATATAGAAGAGGAATCAATGAAGCATAAAAAGAAGACATAACTAATAGGGAAAAGACTCCATCCAGGTATGCTCAAAAGAATCATCCAAAATCTCAAATTCTAGGAGAAAAAGGGTCTAGAGTACATACAAGAAGAACCCTTGCAAGAACTTCCAGTTATCTAGCATTATTATCCTCCATAGAACCATAGAATGTTAATGAAGTTAGAAAATATGAATGTTGGGTTAAGGCCATGGATGAAGAACTTGACCAAATTGAAAAGAATGATACTTGGGAATTAGTTCCTAGACCGCATGATAAAATTTTTATAGGAACAAAATGGATATTCAAGAATAAGTTGAATGAAAATGGAAAGGTTATTAGAAACAAAGAAAGACCTATTTGTAAAGGGTATGCTCAACAATAATTTATAGACTTTGAAGAAACTTTTACACCTGTTGCCAGACTTGAAGCCATAAGAATGTTTCTTGCTCTTTCAAGTTTTTGAAAATTCAAAGTGTATCAAATGGATGTAAAATCTGCATTTCTTAATGGATATTTAGAATAAGAAGTTTATATTGAACAACCAAAAGGATTCATTCTAGGATAAGCTGCAAAACTTGTATGCAATCTCAAAAGGGCTCTATATGGACTGAAACACGCTCCAAGGGCCTGGTATTATCGTCTTGACAAATATCTATAACAACAAGGTTTCACAAAAGGATCTGTAGACAACAACTTATACATAAAGATTGAGAATGATAAACTGCTAATTATTGTTGTTTATGTTGATGATATCATCTTTGGTAGAAATGAAGAATCTATGAGTCAGAACTTTTCTTCGGTTATGCAACAAGAATTTGAAATGTCCTTACTTGGTGAACTAACTTATTTTCTTGGTATACAAGTACAATAAAAAAAAGATGGTATTTTTCTTTCACAAAATAGATATCTCAAGCAGATTCTAAAGAAGTATAGAATGGAATATTCTAAACCAGTATGTACTCCAAAGGTAACAGGATGTAGTCTTAGTTCTAACAATGAATCACCTACAGTAAATCAACTAGCATATAGATCTATGATTGGAATTATACTTTATCTAACAGGTACGAGACCTGATTTCATGCATGCAGTAGGAGCTGTGGGAAGGTTCCAAGCAAATCCAAAGGAATCACATCTTCAGGCTGTAAAAAGAATATTCAAATATATGCAAGGAACTCAAGACTTTGGTCTATGGTATCCTAAAGATACATATCTCACTCTTCATGCATATACAAATGCGGATTGGGCAGGAAATGTTGATGATCGAAAAAGCACTGGTGGAGGTGCATTCAATATGGGATCACAGTTAGTGTCTTGGTTCAACAAGAAACAAAGTTCGATTTCCTTCTATACAGCTAAAGAAAAATATGTGGTTGTTGCATCTCGTTGCACACAACTACTTTGGATGATGCAAACACTGCAAGAAATTCAAATCACATGTTCCCCACCCATCTCCATTCTATGTGATAATACAACTGCCATTAGTATTTTGAAAAATCTTGTCATGCACTTCGAGACCAAGCACATAACCATTACGTACCATTTTCTATGAGAACAAGTGCTTGAACAAAATGTTATATTGGAGTATGTTCCCTCCAAAGAACAGGTTGCTAATATATTTACCAAACCGCTTCCCAAAGAAACATTTAAATATCTCAAGAAAAAGCTGGGAGTATTTTCTGCATCATACTACTTTTAAATCCAGTCTTCAAAAGAATGTTTTCTATACGTGGGTTTCATGAAGAAGAATCACGTATATACACTAGTTTCTGTGGTTGCAGAAGCGTATGCGTTTTTCTGATAGAAAAAGAAGTGGGTCAGATTCAAAATCAGTTTCTGACATGGGTGTTCAATCTGATATTGTTGATTATAATCTGTTGATATGCTTTGTTCATTGCTGTTTATTTGACTAATAAAGACGCCTTGATGAATGATTTGTTGACAATGCAAAAGTAGCACAGGTTCAGGGGGAGCATTAGCATTCAAAAACATAATGCATTGTTGGCATCATGGTTGCTGAATTCAGCTATGGTGTCAAATATTCATGTCATTTGTTGTAAAGGTCATGTAAAGGCCAATGATGTAATAATATGCCCCTTTCTGTCATAGTATATTAATGAGTCCTTTTGGACATATGATGTAATTTGTACTCCCACTATGCATGGGAAGGATGATATTGCAATTATTCAGTCATGTATGAACTTTTGGTATATCCCCACTTGGTTGGGTGATTGACATATGTATGAGCCATTGGTGATAGGGAGGTCATACTCACTTAGTTGAGTTATAGAGTCATTTTATTCTTTTGAAAAATCTCTCTATAGCATCTGCATGTACTCAGGGGGAGCATGGACATCATAGTGTATCTCAAAGGGGGAGAATATCTTGGTTTGCCCTTTGCCCTTGATGTCAAAGGGAGAGAGTATTTTGGTGTTTCTTGATATATCTAACAATTCCTACAGCTTGAAGTAATCAACACCAATGTGGTTTCCATCAAGTCAAAAGGGGGAGATTGTTGGCATTATGATACAGGTGTTGTCCTTGATGGAAACTCACTCATAGGTTATTTCAGATTTGATAAAGGGAAACTCACATTGTAACAGGGCAATGGTACAAAATAACAGGAAGTTGGAACAAAGGACTACTGATCAGAATCAAGAAGTTGAAGAAAAAGGATGTTTTAAGTTAGTTTAAGCTGTATACACAAGTTCAACTTGTCAAAGTAGTGTATGCACGTGGGTTCACATAACAAAAATGGCATATACATATGCATGCACGTTCACAAGAGGAAAAGCGCATATGGGTTGGAAAATCAAGGAAATTTAAGATTAAAGAATACCAAGGGTTAATACCATGATATTAGCCCTTAATATTAAGCGGAGTAATGGTTATTTGATCCCGTCCAAGAACACTGCAGGTTTTAAGTGTTGTTTTGGCTCGAGGTATTGCGAAAGGCCAAAAACTATATAAGGAGGAGAACATCAAAGGACCAAGTGTGCAAGTGAAAGGGTTTCTCAGGAATACTTCTATCTGAAGTATATTTTATGTTGCAGGGGCTGTGATTATGATATTATCTAAAATATTTTGTGCACGTTGGATATAATGTTGGTTCAAGATCATGAGACTTGAAATGACTTATCATTGTATGATATGATATTGGTTGGGCTAGATCTGATTTCTTACGCATGTTTTATTCTTTAAATGTCATGATCTGGGTATGTCTAAAGTCTGGAATAGCAGCAAAGTTGTAAGTTAGTATTTGCAGATATATACACTGGTTCACCTTGGTGAAGGCACGTATACACGCTAGTTCGACTCTTCCAAGTAGCGTATGCAAAAGAAAAGCCTGTTGTTCAAAAATGACTGATCTATCTGATCAATGCTACTATTTTACTGATGTCTGTCAATGATGTCTTCTTAGATCTGAAAGTAGAACTCAATGCATAAGGATATTGAGTTTGATTGATTGATTGATTAAGTGAAAAGGATGATCTTTGCTATTTTCTATTTAGATCTCTGTAATTCGATAGTAGATCTTCAAAATGTTACTGGTTGATACAATTTTGATTGAGAGCTTTTTATGACTCAGTAATTTTGGAGGTATACATAGGTTTGGTTAAAGGAAGTAGCGTATACACGCAGGTTGGCTTCACTGAAGTAGCGTATACATTTTGACGTATGATTTGTGATGTTATAGTTGGTTCTGATTGATGATGCAGGTTTCTAGGTTCAACATAGTGTTCTGGTGACAATGATCTGACTATTTAAATTGACTGATTGTTGGTAGATGCATTTATTGTAGTGGCGATTAATTGTGTGCTTATGTACTAGGAGTATCCAATCTGAAAATTTATGAAACGTGGTCCCTGGAGGAAGAGAGAAGGTTGTAGCCTTTTGTAGGCAGGTGCATACGTACTAGTAAACCTATCGGTTAGTACAAGAGCTAGGGGGTTGTAGCTCCCTTCTAGTAGAATTTGGAGAACGAGAGAAGGTTGTAGCCTTCTGCATGTGGGTGTCTGCATACTGGTATGAGTCTACACCAACACAAGATTGTAAACAGATTTTCTTTATATGAAAAGAAGACAGCGACGACAACAGCAGGTGGTTTTTCTCGCGCATTGGGTTTCCACCTTAAATCTTGGTGTTCATGTGTGTTTCTTATGTATGATGGTTTATTCATGTTATTACTACACATAACTATTGTTTAATAAAGTTATGATGCATTGATTAAATATCAACACATGATGAACTGAATCATAAGTTCACCGAATATACACTGGTTTCCTTAACAACAGTTGCGTGCACATGCGAGTTAAATTCACTGAAGTAGCTTATATAAATCTGATTATGAAATGAAAAGATATTGAATTTCCAACACATACATGAATGTAAACAATTGGGGTTGCCACAAGTTGTTTCTATTTATGTGATTGATTTTTTTCTTTAATTGTTATGGGTATTCTATTTATTACTTTTGACTAAATATTTTTGGTGATTATACATAATAATGATTTTGCTTGAGATTAACATTATTTTTTGAAAAATTTCATGAAGCTTTGGATTAATGTTGAATGAGTGCACTGTTAAGACACTGCTTAAGATAGATTATTGATTCAAATCCTCAATAGATAGTAGCTTACCCAAAAATAAAATAAAATTATTTGATAAAGAAATTAAGAGTAATAAAAATATTTATTCTATCTAAATCATCTAAGTTATTTAAATTTAATAGCTATTATAAATATTGATGTACAATTATCAAGATTAAATGATCATGAATAGAAGTGTAAACATGTTAGTAGAATGATTTATACTTTAAATGACAAGTTATTAACATTTTTTATATTTATAAGAGATTTTTTTAACTTTGATTTATCATGTGTTGAGAGGCATGAGATCCTTTGAAGTTGAAAACCTTATTTGATTCAAAATTAGTGTTAAATTGCTTTGTTACATTAATTTGAATTATTATACAAAACTTTTCATTTTTCCTGCAATCTTGTTAAAATTTGGCTTAATAAATTAAAATCTACATTCTAAAAAACATAAATCATTATATACTATATTCAACAAATTGATAACAAAATTCACCCCAAATGGGCTATGTTTTCGGGCCTACTTCAAAAGATGAACCATTTCATTAAAAATGATGTAAAGTACAACATTACATGTCTTTACATCAAATAATGACCTTTAAATGAAAAAAATCACCATTGTTTTCTAGGAAAAAATCATACTTCCTTCCCAACCTTTAATGGTTTATTCTTTTAATATTAAAAGTAAAATTACCTATTTTCCTAATAAAGGATTTTTTGTTATCTTCAAATATGATATTTTCCATTTTATATTGTTCCCAAGGTGTATGGTAGAGTAGCTAAGGCATATTATCTTCACACGAGATTATGGAAAATTTTAGGGGCTAATATTCATAGTTGAACTAATTTTCCATATTTTTTCTAAAAAAAAATCGCCAATATCTATTTTTTTTCAAGAATGATTCACAAAAATGTTATAGACTACAGTTATTTTACCGTAAATATCACCAATTTTTTGAAGAAGCTATATAAAATCTTTAGAAATTTGAATATTTCTACAAATATATCGTCAAACACTTTATAGATTGAATATTAAATATTTGTAAAATTCACCAAAATTTCTAAACTATAAAATAATTTTACATCCTTAAATTTTTCTATGCAAGAAATCAAAGTTCCAATCACTCTTAATCCACTCTCCTTAAACATTATAGATTGAATATTAAATACTTGTAAAATTCACCAAAATTTCTAAACTTTAAAATAAATTTACATTATATGCAAGAAATCAATATTAGAATCACTGTTAATCCACTCCCCTGCATTTGTATTTTTCAAGGGAGAATAGTCCCCATATAATGTTTGATACCAATTTCATTTTCTAAGGGACAATATCCCACATAGAGTGATTGATAACGATTTCATGCACTTTACAAGACCTTGGAAAATTACATCAAAGGCATATGATACATTATTGTATCATGTATACCATCCTTGAGTTGGGATGATATTTAGAGGTTTTAAGCATCCTACACAACACTCAGATCATTCAGCTAGGATCAAGATAATGAAAAAATCAAGGTATATCTATTTCTCGGGGGAGTAAATGAAGAGAAAGTTGTTTCTAATTTCCAGCCTTGGTCATTTGATGTCAAACTTCATGATATTGAAGAAAAAATTATCACTATTTGGCCTTTTAGATCTCGATCAAGCTAATTCATTGCTCACTGTTGAACTAAAGATCAATAGTTTCATTTCGTGGAGAAAAGATGATTATTTCCTGTAAGCGCTGACAAAGATGGCCTCTTGAATGTGCTAAGTTTTTGTACTTAGGATGCGTGTTTTTTGAGTGTTGCCATTCACTACAGTCTTTCTTATTTTATATGAAGAAATTAATGATATTGTAAGCACTTGTTTTGGAAAAACTTGTAACAAAGTTTCATCCCAGGGTTTCGGGGGTGAGCACTTCATCATCTACCATTTCAAAATTAGAAAATGTAAGGTGCTTCTTATGTTCTTTCAGCTTTGCAGTTTATGAGATTATGTACTGGTATGTAAGCCACCTTTTATGTGAAAAATTGGGCTAGATTTGGAAAGGATTGGTGCAACCAATATATTGTGTAGTGAAATTATTTTTATGGACATCATGTTTAGTTTAGCAGAAGAGTTATAGCATGTGGGTTTTTCGATATTTCAACTAATTTGGAGAGTGGAGACTATTGAGAGCTTCTTTGTCTCAGCATTGTATTAGAGTTTGGAGTGCGTTGAGATCCTCATTGTGTTACTATTTTTTGAGGTTAAAAATGACTCCAATTGGTGAAGTATAAGAGTTTTTGAAAACTCTTATACAATCTACTGTTGATGACACATTCCAAATCAGCAAAGGCACTCTCTCAAAAATTCAGACATGTCTACAATATGCACAAGAACAGATTGAATTTTTGCAGCGTGAATCTCAACTATAGCAGGAAAAATTACAGTAGTGGAGTCATCATTCTGAACCTATTTTTGTTCAAAAGATTGAAACAGACTTCCATAAACGACAAGACAATAATGTTACAGTTCATTCAGATTTACAGCAATAAAGCAGCAAGGTTACATGCAGATGCAAAAGTTCAACTTGCACTTCCCAAGCCCATCATCAAACCGTGGGAAGAGCTTGTCCACAACAAGCACAGAACTGGTCTTGGATATGACAAGGACGTGTCCTTTCATATTCCAGACTACTCCAAACCAGTCCAATTTCAAAGTTCTGGATTTCTTCAGGATGGTTCATCTTCACCTACTCCTCATGACAGTTCACCTCCAGTTATTCCAGATTCTTCCCCTCTTCCACAACAATAAATTATGAAATTCCAACACTATGACTGAGTTGGCCATCTGAAAGATCACTGTTTTGATCTTCATCCATGTAAGCACTGTCATAAAACCAGTCATTCTTCAAACAGATGCTTCAAAAAAAAACCTCCTGCAAGAACAAAGATTCATCTTGGATGGATCGCTTCTTGGCAGTGGGCATCAACAACCAAGAAGATATGCTAGTCACATGTTAGAACTTTTTCTAGAGTATTGAACAGTCTTGCAGTTGATTTTTCTCCATCATCTCACCTTGTATCTGACAGGGGGGAAATGATGGTCATATACAAAATTCAAAGCCACATCAAGTGAGCCTGAGCCACAACCTACCACACCAGTTTTAGAGTTGTAGCCAGAGACAAAGATGCCCCTGAGCATGCCTTCAGTTGGTAGTGCCTCTTCAAAGAATTTGGGACACTTATTCTAGCAGAAGACTTCAACTTCTTGTCAGTTTCGGAAGAGTTCCAGTAATAGAATTGGGGACACTTCCTCTAGATGAAGACTTCATCTTCCTCTTGCCATGACAACCCAATGCGAATTTAGCTCAGCTCTTTCACATATGCACTGTAATGAAAACCTCAGGGGTAAGACCTCCTAGGATGACTTCATGCTTACATTTTCAATTGCATGTGGTGATTCCTGAGTGGTGACATGTGTCACCCATATTTGACCCCCTTGGCCACTTGAAAGTGCCAAAAACACATGCCACATGTCCCCCACGCTAATTTCATGCTGACATCATCACACCACAATGTTTGTCATGTCATCTCCATGAACTAATCACATTACTCCCTCTACCTTATTCCCATTCATCCATGATGTCAGGGTATGAAGACAGAAGGGGCTCTCAGGCCTCGATTTTGCATTGATTTCCTTTATAAAATTTAAAGGATTTGGGCTACTATGTCAAGTGATGAGTCTTATGCTACATTTTCCTGGTGCTGAGTTAGCCTGACCCTCTCATGGATACTGCACCTTTTTACCTCTGGGAGATGTGATCCAAGACACATCTTCCTTCGACTACTGCAAAGCTTCCCATCTAAGATGATCCCACTGATATTTTCTCAAAATCACGATAAGTCCCTTTCTACACAGAAGTTGGTTCCTACTTCAACCAAGCCATCCTGATGTAGTTTACACTATTTCCCTTGCCATGCCATCGTGGTCCTTCTTAACCTAACCTTTCTATTGCACAACTTCTAGTGGATTTCTGGGAATGTAAGTTATAACCTCTAGGTTTATGTCATCTTGGGCTTCTTCCTGGCCAATGATTCTTTTGACTCACTCTTAGTCGTTGATCATGTGAGCTTCTGCTCTTGGTACTACACTACGGTCATATGGCTATGAACTTAGCTTTTAAATTGACCATCACATGACCTAATACATTCATCCAAGTTCATGGATAAGTTTATAAGGCTAAGGATATGACATAAGGTTTCCTCCCACTCTACATTATGTGTCATTTGCGAAAGGATTTGACCATGGCTTGGTTACGATGGTTCTGCAAACACTTGGACTTGCACCAAAGTCTAATCGTATCCATTAAGGTTTTATGAAGCACACTCCGGTGCTATCCCTCTTGAGCTTATAACAAGGTTTCCCTCTTCGGCTTTTTGGTTACTGTAATGTAAAATACTAATTAGGGACGTTTCCATCTAGACTAGGGACTTTTCCATTCAACCCTTCAAAGGTTTGTGATCTCCCATCAGTGATCATATTGGCATACCAAAACCTTTGAAGATAACCAGAATCATGCAAACGAGTACTCGTCTGCAAGGATAGATCCCCATAATGCTTGTGGCTTGAAGGAAATATCATTCCCGTCTAAGAAGTATAAACCAAGTCCTCTAACTCTCGAAGCAATCTAATCTATAATAAGGAGAATAAGCCCCTCTCATACCTAAGCTTGGGAAAGATATAAATACTGACCCAAGAACTTGGGTTTGAATTAATGAAAGGATTAGAGAAACACACATATAAAATAAACAGGCCCATAGGTCAATGAGGAGAAAGGAATCTCCATTATGCTATCCCACATTGTATACAATGCTGAAGAAAAATAGTAGTCGAAACGAGTTCATGCTGCTACCGTTTATGAAGGGGGGTTTCCAGGAAAATGGTTAACATAAATAACCAATATATGAATACCCACTAGTAGAGTATCAATCAAGTTGAACACCATGGCTAAAACTGGTCATTCAAGTAGGGATTTACCACTCCATATCCGCATTGAGACAATATATAGAATATGGAACTTCGCCTTGAGAGATTCAACTTTAAAAAGTTCATAGTAGAGATGCAACTTTGTGTGGAGGACACAAGATTTTAAAATCAAGTCATTCAAGCTCACACGGTCGTGCCTTACACAACACATAATATAGATCTATTGGACCGAGTCCTTGATAACATGGATGTGTAGACCCAACACTAGGGTATGCATCTCTGAAGGCTTGAATAAGATCCTCAAATAAAATAACAAGTCAATAAGGATAAAACATGAGTAAATCCTTAATATTACCACATTGCATGCATAAACAATGCTAATGAAAGCTTGTAATCAACATATTCACCATACTGCAATAAGAAATAGTTCCCATGCTAAATATTGTTGTGACATAACCAATATTATTACATGCTATCCCAACGCCTTTAAACATTAACACAACACATTATCCAATCCTGTAATAATACTAACACAGTCATGTCTCATGCACAATAGTGCCATTTCATACTTTAAATGCAACATACATTCATTATCATGGAAAATACATGAGGAAAACTTATCTTGTGAGATTTTCGGGCAACTGAACCTGGGACTATGACTCTCCACCAAACCATATATAGCTATAGCCAATTCTCACTTATAGCTATCACAACCGAGCCAAATTCCAAATACTGATGGGTCCTCTACTCAAGGTTTGAAAAACAACCTTCAATCGCTCTAGGGACACTAGAGATCTTTCCACTTCCACCCTCCAATTGATTTGCAAGTAACAATATACACGGGGACTCTAGAGACTCATTGTCTCCACCCTTCAAAACTCAACATTGTGGTTCCACCCAACTCGGGGACTCCAAAACCACAACAAAATCAAACACACAACAAGGAATCCATGCATAAATCCTTTAGGAATTTTCTTAGGAATAATTCCTCCACCCCATCCCTTCAAGATTTTCTGAGAATCACCATCTGCACCCTCTAGCCATGGGGGACCTGAGAGGAAATTTATTCCCCACCTAGAAGTTATTTCTTCATAACCTCTTGCCAACTCAAATTTTTCTACCTGCTCCTCTATGTTCTCTTTGCATTCTCACTCTTAGAAGTTGCTCGAACCTGCCTTTCCCATTTCGCTTCAAAGTTCAGTCCCTCTTCTCCATTTGATTGTGTTCTTTTCTCCCCTTTCTTACCTATGCCTTTCCCCACAACTCGAATTCTCCTCTCCACTATTGCACTGCCCCAGTAGTTTGAATTGTCTTTTCCATGTGAACCTTCAGATAATGACACTACCAACACAATACTGTTAGTCAATGACAAGTGTGCCACGTCTCCTTGTCTGTTATTTGTATTTCAATGACCCACTATTTGCTTACGTACTTTGCCCATAACTTCTCAACAACTTTTTTCTCTCTTTCTTGCATTTTTCTCCAAGGAAGAAAGACCCTTGTCATGTTTTCCAACTTCCTCTTAATGGCATGACCAGCTCATTTATAATTCACACCTACTGGCGTTCTTGGCTATCATAGCAATTAAAAATACCTAGTAGCTACCCTCCTCAGTCTCTGGAATTCGTGTCCCATTACTCAGCCCATTATGTAAAAATATTTACATTGCGTACTATTGGCATTATGATACAGGTGTTGTCCTTGATGGCAACTCACTCACAGGTCAGTTCAGATTTGATAAAGGGAAACTCACATTGTAACAGGTTAATTAAGAGGTAATAGGGAAATGGTACAAAAGAACAGGAAGTTGGAACAAAGGACTACTGATCAGAATCAAGAAGTTGAAGAAAAAGGATGTTTTAAGTTAGTTTAAGTTGTATACACAGGTTCACATTGTCAAAACAACGTATACACAAAGGTTCACAAGTAGAAAAGGGCGTATAAATATACACACACGTTCATAAGAGGAAAAGTGCGTATGGGTTGGAAAATCAAGGAATTTTAAGATTAAAGCATACCAAGGGTAAATACCATGGTATTAGCCCACAATATTGAGCAGAGTAATGGTTATTTGATCCCGTCCAAGAATACCATAGGTTCTAAGTTTTGTTTTGGTTCGAGGTATTTCGAAAGGCCAAAAACTATATAAAGAGGAGAAGATCAAAGGGCTAAGTGTGAAAGTGAAAAGGTTTCTTAGGAATACTTCTATTTGAAGTATATTTTATGTTGGAGGGTCTATGATTATGATATGATCAGAAATATTTTGTGCACCTTGGATACAGTGTTGGATCAGGATCATTAGACCTGAAATGACTTATCATTGTATGATCTGACATTTGTTGGGCTAGACCTGATTGCTTATGCATGTTTTATTCTTTAAATGTCATGATATGGGTATGTATGAATTCTAGAATAGCACCGAAGTTGCAAGTTAGTATTTGCAGATATATAGGATGTTACGCCTTGGTGAAGGTGCGTATACACACTGGTTCGACTCTTCCAAGTAGCATATGCAAAAGAAAAGTTTGTTGTTTAGAAATGACTGATCTATTTGATCAATGTTGTTGTTTTATTGTTGTCTTCCAATGATGTCTTCTTAGATATGAAAGCAGAATAGAATGCATAAGGAGATTGAGTTTGATTCATTAATTGATTAAGTGAGAAGGAAGATCTTTTCTATTACCTATTTAGATATCTGTAATTTGAGAGTAGATCTTCAGAATGTTACTAGTTGATACAGTTTTGATTCAGAGGTTTGACTCAGTAATTTTGGAGGTATATGCAGGTTTGGTTAAAGGAAGTAGCATATACATGCAGGTTGGCTTCATTGAAGTAGCGTATACATTATAACATATGATTTGTGATGCTATAGTTGGTTCTGGTTGATGATGCAGGTTTCTGGGTTCAACACAATGTTCTGGTGATAGTGATTTGATTGTTCAGATTGACCGATTGTTTGTAGATGCAGTTATTGCAGTGGTGATTAATTGTTTGCTTATGTACCAGGAATATGCAGTCTAAAAATTTATGAAACGTGGTCCCTAGAGGAAGGGAGAAGGTTGTAGCCTTCTGTAGGCAGGGGCATATGTATTGATATTGGTAAACATATCAGATAGTACAAGAGCTAGGGGGTTGTAGCTCCTTCTAGTAGAAGATGGAGAATGAGAGAAGGTTGTAGCCTTCTACAGGTGGGTGTGTGTACTAGTATGAGTCTGCACCAGTACAAGATTGTGAACAGATTTTATTTATATTAAAAGAAGACAAAGACGATAGTAGCAGATGGATTTTCTCCCGCATTGGGTTTCCACCTTAAATCTTGGTGTTCATGTGTGTTTCTTGTCTGTGATGGTTTATTTATGTTATTACTGCACATAGCTACTGTTTAATAAAGTATTGATGCACTGATTAAATATCAACAAATGATGAACTGAATCATAAGTTCACTGGATATATGTTGTTTTCCTTAACAATAGTTGTGTGCACATGCGAGTTCAATTCACTGAACTAGTGTATATAAATCTGATTATGAAATGAAAATTTATTAAATTGTAAACATGGATTCACCCACCCCCGTCTCTTAGTATTATTTCCAACAATTGGTATCAGAGAAGGTCCTTCAGAAGAAGCTTGATTGCTTGAAGGGAGATCTATCAAGATGAACAATCATGAAGGCACAAGATCTATCAAACGACCAATCTTCAATGGAAACAACTTAGTATATGTGAAGATAAGAACCAGAGCATATCTTCAGTCGCTTGGAGATGATGTTTGGGAAATTCTAGAAGGAGGATAACAATTTCTAGCAATAATACCCACGGATACAGCAAGGAAGAAGCTATAGGAAATCAATGCTAAATCCGTCAATACTATATTGGGAAGTTTGTCAGAATTAGAATTCGTCAAAGTCATGCAGCTCAAGGAAACCAAATAAATGTGGGACAAAATCATTAAGAGCTACGAATGGGACTCCTAGGTAAAACGTGCTAAGCTCCAAACTCTCAGAATTTAGTATGAAACTCTCAAGATGCATAGCGATGAAAGTATTGCCAGTTACTTTTTACGTGTAGATGAGATTGTTAATTGCATGAAGAATCTGGGTGAAGAAATAAAGGAGGCTACTTTAGTAGAGAAAATTTTGAGATCTTTGTCTTCTAAATTTGAGTCAAAAGTATCTGCCATAGAAGAAAAGCAGGATCTTCAATCTATTACTATTGTTCAACTTCATGGAATTCTAACTGCCTTTGAAATGAGGAAAGGAGGTCCATCAGATATTAGAGAAGCCGCTTTCAAAGCTTCAACAAAGGGAAAAGAAAAGGAAGATCTCAAGAATCAGGATATATTTAAGAAGAATATGAGGTAAACTTTGTAAAGAAGCTTCAATGGGGTTCTGGAAGATTCAGAGGTAAGCTACCATTCAAATGTTTTTCTTGTGGTAGAGTTGGCCATTATGCTGCTAAATGTCCTCATAAAGATAATCATGAAAAGGGAAAGGAGTCTATAAAGGGTAATAGAAAACAATTTGTCAATAGGAAAAAAACATTATACTCATGAATATAGTGATGGCATGTCTAATAGTGATGAAGATGAATTTGTACAAGATTTTAAACTACTCATGGCTTATGAAAATGATGATTTTACGGATGATTTAGAAGAGGAATATTTTATTGAAGAAATCGCTCAACTTAAAATCTGCTTGGAAGAAAAGTATATGGTCATAGACACTTTGACACATCAACTCACTGAAAGAGAAAAGCATAATGAAAAATTAGAATGTGAAAAAGTGGGCCTAAGAAAAGAAATTGAGAAGGCAAAGTCTCTTAATATTAGATTTGCTAAAGGATCAGAAACTTTAGATGAAATCATCAAGGTTCAAAGTTCTTCTCTTATAAAGACCGGTCTTGGATATACTGGAGAAACATTCCAATCACAAAAGTTGTTAGCCATCACCAGAAGCTATCTTGATGCAACAAAGACCAGTGAATAGTGCGTCAATCTTCAGCAAAATCCTAAAAGTACTCCTGAGGTAAATCATGCTCATTCTACTCTAAGGGTGAACATCAATAGAAGCATCAACAAAAAGGCAAACAATACCAAAAGATCTTATGATCACAAAAACTTCTTTAATGGACAATGTTTTTCATGTCGCAACTTTGGTCATAAGGCTGCTCAATGTGTTGCATACAAAACTATCATGATTAGTTAATCGCAAAACAAAGGAGCATGACAAGAATCAAGGAAAGTTCTTATAATAACTTTTCTCCTCTTGAAGATGAAATTGAATGTTCATTTTGCAATAACTTTGGTCATGAAGAATCTTAATGCAAGAGCAAATTTTGGCCAACAATTCAAAAGGAGAAAACATCATCAAATTCCAAGGTATGGAGAAGGAAGGAATTTCAATCATAAAGATGTGGCATAACTTTGTTTGCAGAAGGACAAGAAAATTGGTGGTACATTGATAGTGGATGCTCTAAACACATGATAGGTGATAAAAATAAACTCCTTTCATATAATTCTCTAGAAGAGGAAAAGAATGTCTCTTTTGGAAATGACACACTAGTTGTCATTGAGGGTAAAGGTTCTATTTATTTGAAAGGAAAGGTTAAAGTTGGAAATGTTATGTATCTTGATGGTTTAAAGCATAACATGTTGAGTGTCAGTCAATGTGTGATCAAAGAAATGAAGTTGTGTTTTGATCAAACGAATGTGTGTTTCGTGAGCTTGATATAGGAAAGACAATAATTAAAGGTACAAGAAATCCAAGAAATATATATATATACTAAAAGGAGGTCAAGACCAATGTTATCTAAGCAAAACAAAAGAGAACTAGTTATGGCACAGAAGATTGGGGCATCTAATATTTTCTCAAATAAGAAAAGCATGCAGACTCAAGGCAGTTCATGATCTTCCAAATATCAGCATCCCAGAAAATACCATCTGCAAACCATGTCAATTTGGTAAGAAAACCAGAGTTCATTTCAATGAGAAAGAAGGATCAGCAAGTAAGCCTCTTGAACTCATTCATACTGATCTATGTGGGCCAACAAGGAAAAATTCACCTCATGGAGAAGAATACTTCATTTTATTCATTGATGATTTTTCTAGAATGTGTTGGATTGGTTTACTAAAGCATAAAGATGAAGCATTTGAAAAGTTTAAAGCATTCAAAGATTTAGTTGAAAATGAATTAGATCAAAAAATCAAATGTCTCAGATCTGATCGAGGAGGAGAATTCATATCAGATGAATTCTTTTAATTTTGTGAACAACATGGAATAAAAAGACAGTTCTCTATTGCCAAAACTCCTCAACAAAATGGCATGGTGGAAAGAATGAACAGAATAGTTCAACAAATGGCTCGAGCTATGCTTGATGAATCTGGAACTCCTACCACCTTCTGGGGTGAAGCTGCATATACTGCCATGAATATTCTCAACAAAGCTAATGTTCGGGTAAATAGTGATCAAACTCCATATGAACTTTGGTATGGTAAGCCTCCTATTATAAAACACTTTAGATTTTTTTGAAGCAAATGTTTCATCAAAAATACTAATGAAAAACTTGGTAAGTTTGAACCTAGAGAAAACAAAGGAATTCTTCTTGGTTATTCATCTAGAAGTAAAGGATACAAATGTTATCATAAGAGACTTCAAAAAATTGTTGAATGCATTGATGTAGTAATTGATGAAGCATGCAAAAATCTAGAACAGATGAAATCAATAAAGGAAGATAACAATGAGGAAGACGGTGAATTCTTTCCCATATCAAATCAAAATGATATAGAAGAGGAATCAATGAAGCATAAAAGAAGACATAACTAATAGGGAAAAGACTCCATCCAGGTATGTTCAAAAGAATCATCCAAAATCTCAAATTCTAGGAGAAAAAGGGTCTAGAGTACATACAAGAAGAACCCTTGCAAGAACTTCTAGTTATCTAGCATTATTATCCTCCATAGAACCATAGAATGTTAATGAAGTTAGAAAAGATGAATGTTGGGTTAAGGCCATGGATGAAGAACTTGACCAAATTGAAAAGAATGATACTTGGGAATTAGTTCCTAGACCGCATGATAAAATTTTTATAGGAACAAAATGGATATTCAAGAATAAGTTGAATGAAAATGGAAAGGTTATTAGAAACAAAGAAAGACCTATTTGTAAAGGGTATGCTCAACAATAAATTATAGACTTTGAAGAAACTTTTGCACCTGTTGCCAGACTTGAAGCCATAAGAATGTTTCTTGCTCTTTCAAGTTTTTGAAAATTCAAAGTGTATCAAATGGATGTAAAATCTGCATTTCTTAATGGATATTTAGAATAAGAAGTTTATATTGAACAACCAAAAGGATTCATTCTAGGATATGCTGCAAAACTTGTATGCAATCTCAAAAGGGCTCTATATGGACTGAAACACGCTCCAAGGGCCTGGTATTATCGTCTTGACAAATATCTATAACAACAAGGTTTCACAAAAGGATCTGTAGACAACAACTTATACATAAAGATTGAGAATGATAAACTGCTAATTATTGTTGTTTATGTTGATGATATCATCTTTGGTAGAAATGAAGAATCTATGAGTCAGAACTTTTCTTCGGTTATGCAACAAGAATTTGAAATGTCCTTACTTGGTGAACTAACTTATTTTCTTGGTATACAAGTACAACAAAAAAAAGATGGTATTTTTCTTTCACAAAATAGATATCTCAAGCAGATTCTAAAGAAGTATAGAATGGAATATTCTAAACCAGTATGTACTCCAAAGGTAACAGGATGTAGTCTTAGTTCTAACAATGAATCACCTACAGTAAATCAACTAGCATATAGATCTATGATTGGAATTATACTTTATCTAACAGGTACGAGACCTGATTTCATGCATGCAGTAGGAGCTGTGGGAAGGTTCCAAGCAAATCCAAAGGAATCACATCTTCAGGCTGTAAAAAGAATATTCAAATATATGCAAGGAACTCAAGACTTTGGTCTATGGTATCCTAAAGATACATATCTCACTCTTCATGCATATACAAATGCGGATTGGGCAGGAAATGTTGATGATCGAAAAAGCACTGGTGGAGGTGCATTCAATATGGGATCACAGTTAGTGTCTTGGTTCAACAAGAAACAAAGTTCGATTTCCTTCTATACAGCTAAAGAAAAATATGTGGTTGTTGCATCTCGTTGCACACAACTACTTTGGATGATGCAAACACTGCAAGAAATTCAAATCACATGTTCCCCACCCATCTCCATTCTATGTGATAATACAACTGCCATTAGTATTTTGAAAAATCTTGTCATGCACTTCGAGACCAAGCACATAACCATTACGTACCATTTTCTATGAGAACAAGTGCTTGAACAAAATGTTATATTGGAGTATGTTCCCTCCAAAGAACAGGTTGCTAATATATTTACCAAACCGCTTCCCAGAGAAACATTTAAATATCTCAGAAAAAAGCTGGGAGTATTTTCTGCATCATACTACTTTTAAATCCAGTCTTCAAAAGAATGTTTTCTATACGTGGGTTTCATGAAGAAGAATCACGTATATACACTAGTTTCTGTGGTTGCAGAAGCGTATGCGTTTTTCTGATAGAAAAAGAAGTGGGTCAGATTCAAAATCAGTTTCTGACATGGGTGTTCAATCTGATATTGTTGATTATAGTCTGTTGATATGCTTTGTTCATTGCTGTTTATTTGACTAATAAAGACGCCTTGATGAATGATTTGTTGACAATGCAAAAGTAGCACAAGTTCAGGGGGAGCATTAGCCTTCAAAAACATAATGCATTGTTGGCATCATGGTTGTTGAATTCAGCTATGGTGTCAAATATTCATGTCATTTGTTGTAAAGGTCATGTAAAGGCCAATGATGTAATAATATGTCCCTTTCTGTCATAGTCTATTAATGAGTCCTTTTGGACATATGATGTAATTTGTACTCCCACTATGCATGGGAAGGATGATGTAATAATTGCAATTATTCAGTCATGTATGAACTTTTGGTATATCCCCACTTGGTTGGGTGATTGACGTATGTATGAGTCATTGGTGATAGGGAGGTCATACTCACTTAGTTGAGTTATAGAGTCATTTTATTCTTTTGAAAAATATCTCTATAGACTCTGCATGTACTCAGGGGGAGCATGGACATCATAGTGTATCTCAAAGGGGGAGAATATCTTGGTTTGCCCTTTGCCCTTGATGTCAAAGGGAGAGAGTATTTTGGTGTTTCTTGATATATCTAACAATTCCTACAGCTTGAAGTAATCAACACCAATGTGGTTTCCATCAAGTCAAAAGGGGGAGATTGTTGGCATTATGATACAGGTGTTGTCCTTGATGGAAACTCACTCATAGGTTATTTCAGATTTGATAAAGGGAAACTCACATTGTAACAGGGCAATGGTACAAAATAACAGGAAGTTGGAACAAAGGACTACTGATCAGAATCAAGAAGTTGAAGAAAAAGGATGTTTTAAGTTAGTTTAAGCTGTATACACAAGTTCAACTTGTCAAAGTAGTGTATGCACGTGGGTTCACATAACAAAAAGGGCATATACATATGCATGCACGTTCACAAGAGGAAAAGCGCATATGGGTTGGAAAATCAAGGAAATTTAAGATTAAAGAATACCAAGGGTTAATACCACGATATTAGCCCTTAATATTAAGCGGAGTAATGGTTATTTGATCCCGTCCAAGAACACTGCAGGTTTTAAGTGTTGTTTTGGCTCGAGGTATTGCGAAAGGCCAAAAACTATATAAGGAGGAGAACATCAAAGGACCAAGTGTGCAAGTGAAAGGGTTTCTCAGGAATACTTCTATCTGAAGTATATTTTATGTTGCAGGGGCTGTGATTATGATATTATCTAAAATATTTTGTGCACGTTGGATATAATGTTGGTTCAAGATCATGAGACTTGAAATGACTTATCATTGTATGATATGATATTGGTTGGGCTAGATCTGATTTCTTACGCATGTTTTATTCTTTAAATGTCATGATCTGGGTATGTCTAAAGTCTGGGATAGAAGCAAAGTTGTAAGTTAGTATTTGCAGATATATACACTGGTTCACCTTGGTGAAGGCACGTATACACGCTAGTTCGACTCTTCCAAGTAGCGTATGCAAAAGAAAAGCCTGTTGTTCAAAAATGACTGATCTATCTAATCAATGCTACTATTTTACTGATGTCTGTCAATGATGTCTTCTTAGATCTGAAAGTAGAACTCAATGCATAAGGATATTGAGTTTGATTGATTGATTGATTAAGTGAAAAGGATGATCTTTGCTATTTTCTATTTAGATCTCTGTAATTCGATAGTAGATCTTCAAAATGTTACTGGTTGATACAATTTTGATTGAGAGCTTTTTATGACTCAGTAATTTTGGAGGTATACATAGGTTTGGTTAAAGGAAGTAGCGTATACACGCAGGTTGGCTTCACTGAAGTAGCGTATACATTTTGACGTATGATTTGTGATGTTACAGTTGGTTCTGATTGATGATGCAGGTTTCTAGGTTCAACATAGTGTTCTGGTGACAATGATCTGACTATTTAAATTGACTGATTGTTGGTAGATGCATTTATTGTAGTGGCGATTAATTGTGTGCTTATGTACTAGGCGTATCCAATCTGAAAATTTATGAAACGTGGTCCCTGGAGGAAGAGAGAAGGTCGTAGCCTTTTGTAGGCAGGTGCATACGTACTAGTAAACCTATCAGTTAGTACAAGAGCTAGGGGGTTGTAGCTCCCTTCTAGTAGAATTTGGAGAACGAGAGAAGGTTGTAGCCTTCTGCATGTGGGTGTCTGCATACTGGTATGAGTCTACACCAACACAAGATTGTAAACAGATTTTCTTTATATGAAAAGAAGACAGCGACGACAACAGCAGGTGGTTTTTCTCGCGCATTGGGTTTCCACCTTAAATCTTGGTGTTCATGTGTGTTTCTTATGTATGATGGTTTATTCATGTTATTACTGCACATAACTATTGTTTAATAAAGTTATGATGCATTGATTAAATATCAACACATGATGAACTGAATCATAAGTTCACCGAATATACACTGGTTTCCTTAACAACAGTTGCGTGCACATGCGAGTTAAATTCACTGAAGTAGCTTATATAAATCTGATTATGAAATGAAAAGATATTGAATTTCCAACACATACATGAATGTAAACAATTGGGGTTGCCACAAGTTGTTTCTATTTATGTGATTGATTTTTTTCTTTAATTGTTATGGGTATTCTATTTATTACTTTTGACTAAATATTTTTGGTGATTATACATAATAATGATTTTGCTTGAGATTAACATTATTTTTTGAAAAATTTCATGAAGCTTTGGATTAATGTTGAATGAGTGCACTGTTAAGACACTGCTTAAGATAGATTATTGATTCAAATCCTCAATAGATAGTAGCTTACCCAAAAATAAAATAAAATTATTTGATAAAGAAATTAAGAGTAATAAAAATATTTATTCTATCTAAATCATCTAAGTTATTTAAATTTAATAGCTATTATAAATATTGATCTACAATTATCAAGATTAAATGATCATGAATAGAAGTGTAAACATGTTAGTAGAGTGATTTATACTTTAAATGACAAGTTATTAACATTTTTTATATTTATAAGAGATTTTTTTAACTTTGATTTATCATGTGTTGAGAGGCATGAGATCCTTTGAAGTTGAAAACCTTATTTGATTCAAAATTAGTGTTAAATTGCTTTGTTACATTAATTTGAATTATTATACAAAACTTTTCATTTTTCCTGCAATCTTGTTAAAATTTGGCTTAATAAATTACAATCTACATTCTAAAAAACATAAATCATTATATACTATATTCAACAAATTGATAACAAAATTCACCCCAAATGGGCTATGTTTTCGGGCCTACTTCAAAAGATGAACCATTTCATTAAAAATGATGTAAAGTACAACATTACATGTCTTTACATCAAATAATGACCTTTAAATGAAAAAAATCACCATTGTTTTCTGGGAAGAAAATCATACTTCCTTCCCAACCTTTAATGGTTTATTCTTTTAATATTAAAAGTAAAATTACCTATTTTCCTAATAAAGGATTTTTTGTTATCTTCAAATATGATATTTTCCATTTTATATTGTTCCCAAGGTGTATGGTAGAGTAGCTAAGGCATACCATTTTCACACGAGATTATGGAAAATTTTAGGGGCTAATATTCATAGTTGAACTAATTTTCCATATTTTTTCTAAAAAAAATCGCCAATATCTATTTTTTTTCAAGAATGATTCACAAAAATGTTATAGACTACAGTTATTTTACCGTAAATATCACCAATTTTTTGAAGAAGCTATATAAAATCTTTAGAAATTTGAATATTTCTACAAATATATCGTCAAACACTTTATAGATTGAATATTAAATATTTGTAAAATTCACCAAAATTTCTAAACTATAAAATAATTTTACATCCTTAAATTTTTCTATGCAAGAAATCAAAGTTCCAATCACTCTTAATCCACTCTCCTTAAACATTATAAATTGAATATTAAATACTTGTAAAATTCAGCAAAATTTCTTAACTTTAAAATAAATTTACATCCTTAAATTTTTATAGGCCAGAAATCAATAATCCACTCCCCTGCATTTGTATTTTTCAAGGGAGAATAGTCCCCATATAATGTTTGATACCAATTTCATTCTCTAAGGGACAATATCCCACATAGAGTGATTGATAACGATTTCATGCACTTTACAAGACCTTGCAAAATTACATCAGGCATATGATACATTATTGTATCATGTATACCATCCTTGAGTTGGGATGATATTTAGAGGTTTTTAAAATAGTTTTTAATCCCTTGTGTTTTTAGATATTATGCTACATTAATTGGGATTAAGAAACACATGACGTTAGAAATGTACTATCCATTAATTTTTTTAGTCCCCTACGTTTTAGACATTATGCTACATTAATTGGGATTAAGAAACACATGACGTTAGAAATGTACTATCCATTAATTTTTTTAGTCCCCTACGTTTTAGACATTATGCTACATTTACTAGGACTCAGAAACATACGGCATTTAAAATTTAATATCCATGTCACCGAAGTCAAGTATAGAGAGCATTATGAGTGTTGATCCTTTGCACATATTATGAAATTGCCGCACATACTCTTTGGTTAAAAGACCAAACAAACTCATTTATAGTTATCTACGTGATGTTTTTTTGATTGGTTCATACGCTAAAATATCATAAGCTTATTTGGTAATTTTGTATAAGTGGACATGAGTAAGGTTGATTTGGGTAGATGTTGATGGCCACCCTCTTATTTCATTTGGATCCCACTATTGTTTTTTTTAGTTTTTTAGTTTCCTTAATTGTAGTACAATTTATTATTTTTGGCAGTTTTTCGGGTCCTAAACTTCTGAATCCGTTTTGAGGCCCTAAACGACGTTTTTCTTAGGAAAACCATTGAAATATGTCACTTGAAAGTTTAGTCCTCAAATAGATATTTCTAATGAGATATTGTGGCATCAAATGGAGATTGTATGCCAAAGGTATGACCCTGGGAATTTGATGTACCAATTTATGCAAACGGGGCCCATAGTTTTGGTGCTTCATCTCCTAGGGTTAGGTTTTTGGATGTTTAGTATTTTCCATAGTTTCTCAATAATAAATAGGTCTTCCAGCCTCATTGTAACACAATTCAAAGGTATGTAGTTTCCACATCTATTCTCGGAGATAAGCCACCATCGCCCAAGCTAGTCTTATTTCCATTTTGTTTATAAGCATATTTCTGTATTTATGGCTAGATTTGTAATTTGTTGCATTCTTGTTTAAGTTCGAATTAGTGGTATCAGAGGGGTTTGTTATTTCTCTATTTTTCTTTGCATGTCCCCAATGAGGTCGAGAGATAAGGAGTTAGGGCTCAAACTTGTTGAACGTTTGCAAGACCAGCCTCGCAAATCCTGATGACCTCCCATAGTGGAAGAGAAGAAAGATGAGGGGGCAAGAGATCCTTTCAAAATATTTCTTGAAGAAGTCCTCGAGCGACAGAGGAATAAGAAGATGGACAACTTTGCCAAGATCCTTCAACAACTACCCAAGGGAAACACATCTCCTTCTAGCACCTACTCAGGAAGCACCATGCCCTTTAAGGTGCAATTTAACTTTGACATCCCCATATTTGAGGGTCAGATAGATGCGGGCACCGTAGATAAATGGTTAAATCTGATAAAAAGATATTTCTATTCATGATTTTTCCAGTTGGGAAAAGATCACTTTTGCAGTTCTTAAAGTCAACCCCCCACGTCAAGCACTGGTGGGAAACCTACTGTGAGAAGAATGACAAAAGTACATCCTCACTATTTTCAGCCATACCCACTTGGAATTTGTTCCGGGATGCCATCAAGGAGCAGTACTACCCTATCGGGAGCTACGAGGATAAATACATAAAGTGGACCACACTATGGCAAGGAAGAGACCAAGACGTGCTGAAGTTATATCTCTTCCGTCATGGGAGGCTGTTGGAATATTGAAACATTTTACTCAACATAGATTTTGAAATATTTTATTTATGGCTCATATTGAAATATATGTTTATTATTAATATATTTTTTAAATGCCACACGTCAACTCCATATTAATCATTGACGGAATCACATCTCCCTCATTCTAAAATGTAGAAAACACCCATCACTTCATGTTTCTCTCACTCTATATATAAAATTGTTATACAATTATTTTACTTTAGACAGAAATTGAAATATTTTATCTATGGATGACATTGAAATAATTTTTTGTTGTTATTATTATTATTATTATTTTAAATGTTATGTGTCAACTCCATATTGAACATAAAATGAATCACACATTTTCGTCATATTAAATTATAAAAAATCTCTTTAAACATAATTATATTATTAACTAAATTTCCTATAAATATATTTTTGTTATTCAATATTTTTTAACTATACATCAATTCCATATTAAACATAATTATTCCATATTAAACATAAATTAAATTAGACAACTTCCTCATATTAAATTTTAAAGAGCCACTTTGAATATAATCACATTATTAATTAAATTTCCTATACTCAATATCAAATTCAAAAGTTCTAATTATAAGTTTGTTATAGTGTGTTATGTGTTTTGTTATTTTAAAATTCTTCAAACGCAAATTTCACTAAATAAAATTCTTCAAACACAAATTGTTTCACTAAATAGTTATAGTTACATGAAATCAATAATATTTTATTTTATTATATTTAACTTTTCATTCCAACATTAACCGTGGGAAGTGCAAAAGGTAAAGCATTTTAGAGAACCATTACAATGTAAAAAGTCCAGAGTAAAAGTGAAACTTGATTAATTTTTATATTTATATTTTATATTTTATATTATTTATTTGATATTTTTTTTTATGGAAAGAATAGTTTTGATAATTTATTTTTTTACTTAGTAATTGGATAATTAATTATTATTTATATATGTATCAATTTTATTTAAAGAAAATTATAGCATTTAGAATAATTTGTTAGTAATTTATAAGGGGATAGTTTTTTACTTTTTTCAGATGCCTCTAGGTCTTGGACCATTATCCCATATTTTTTTTCTTGTGATTCATGGACCCTGGAGATCGATGATCACTAAGTCCATGAAATATTTGTACGAGCCAAATCCATACGAAGGAATCACTTCTTGTCTACTCAACCACTAAACTTGACCCAAGAGTATCAAGAGAACTAACCCATCTTATTACATTTAAAGAAGACAAATTATTAACTAAATAAAAACAAATTTTAAATTATACTTTAAAACCATTTTAGCAATTAATTATACTTAATAATGTAACAATATAAAAATTAATTAAATTGATTATATTAAAAGAATAAAATATATTATAAATTGATTTAAATTAGATTTAATTGTCAAAAATATATGACGAAAAAAAACCAAATCTAAAAGATCAAACTCCTTCCCCTCATACTACATCACTTGAAGTTTGAACCAACCAACTAAAACTATTTGCATAACTACATTCCCATCTTAACTATTAAAAACCTATTAATTCATTAAATATTTTTAATACATATAATATTTACATATGTATTAAACTTATTCTTTACACACACACACACACACACACACATATTAAACTTCTTATTTTTTACTTAAACACTTTATAACAATTAAATAAAACTAAATTTAAATTAATTTCACCATCACAATTTATTAAATATTCCAATCACAAATTCACATTAAAATTTATCTATACAATTACTTCCATTTCTTTTTCATGGTCAAAATCTTATTTAAATATACCATCAAATGCCGAGTACAATGCTCATTATTTCAGCCACGCAACATGCCACTGATAAACGCAATTAGGATTAATGATTAATGAGGGGCAACCCCCTTGGCAGCCTCCATGGCCACCCCATTGTCATAGAGAACGACTCAATCTTAGAAAGTTTTTGTTAACACAAACCGTAAGCTTGCGGGCGATCGAAAAGGTACACTGTCATGATGGTTCATACTTCTAAAGACTAAGAGCTTCAATTATGGTAATAGATGGGTAAGAACATTGTTATAAAGCTGAAAAGTGGGGGGAGGCCACTATGTAGTTGATCGAAGGGGATTAGATCCAATTATAACCCATCAACCATGTTAACATTTCCTCAAGAGTTACAACAACATTGGGTTGTCATGGTAGACATTTGGAAACCATGTAGAAACATGCTATAACTTTCACAGTGCATCTCAATAACTTGAGGCTTTCCGTGTTTTTATGGGGCATTCCTCTTAGTGGATCTTTTTTATTCAAGTTCAACCTCTTCATTCCTTTTCCCTGCAGCACTTTTCAGGCTTGGAATTGTTTTATGTTTTCTCTATTTTCTTCTGCATGCTAATTCGGGTTCTAGTTTTATATCCCCTTCCTCGAACCTGTGTTCTTGGGGGCATTTCTATCATCAACATCTCTTTGAGCATTCTTCCCTTCCTTGTTGGATGTTGGCACTTTTGTATGTTCTCTCTTTTATGCTTTCCAAAAATTTATTTTGTTACCCTATTTGCTATTATCCTCCCCCATCTCTCAACCCTTCGCGCTTTTCTTCTGAGTGTTACCTCTCTCCTCACCTTATCCCTCCCTCATTGGTATCCCATGTTTTCGCTCCCTTCTCCATTATGGTTCGACATTGACTGGTTGGTCCCTCACGCCGCGACTAAAGATCAAGAAAGCATGGTGCTCCTATCCACCTGATTTTACTTCCTACCCTGAGAGGTAATCACACTCAAACCTCTTCTAAAGATACTATGTAGTGATATAGTGAAATTATCCCTGCGACCATTAAGAGGGAAATCTTAGATGTAGAAGAGTAAGTTAGGCATGCTTGTAGGTTTATTCCAGACACTCACATGGACTGGGAGACTAGAGATTGGATCCCTGATGTTGGTAATTCCATCAAAGCTAGAGGATCTGCTTACATTTAGATAGTTAACTTGTATTGGCATGTTGAAACTCTCATGGGGAGAGTTCTCAGTGATAGAGTGAACACTCAACAGGAACTCATCATCTGCATAGCCGAGCTCCTGGAAAAAGTGGATAGCGTAAATAGGAAAGTCACTCTGCTGATTAAGCAAATCACTGGCACTGACCAATCATCGTTAGACACCAAGGGCAACCCTCAACCACCTAATCAGGCACATAATCTGGCAGAATGAGAGTACTTAGGTCGCGGGCTCTAGTTCATTTTTTGTTTATCAATATGGCTATGTTAATCAATTTATACAATGCTATCTATGCATTTCTTTATTTATGTTTTATGTTATCAGATCAACAAATTAGGAACAATAGAAACAATTTAAATTTTTTGAGTTTATGCTACTAGTTTGGTTTCCCTAGTGACAAACTAGTAGAGACTATTCATATTGTAATCATGTTTTTTTTGCAGTAATATAATATCTTTGATCTTACAAAATAAATAAGTTAACTTAATCATTTAGATTGACAAAAGTCCACCATTGTGCATAGACAAGACTCCAAATGTAAAGCACAAAGCCATGAGAGTAATGACTTCCCCAAGAGAATCTTACATAATTTCATCTGAGTAGAGGGGCTACTAGGTTTCCCTTTATCTTCCTCGATGAAGGCTTGTTTATGTGAAAATAGTTTATTGAGGAGGTTGCTTGTTCATAAATCTAGATGTTTATCTTTTGAGGGTTGGTTGATATTATTATTATTATTACTATTATTATTAGTATTAGGGTTTTTCATGGTTTTAACTGAAGTTTTTGGTAAGTGATAGTATAAATAATTTTCATATATGATGTAGAACAAGTTGAAAAAGGCGATGGTAACAGTTAATAGTTCACTTTTGTTAGAACACTTAGGTTTATCAAGATTATCTGCATTTGTTATAAGTTGATTATTATGTCGATATCCATGTCTATTTTGGAATAGAGCTTCCACAATTTTGATTTAATTATTAATAAATATTAGATGGATGGTAGGGATTTAACCATTATGCAATATTCTAGAATATTCTTAGTAGTATACACAAATCAAGAGTTGAGATTTATTTACAAAGTAATTATGTCTTTTTGACCCTTTTAAGAAAATTTATTAATTAAAAAATGTCATATGAACAAGTGTAATATGGAATGATTTAATGTTTTTTGAGCATGTGGTATTGATGAGCCATGATATTGGCCCATAATATTGTAACAAAGCTCATCTACAGATTAAGAATCTCCATGATAAATTGGGAGTGAGTATCCACAGTTAAGAATATTGTTATATGTTTTTTTAAAATTTATATATGGTTAACTTATATATTAGTTATTTTTATCAATAGTGACACATTGATCCCCCCAGAAGCTATAGTTGCACAAACTCTCACTATCCTGGACCTACTGCCCAAGCCACCCTTTGCTCCGCGCACCAAAATCATCCATCAACCTCAAATCAATAAGAACATGCCCATGGATTTTTTGATGGAGCATAGGGCGATCCCAAAAGATGTGGTGGGGGTGAAATCCTTCACATAAATGAAAGCCACTCTTTCAGAATGAAAATGGATTGGGAGAAGAGCCAAACAACTACACAGAGCTCATGGTACTTAAATTGTTATTGGTCTTTGCATTGGAAAGAAACATCACATCCATTCATATTTATGGGGACTCTTAGCTCATCATCAACTGGATTAAAGGAGTGAATAGATGTTATAACCTCAAAATGTAACCTATATTAAATGATGTTAATTGTTTGAAATCGATTGTCACATCTTTTCTATTTCTCATATCTATAGGGAGTTCAACACACATGCAAACAACCTCTCTAAAAAGGTTGTTCTGCTGGCTCACGGGACATGGGAAATAATTGAACAGAGAGAAGATGAGGCCTTTGAGGTATTCCATAGACCTTTCATAGAGGATGACAACTTTGAATAAAGATGCATGAATCCAATAGTATCTAGTTTTTGTCTTTTTGATCTTTGGCACCAAAACTATATGCATCACAACTATATTATTATTTGTCTACTATATGAATCGTGTGGGCGAACACTTAATACAATATGGCTATATTTTTGTTTATTCCAATTTGCAATAGACCTTTCAATAATATATTTATCTATGCTATATTCATTATGACATTTCTAGGGGCAGTTAAAAATTCAATTTTGTAACCAACAATCTCCATCAACATACTTTCTTCTAAAGCTTACTATTATCAACCAAATACATGCATGACATGTATCAACATAATGTAATTTTGTTTTCAAAAATGATAATAAAATTACACTTTGTTCTAAGGAAAAGCAATTCCTTTTATCAATAATAATAAATATAATAAAAAAAAAGTTGTTGAGATTTCATAATCCAAAATGTAATAGGATTTTTTTAGACATTGATATATATATATATATATATATATATATATAACTCAATTTAAATAATGAAAAATTACAGTTTCACCAAAATTTAATAATTGAATTTTAATGATAGTTAGTATCAAAGATTCCAAAATTATTTTTTTAAGACTTATCTAATAACCAATGAGAGATTATAAATGCCATATCTCAACAAATTGTCCCATCCCTAGGAATTTGCTTTCCTGGCCTATATTCATATATAACTTAATATAAATTTTATTCAAATTTTAGATTTATTTCATGTTTAAATAAATCATAAGTATAAATATTTTTAATATGGACAAATTTAGGAAAAATATTTACATTTAAAATTTTGATTTATCAAAATAAATTTGATAAAATTATGATAAACATAAATTTAAACTAATTTATTATTTATAAAATTGTCATATATCATTATCATCATTATAAAAATCAATATATCATGAATCTAATAATGTAATTTTATTTTATTTTATTTGAATATAATATTTTAATTTCATATGATCCCATGAATTCTATGTGCTCTTTATTAAACATAATTAAAAATACTTTAACTTAATTTTATTTTGTTAATTTAATTAGGAGAATTGAGAGTTGGTCAAAAGAAATTAGCTGTAATATCAGAGTCAAGCAAGGGTGTCTATTGTTCCCTACAATTTTCAGCATATACATTGATAAGTTAGAAGAGTGTTTAGATGAAGTATGTTGTGTTGGCCCAACTTTCAATAGTATAATCATCACTCTCCTTTATTATGATGATATTGTTCTTTTGGCAACGAGTCCTTATGATCTTAGCAAGAAACCAAGGATCCTCCAAGGCTTCTATTCCAAATTAGGTATCACTGTTAATACTGATAAAACAAAATTCATGATAATTAGATCCAAAAATATCACATACAACAATTTTTTATATGACACCAACACCTTTGTTGGTTTTCATAGTTAGGGGTTTCTAGGATAAATCACGATGTTTATTTTTTGCATGGTGTATGTGTTTGCTATGTTATTTTTTTTTCTAGATGAATGTGTTCACTGTAAAGGTTTAAAACTTATATTGGTTCAAAGAAAATTTATTAGCTTTAGGGGTTTTCCATTAATGCTAAGGGATCAACTCATTTTTGATAGAAAACTTTATATTGGCTCTATAATAAACCTAGTTTCAATGCGAGCTTTACGACAATGATTCTTGTGATGAAAAAGAATAGTGAGTAGTTCAAAAATTGATATTAAGAAATTTAATGGGTTAAGATTTGAGCTATGGAAGCTCAAAATGGGGGACTCTCTTATAGATAAAGAATAGTGGGTTGCTATGGATCTTGGTATTGCACCTATGAGTATGTTGAGAAAAGATTAGATGAAGCTTTATAGGAAGGCAATGATTACAATCTGGTTGTATCTTTCAAATTCAATGTTACTAAATGTCTCAAGAGAAGCTATAACCAAGGCATTATGAGATAAGTTAGTGACTTTGTATCAATCTAAATTCATGTTAAACATACTTTTCCTTCGAATGAATCTATACCTTTTAAGGATGAATTATGGAGACTTTGTGATAAAACATCTAAATGACCTTAATACTGTGGTAAGTTAGTTATTGTTTGTTGAAATTACTTTTTTTGATAAAATTTGAGTGCCAATAACTCATACCTATTATTTGTGTTTTTACCTAAGCCTTAAATTTTAAAAGAATTAGAATGTGATAAATATAAACACCCTTAGTTCCACTTATTGGAGGGTCTCGTTGAGAAGCCCCATCAAAATATTTTGACTCTCCAAATTCACCTATGAATTTAAAAATCACCACTCTTTGATATTTCCTATCCTTTTCTTGCTTGAAATAATTCAAAATTGACATAATCTACGAGGGAATATATTTGAGGGGGAAATTTTTCCATAAGGAGAGCAGATTTCCTTGCTAGTCATATCAACCAAGCAATAATGATGGGAATGGAATTAAATCTTGAAATTTGGATTTATACACCATTCCTTAAGTCTAATATCCATAGATTATCCATCCCACCTATTTATGTGACTGTTAATATTTAAACATCCTTCCTAATTGACACAACAATGTGTTGTTGGGAAAAGTATCTATTCGGAATGCCCCTATCCCACTCTAAGGTGTGACAGTGCCTTAGCAACAAACAAGGAAAACTACTTGTGTATTCTTCTTTATGAAATGTAAATGAAGAGGAAGGATAAACTAACTTGTGCCTTGCGCTAGTTTGTTGATCCAATCGATCCTCTTTTCAATAGCTCCCAGCTCCCTGCTCCCTTATCGGCCCAGCTTCACCAAATTCCTGCAAGATCACAGAAGAGAGAAACTACACGAAGATATAGATTTACATTCATAAAAAGCTTAGGATCAGATTAAGCTAAACATGCAAATATAACAAAACATCACTGATATACAAGCATGTAGAAGAAACTCAAATAGTTTTATTAATGCAATAAGAAGATCCAGGAGGAGATACAACCAAGTGAGTTCCGATCCAGCATCTACCTCCCAGCAAAGGAATCCCTTCCTCACCTCCAACAAAGCATAAATCATGCAATGTACTAATCTCAATCTCAAACCAACAACAATTCTCTGCAAAGTACAAAATTCCAGCCTCTGGATCTCTGGGATGAGGGATCCATATATAGATGTAAGCAGAGAGGATGAGTCAGCTTATGTTTTGACTTGTGGCTTCTCTCTGTCAGTTCTTGCTTCCACTTGGAGGCTGAGAGCCTCTTACTCATCACTGGTCGAATTCAGTGAGGCAAGTGTCATTGGAGAAGATTCTGGAAGCTTCCATTGTCTCTCCACCTCGTTGAATGACTCTGCCACTTGTCATTTCCCTCTCAACGCACCTGGGTAGTGCATTCAAGTGCATTGCAACGCACCTAGCCAGTGTATTTGGGTGCTTTGCAACGCAGGCAGCTAGTGGAGCTTCTGAATTGATCCTGATTTGACTAGTTTTGAGCAGTTTCTGGTGGAGAACTTCTGGGAGAAGCTGTCATTGGTTGACCTTGTTCCTTTAGGGGCAGGAACAACACTTTTAGGGACTTTGGATCCCTTGGTTTATGGACATTTCATGCTTATAGCTGTAAGGCACAAAAATGTCTATAACAGTTGCCCCCTAAATTATGAGGCCGTTTATCGGGTGAAATGCTTTATTAGGAGGATCCGAAGTTCTTTCAATACTGGGAGGAGACTTGTAATAAGATACAATACAATACATTATTTTCATACTGTTTTCATGATCTAGCTGAGGCGGGCATTCCCATGCTCAACTTTATAAATTCATTTTTATGTACATAGGACAGACAATCGTCTGATGGTAGACTGATGATTCTGATGAAGTCATCATCCTTTTGGTAGGATGATCATCTATGCTGCAGTGCTGTACATGTCAATGTCTTTATTTTTCCTGAATATATATCGCAGCCCGGATTGATGAAACTAGATCCGGGGTCTTCAATCTCGTTCGATCTTCACTCGAAGTACAAGTCGATCCATGTGAGAAATGTTTTGAAGTCGAACATGGAAAGACATCGCTTGATTACCAGTCAATGATGTAAACTGTTAACAAGCACGAGAGGAATCACCGATAAGGATGATGACCCTCAAGGTACTGCAGTACAATTCACGTGGTGTGAATAAAGGACTTGGCGTCGAACACCACGCAAAATCTTTCAGTCGAAGGTCATTGATGTATACCTGTCGCCGGAAGTGAGAAACTCGCCATTGAGGCATGCAAGCTTCAAAGTACTGAATGGGGTGTTCCTAGATCAACTTCTTGGATAATGAGCTGATGTCGACAAGAAGCGATCCGTCAAAGGAGGGCCTTGATGAATCCCACATCAATGACACGGAACGGAGCAAATGATTTTGATGGAGGTGAAAACAATCTGATGATATATGGTTCAGGGTGGCGGTCATGAAAGAATGAAGTATAATGTATGGTAGTGGATGGGACGTGAGTGACTTCTCTGGATGACTTCTCTTGAACATGTCGGCGACACTTATGTGATGGATCGGTAGCATTTACCCCAAATGTGGATGGTATGGCGAGACCATGGTGATGTGACCGGTGAATGAAACAACCCAACCCGACTCAGGCACAGAGTGGAAATGTCATGTTCAAGAGCGACTTGCTACCAATAAAGGTTCTTTGAGTTTCTTCCCAATTTTTCCCCAGTCATTGCTGACCAGTACCTCTTTATTTTTGTCAAGCTTGAGGAGGATAACATATTCTTGTTCTATAATTTGCCCTTCGGGCAAACCCATCGCTATGTTTTAACGAGCCTAGTGATAGTGAAACTCGTTCTCGTCTAAAGACAAGTTTGTCGCTATTAATGTTTTTAACGAGTCTAATGACAAAGATAACTCGGTCCTTTTCACTTTTAGAGAGTCTGAAAAGGTACGTAAAGTTAACTTCGAAATTCCTTTTTCGTCATCTAATCCCTTAAGTCCGAAAAAGTATAAAATAATATAGAAGGGATGAATTTTCGATAGTTTTAACGAGCCGAACAAAACAAGCGCTCGATCTTTTTGTGCAATAATCCCTCAGGTCCAAAAAGATTAAAATCTAGAGGAGGGATAGCTCTTCCTGTCGCTTTAACAAGCTGGAAGGCCAAAACTCGGCAATCTTTTCATATTTTATGAGTCAGATGAAAAGAGCTTAAAGAAGACTCGTCTTTTGAGGAACGAGTGATAAAATGGGTAGCAGCTGATTCCAGGTAAGGGTTGGAATTTTCCAAGCACGGCAGTGTCACAAGGATGGCTAGTGAAATCACTCTTCGCAGCTGTTCCTCAAAATGGGTAAAAAATCAAATGGAGGTGAATGATCGGCCAGTGGAAAAGTGGAGGTGACGGTGCAAACACGACCAAGGCTTTAATGGCTGATAATGCTACATTCACGGTGGTTATTTACCGGAAGATAGTTCATTTTTTAACGAGCTTAAACGCGGATTGAAACACTTGCTCAGTCTTATGTTTATTTTTTAACGAGCATGAACTATGTGCTAAAACTGCTCGATTATTCAGTCATATGATAAGAATGTCTCATATAAGATGCCATTTTTTATGGAGCTTGCGCCTTACAAAGCTTTGCTCCGAATCCTTTCTTTATGCAAGTTAGGAAACGACTAATCCAAAAAACAGATAAATAACCGCTCTTTGCTTACACTCCAAAAGGTTTGCATGCCCCCAGGTATAAAATATGATTTCAAGGTTACCCCTCAATTTGCAGACAAAACATTTGTTCTATCAGGAAAGGCCTACCTCTTTCAGGTTACCAAAGATTGTTCTATTAATATTTCAAACAAAACACTTCTTCGGCGATGTCTACCGAGATAAACAAAGGTGAGTGACAACGAGCGCCACACACATAACTTTGACAAGAGAATCTTATTCTAGAATAACCCCTCTTCCAATCACGGACGGGGTACAGACTAGTCATATTCTCCCGCGGAAACCTACCCTATACCCGAAGTTTTCCTGCCGAAGCAGACCAGGACGCATGCCCCCTGGGTTCCAGTCATATCCCTCTGAATTACTCGCGCTCATCGGGAGGACGGACCGTAGGTTGAGAAATTTCTTGCATGAAGAGACCATTTAGGGATGGTATATGACTATTTGTGATGCGTGATCCGGGAAATGAAAGCTGGTCCACGAGCTTGACCACTCTTCCTTCGTGCGGAAAACACATTACTCTAAAGAGTGAGGAGATGATGGCTCCCATGCAATAAATATAGTCTCATCCAAGGAGTAGGTTATAATCCAAGGGTCCTTGAACGACCATCACGTTCATTTGAACGATCTTCCCTTTCAATGTTATGGGCACATTGGGGAGGATCCCTAAAGGTCGACTGGTTCCTTTATCAAAGCCTGTCAGATTTCTCATCTCAGGCAAAAGCGATGGCGAACCAAGCGCTTTCCAAGAAGTAGAGGAAAGGATACTCACAGAAGCCCCCTCATCTATGATGGTACCAACCATGACCATTCTATATATTTGGACGATAATTCTGAATGGTATGCTTGCTGGTAAACGGGGTCTGCCTAGTTGATTCCAGTCGAAGGAGACAACTAGGTTGCTTGGAGGTGGGACCGAGTAGACGGCCGGGTACGGCTCTGACGAACTTCCTTCCTGCGATAAAGGAATGGGTAGGTTGCCCCCGTGTTCGTCGGAGTCTGTGTTGATGAAGAGAATTTGGACGGTGTCATCCTTGTTCTCTTCAGTGACTGTGTCATTCGAAGATAAATCCTCTGAAGGCAAGACCGGGTCAACTGCCACCTCGACCTTTTGACTTTCGTCGGGTATGGATTCAGCCGGTTCATCTTCAATGACAGGCGCTTCAGCTGACCACTTGAGCGGGCCAGCTGGATTCTCAACTAACGAAGGACTCGGCAAGAGTTTTTTATATCCAGGAGGAAGTCGCAACGGTGAAACCGGACGATCATCCAAAACTCTTTTAGCTTCGTCTAAGAAGGGACAACGGTGGATGGCGTGATCGCCTTTGCACAGTTTACAGGGAGATCTAGCTCTCCCTTTTTGTCTTGGGACTTCACTTCCGCTAGTTGACGGTGTGCTTTCAACATGACTATCAGAGGTTGACGCCACCGGATTGTGCAAACGGGGAGACCAGTCCCTTAGTATCCGGGGGATGCAGGGACAATCTCTGTGAAAGTGGTCCCCCTTGCAAATGACACATGGCGATTTAGGCCTGGTCAGTGCAGTGTGTGGATTTTCGTTAGACGACACTCGTTTGCTCCCAGTCGCTTTTGGCTCCTTCTTCTTCTTCTCTTTCTTCTTCTTTTCCTTCTTCTCCTTAGGAACTTGACTTTTTGCTTTGTCAGCCACATCAAGCGAAGAGGAAGGGGGAGAGGAAGAATTAGAGGAAGTAGAAGGTTGGTGGGTAACTATGGACTGGTCTAACTGCTGATTCGATTGTTCAGGAATACTGGTGTTCTGAACGACATTGGTTGAGAAGAGCCAGACTGGCAAGCCAATTGTCAGTCCTGGAAGCGACAATGTGGCCATATAGGGTGCACCAACATCTCCCCAAGAGGAGAAGGGACTAGGATTTCCACCAAGGGGAATTCCTTGGTTGGTAGACTCCATTTTCTCAACCTAAGATCAATGTAGGAAAAGGGTATGAATATTCTATTTAAAATAAATTTTACGATGCTTGGACACAACTTGTTTTTTCAATTTTAAAGAGTCGAGAAAAAACAAAAGATGACTCTAGTCTCCTTTGATTTTTAATGAGCCTGAAGTGACAAGTGCTCAGATGGACCTTTTCCGTTAAGGAGTCTGAAAAGGAACGAAAGGGACTGCTCTGGAGATCTAGGTAGAGGGTGTGCCAAACCAATCGCAAAACCGCAGAATACTTTTTAAGGTACAGGCCGTCAATCTTCCCGAATGCTGTGTTCAATGCATTGCAATCAGTAGGGAGGCCGACACGGCTTCCTATGGATAAAGGTTTTATGCCTATAGGGGTCTCCCAATATATACTCGACGGTACGTGGGAGCACAATCCGTACTGGCACTTATCGTCTCACAGTGGAGGAATCACCCAACCAACAGTGAGGACAACAGTTACCAGGCTTTACGACGCCGGAACACGTCTCTAGCCTAGACCTCTATGTTGTGTGTTAAGTTACAAAGCATTGTTAAGTTCATTCAATTTATTTTAGGTTGATCTTTCTTAGAAGTTTGCCTTTTTGGATCACCACGAGATGTATATGTAATTCCTAAATGCAATCTAAAGATGATAAGCAAGCATTTATCTCTTTTCAACAATGAAAATCCTAGCTACAAGGGGAAAAGAAAGACACAATCTTTTCTCAAAGAGAAAAGAGCACACTGTAAATGCACTTTTTCATAAATCAAACCATACAAACTATCAATATGCAAATGCACAAATGCATGTATTTGTTTTCACTTTCTTAATATTGATGCCTAAAAAGAAAGATGATGTACAAATTTGAATTTGCTTTCAAGTGAAAAACACAAACAAGCTTCTTTTTCAAAATCAAAAAGGTAGAGAAGATTACGACACTTTATGATTTTGAAGTAAACACTCGTTTCGACACTAGAAAGAGACAAATTCAAACCAAAAAAAAAGTAAAAAGTATAATCAACTGTCAACAGCAAAGAAACTTTCTCCTAAGATCAGAATCGACACTTACGACAGATCTAAATCTAAGGACGACAGTATGACTATTTCACTTTTCAATGGAAAACTGTAAATGATGTAACAAATACACAAAGAACACCTATAGTATTTTTGTACAAAGGAGGCGGAATTAAGGCAGAGAAAAGGGGTTTTCAGATAGGTACACACACTGATAACAGGCTGCAAAAATCAGAGATAAAACTGAACACAAGGATGCAAAGAACCTCAGCTGCACATGGCAAGGGCTGATCAGCGCACCTGTTGCACAGAGAAACTGAATTGCAGCGCAGGTAGCCCTCTCGGGACTTGCGTTGAAATGCAGAACCTCTTCACAGAGCCTGCGCTGGGGCAGAAACGAGACTTCTATTCGGGTTCTGGGTCATGGTTTGCAGTTTAATCTATGGATTTTGGCCGAGTAAAAGCTATCAGTAAGGTACAATTAGAGGGATGATTTAAAGGAGGACTAAGAGCTATCACAAAGGGAAATTAGAGCATTTGTGGATCAGCTATTCAAATCATAAAAAAATCCAAAGGGTGGATTGAAGTAGCAGCTACTTTGCATTTGATAATGGCAAATGCAGTTCGATTGCTACTTCTGTGTTTATGAAGCAAACAACAAAAGAAACACAAATAAACTAACTAGACACGTTCCCCAGTGGAGTCGCCATTTTGTTGTTGGGAAAAGTATCTATTCAGAACGCCCCTATCCCACTCTAAGGTGTGACAGTGCCTTAGCAACAAACAAGGAAAACTACTTGTGTATTCTTCTTTATGAAATGTAAACAAAGAGGAAGGATAAACTAACCTGTGTCTTGCGCTAGTTTGTTGATCCAATCGCTCCTCTTTTCAATAGCTCCCAGCTCCCTGCTCCCTTACCGGCCCAACTTCACCAAATTCCTGCAAGATCAGAGAAGAGAGAAACTACACGAAGATATAGATTTACATTCATAAAAAGCTTAGGATCAGATTAAGCTAAACATGCAAATATAACAAAACATCACTGATATACAAGCATGTAGAAGAAACTCAAATAGTTTTATTAATGCAATAAGAAGATCCAGGAGGAGATACAACCAAGTGAGTTCCGATCCAACATCTACCTCCCAGCAAAGGAATCCCTTCCTCACCTCCAACAAAGCATAAATCACCCAATGTACTAATCTCAATCTCAAACCAACAACAATTCTCTGCAAAGTACAAAATTCCAGCCTCTGGATCTCTGGGATGAGGGATCCATATATAGACTTTAAGCAGAGAGGATGAGTTAGCTTATGTTTTGACTTGTGGCTTCTCTCTGTCAGTTCTTGCTTCCACTTGGAGGCTGAGAGCCTCTTACTCATCACTGGTCGAATTCAGTGAGGCAAGTGTCATTGGAGAAGATTCTGGAAGCTTCCATTGTGTCTCCACCTCGTTGAATGACTCTGCCACTTGTCATTTCCCACTCAACGCACCTGGGTAGTGCATTCAAGTGCGTTGCAACGCACCTAGCCAATGTATTTGGGTGCTTTTCAACGCAGGCAGCTAGTGGAGCTTCTGAATTGATCCTGATTTGACTAGTTTTGAGCAGTTTCTGGTGGAGAACTTCTGGGAGAAGTTGTCATTGGTTGAACTTGTTCCTTTAGGGGCAGGAACAACACTTTTACGGACTTTGGATCCCTTGGTTTATGGACATTTCATGCTTATAGCTGTAAGGCATAAAAATGTCTATAACACAATGGCATTAAGAATATGATAAAATAATTCACCATTTTAGGGTAAATGCACACTTATAACCTCTTCCATACATAAGCAGGTCTACATATGATAAATTTTATACATCTATTAGACATTCCCTACCATTTGGGGTCATCTTATATTTTTAGCATTTTTATTTTTATTTTTAGTAAGTCTATTTTTAACTGGGGGTGCCACCTAAGATGACATGTGGTAGTGGGTGGGAACAAACTAGGAAGTGACATGGCTATTTCCTATCTGCTAGTGCACATTACCTGATCCATATGGTACCTAATCACTACTATGCGCTTCCACTCTTAGTTTTGGAGACTGCCTCATCGACTCACCTTATCACCTTAACCTTTGATATTCAGGCTTCTTTTTGGATATTTATTGCTATTTCTAAGTTAGGAGTTGAATGAGGGGGTTATCACTTCTTCTAACTTATTTTTGACTATAATTCCCAGTCCTTGATCCTATTATGCTATGCCAAGTTATTAGCCTACCTATCGTGAGACTGATTGCTGTGATAGATCTTTATTAGTGTTATTAGTATACATATGAGGTATGCATATGCTAACTACATACCCACACATCACACAAATATGCTAGTATTCCATGGTATATTATGCTATATGATTGATTAATGATTAAGATTACGATTCGCCTTAAGCTTGATTAATGATTAAGCTTTATTAGACTTTGAGTATAACCTTATGATTTAGTTAATATTAAATTAATTTGGGTCCTCTTGTGATTCATTGAATTTGATTGTATCACTAATTTTTTGATAGATTATTTTATTAGGTATTAACAAAACTTTGTGGAGTTGTGTCATCTCTTACCTTAGAAGAAGGGAAAGACTTGAGAAATTTATATATGGGTTAATGGAATTGGCAAGATAGTAAGTGGGTTTGAGGTTTTTTGGTAAGGAAGTGGGCGGGGCGGTGGGGTTGTTATTAAATAAAGTTAGGTGGGAAATAATGAGGGGAAGATATTTTAGAGTTCACAGGAAGGATAAGTATTGGGGGGAGAGGATACGAAGAGAAAGTTTTGTCATTTGGTCATATCGGGTTTTGGGAGAAGTCTTATGGGAGGAAAGGAAGAAACTTGGAGTAGTCGAGACACTTAAGGGTTTTGATTCTTGGTGGATATTGAGGGAGGTGCTAGGAAGCTAGTGATTAGAGCACTTGGTTTGGACACACTACATGTGGTGGTTCTGTGCTCGGGTGTAAATAGCTAGGGAACCTATGGAGGTTCCTTGGGCTAGGGGGATGGATATGTTGTTTTTAGTTGGCAGGGTGACATATTTAGTCGTTCGATCCTAGGAGCACCAAA
Source organism: Pinus tabuliformis (assembly GCA_031772625.1). NCBI lineage: Eukaryota > Viridiplantae > Streptophyta > Pinopsida > Pinales > Pinaceae > Pinus > Pinus tabuliformis. The sequence goes on from CM062809.1 coordinate 81,016,778, forward strand.
AATGGGAAATAATAACTAGGTATGTATTGTTATTTATTATGTTCATTTAGATATTTTATTAAAAATTGTTTACATCATGAATATGTATGTTATAAAACAAACATGAAAACATTATTTTTTAGATGTATAAAAACATTTTTGTTGTTGATTAAAGAAGAACAAATGCTTTTTCCTACAAGATTAAGGCCCATGAAAGGGGCCCCACACATAGTGTCAGATCCCATATTCAAAATATAGGGCCTAAAACCCACTAGAATAATATTTAGCAACCCTAAATAACCCATAAATATCTAAGTAGTAAACCAAAAATGAATCTACGTGGGAACATAGAAAATTGGAGAAGAGAGTGAAAGTGTTGCAAGTTTTCCCCCTGTTTCAAACCTATTCCTTGCTCCAGCCTCTTGGTTACCTATAATCCCCTGGATTACCTGTAAAAATTATTACCTAAGGGGAATAAAGACAAAAACAGATATTGTGAGGGCTAAGATACCACAAAATATAAAATAAAATATAAAAGGAAAAAGAGTAATAAGTTAAAGAGTAATATATGTTATCACCTGGATTGAACCTCAGGCTGAAGGAAGGTAATGCCAGGGTAACCACAAGCCATGCTTAGCCAAGTAGCTACCCCTACTAGGCTAGGAGAGGGCTCTATCCGTAACGATCTCAACCAAGATGACTGGATCAGGAAAAGGATATTAGGCTAGGTATAGTAGCACAAGGTTTGATTTGGTTTTGAAGGGGTTTTTCTAGACTAGGAGGAGTCAGATAGTTTGGGCAAGGAAACTTGGTCAAAATTGCAGGGTGTTTGATGGGGCAAGGTAGGTATGAAGCTTAGCACTCTAGGGTTTTATGGGTGAGGTGATTTAAGACTGATGAGAAGCTAGGAAGAGCATGTGATTACCATGGATCCTTCCTAGACTGTAGAAAACATATAATGGTGAATATTTCCCCAAAGAAGAGCAATGATGTTATGGATTCTGCCTATCAACTTGAAAACATCCACTTAGAAGCAATGAAATGATTAATGAAGTACACAAAACATTCTAACATATGATCACAAGAGAAGAAACTGGACTAAACTTCATCCCACATGGATCCCAAAGAAATATCTACAATTTTTATTAATCTCGTGCTAAACTGCTACAAAATGATGTACAATCAAGGCATAAGCATCCAGCTGAGTCCAACCCTTTACAATGAGAAAGAAGAAGAAGATATAGGAATTGTTTCAACCTCCTCCCATCCTCAGGGGTCAAATCCCTAAGGTTAGAAGCTAATCTAACCAACATTGAACAAGAAACTGGAATCTAGGCATCCTAACAACTTGCCTGTAAAAGTGAGGAAAGTGATTCATTTGTGCTCAAAATAACTTTTAAGCTAATGAATCTAACTTATACTACTAATTATCCATCATATTTATAAGCCAAGTAATCATTTATAGTAGTAAAACATCCTCCATGAGAAAAAATCCACGAAGACGGTCAAAACACAATAAAATGGCCATCCTGTGCAAAATTTGTCCTAGGCACAACGCCACTGGTCCAACGCGCAGTGCCACTTTTAGGACCCTTTTAGAGGCCTTCCTTGCCTCCAAATTGAGCTCATGATAGCTCATTTGAAAGATATTCAAGTCTACTTTCCAAAAAACCTAGAAAGTATTCATTTGTAGCTCATTTGACCCCTCACAAGTTGATTCTCCTAAAGAGTTCTTTTGTGTGTGCAAAAAGTGGCAGAAAGGTCATTTTTAGGGTCTTTTTTTGACTTTTTGGTGGACCATTTCTGCCCAAAAAACTTAGCAAATCCATAGGGTGCATGTACTCATTGCTTTGAATCCAAAAATGCAAGCCATTTGTCCATTGGGTGCCCCTAGGAAAAGCACAGCGCCAGTGGCACTGCGCGTTGAGCCAGATTTTCTGTGTTTAGAATTTTCAAAATTTGCAAAAAACAAAAACTCCTCCAAACTTGACCAAAATTGGTGAGAAGCACCATCATCAAGTATCCTGATGAGCCAAGGAAGCTTCAGCAAGAAACCTAAGCCTATCCTCCTCTTTTTTTCCTTTTAGAGCCCGTCTTAGCCTTTCTTTCATCTGTTTGACCCTCATGTTTCAAATTTTGTTCCGGGTACTGTAGTGGTAGGCCATGTTCCTGACGATCTAGTTGTCCCTATTGGAATTTTGCAACAACTTATCTAAGTGAAAATTGACTCTTTAAAGACAAATATCTCTATCACCCTCAATTTCTTTCTCAATTAGAGTCAAAGCGACCAGTGCCTCTTCCTCTTACATTGCTGACTTACCCTTGTCACCTTGTCTTTTTATCTTGAGAAGTTCCAGCTCCATGAGGACTTTCTTGTCACTCAACTTCATGTTCTCTTGTTCCAGATATGTGATGACATACTTGGCTCTCGCCAAGTTGTCCATCAATTCTTGGACTTGAGCCTCCTTTTCTTGTATGTTGATGTCTTTTATTGTTGCTTCATCCTGAGCCTCCAAGTTAATTGTCTCCATGCCAAGATAAATATAATGCTGCTCTGACTCATCATGCTCTGTCAAATCAAAGTCTCTTTCTTCCTCCTCATCATAAAGATCTTCTACCTGTATCTTTTATTTCCTTTTATGCAGCTGTTGCACCTTTTCCTGCTGTGTTGATGAAGAAGGCAAAGCCCCTTCCACATCGTGTGGAGCAAGAATTTTCCTATGAGTTGATGAATAAGGCAAGGTCCCTTCCACATCCTGTGGAGCAAACACTTGCCTATCAGCTGCAAAAAATATTCTTGTGCCCCTCTGGTATGTCATGTAGGTCCCAGGCACCTCAGTAGCTCTAGTCTCTTTGGCATTCTCATTTGTCTTCACCTGAGCACTACTAGAAGTTTCTCCTCATTCTTGGGACACTGGTGGAGGAATTTGAGGACCCCTGAAGATGTCATGAGAAATAAATGTCTCCCAAGAGATGTTTAGGAGGTTAAGATGATGAAGCACAATCATCTTGATCAAGGAATAATGATAAAGACTACTCATCTACTGAGGGTATGGCTTTTTCTGCACAAAGTAGGCCATCTTCTCAATATTCTTGAACAGGAAATAAGGGAGGTTTAACATCCTCACCCTTGTAAAATGCATGAGAAGCTTGATGTGATAGGTGTACAGTCTGGAAAATCTACCCTCACAAGTGAAATATGATTTTCATCATGGGGGCATACTTGTCTTTAAGGAACCTATAAGGAAAAAGCCTTTTTGCTTCATTTCTGTACTTGGGTTTGATGTAAGGCTCATAATAGTGTTCATCCAGGTCCTGTGCTTTGTACCACTTCTCCCCTCCATTTGGAATCCTGGTTGCATCCACAATAATGGAGGGTGAAACTGTAAATGTCACCCTAGTAAGAGTCAGCTTGTTGTCCTGAAGATTGGCTACAAAAAGCCTAGTGAGCTCAGGGTGGTGTTGAACTCTCTCTACCTGCTCACAAAACTGATAACACCCTAGATGCCTGAAACAAGTGACAACCAAATGAGAGGCCTGCAACTCTCTGAGGTTTGATGGCTCTTCCTTGATAATTCTACCTCCCTTGTGTGGTTTTCTCTGATGTCTAGGTCCATCTGTTGAACTGTCACTGCTAGTGTTTTCCTCCTCCTCATAGTCTCTGTCTTCTCTGTCCATCCTTGCAAATTTTTAGGTTGTGCACTCCTAGAAAGGGATGATGGGAGTGAGCAAGAGTGATTAGGAATAAGGGAATGGGATATGACCTTGTGAGGTATTTGGTGGGCTAGGAAATGAATGGGAGTGTATGAATCATGAAAATGAGGGAGAGGGTCTTGGGTCCTTCTTGAAGTATAGATTGTGGGATGAAGGACAAAGGAATATAAAATGTTATGGAGTGATATAGGGGAGGGGTTTAGGGCTTTAGTGATAGATGATGGGAGAAATAATGGGGGTTAAGGTTTCTAGGGTATAATTAAGGAAGAATCTAGGGTTTCACTTTTTCCATTGTAAATTACCTTTAAAAACTTCAATTGCAAACCATTGATGAAGTACAGTGAGGAAACTTACTTTCTTGAGGGAAGAGAGGGTGAATTTTGATGTTTTTAGGTAGCTGGAGGCCTTTTGGCCCTTGCTCACTCAACGCACAGTGCCTGCTACAGGTGCGCATCACCCTCCTGAATGCATAGCGCAAAATTTTTTTACATTGCCAGAATCTTCCTACGTGCAATGCTCTGACCTAAATGCGTAGCGCCACCTCCACTGCCTCAAATGCGCATCGCCAACCTCCCTAAGTGCAATGCCACTTCTCCTTGGCCCAAAACTCACTCAACTTCTCCTCTTTTCTTCACCTTTTGACTCCTTCTTTGCCAAATGAAAATGATGAGTTTGAAAATGAAATGTGACACCTTATATAGGAGTAGATTTTGATTTTTCATTAGAAAAACCCACTTTCTAATGTTTCTTGACCTTTTTTCAAATATTTGTTTTAATGCCTTTTCTTCATTTTTACTTTTCAAGTGGATGATACTCAATTTGAACTGATTTTTGTAGTGGTTCATTGTCTTGTAGCAAGGAGATATTCCTTGGTGCAGCGAGGATAATTTATTACATAAAGTGACTTAAGTTACATAAAAATATAAGTTAACTCAAAATACTCTGTTGTGAAAATTACATTAGTTAAAAAGATAATTGTACAGTGACTATGACTTACTAGCAATCATTCTTGATTTATTTACCACCCTCATCCCCTTTCTGCCCTTTATGTACACCTTTAAATCATGCCTTTGACCTTGGAAATGAAACCCTAAGACCTAATGAAAACATGCCCTAAGACCTAATGAAAACATGATTGCATTTTGACCATGAAACCATGACTGAATACAACCTGAAGATGGGTTAGAAAGTATACTTTATGAGGGAGAAAATGCATTTTCTGAGGAGAAGACAACCATCAGTGGATCAACTTGAAATGACCTAATGAAATGATGTAAAAATTTCAGTATGGGACCCTTAAAATGAAAATGCAAAGAGCAGATCTAATCCTCGATGGAAGTATGCATATACTGACACTAACATTGGCTCCATTGGGGATGGTAGCTCCTTGGAGGTGCCAAGAACGCCATAGACCAAGTAGCCTTATCCATTGGGCATGGAGTAAAAAAAAAAACTCAATCTGAAATACATGACTGAACACTGATAAACTCAATCTGAAATACATGACTGAATATTGATGACTCAAACACACAAACTGACTTTTACTCAACTGAAACTGACTCAATACTAAAACACAACTGACAAACTGAAGAAGATGCTCAAAATGGAGCTTATTCAATAAAACCTACTATAATTGTTCCATTCATCATTTGATCAAGTGAATGAAACAGCCAATGCAACCAAGTAAGACTTCTGTCTACTAGTTGAATTCTTCGCAGGTGATTGCTTATGAGCAGCAAGAGAGAACTACTGAAATGCAACTCCCATGAAAACTTGTAAACAGATGCAAATTTTCCCAGATTGAATAATATGGATTCTCTATCTGACTCCAAAAATACTGCATAAGGATCTTGAAATTCATGTGCATTGGGACTTAGCTCATCCAATGGACTACTTTGCTTCTCCTCATACTATGAATGAAAATTTTCTTCTGAGCTTTGTGACAAGACTTGCTAAAAATGACAAAGAAATCGAGTGTCAGATCAAGTTTGTATCAATACTTTTTTCAAGCTCACAGTTAGCTAATGGAGAAGGACTTTGACTGCAGATATCATCCAAAACATCAACTATTGGATCATGAAAAACTTGAAAAGACTGTTGCAACCCATTTTCCATTGGTTCAAATGAGATTGCTTGATTTTCTACAGGCTGCTCATCCTTTATTAAAGATATATTATGCAATTTTCCCTTCAAAAACTGAAATGATCCAAAACATAATGGTACAGAATCATCTTGCATCATTTGATCATATGTTCTAGCTTCCAAGTCTTCATTTGCAACCTGACATTCAATGGCATTTGGGGGGTGCAAATCTAGATATGAGAAGTCTTGAACCAGGATTTCATTGCCCTCTAGATGGCCAAGATCAAAACTTATCGACGGTTGATTTCAATTGCACGAAAGTTGTCTCTGATGAACTAAAACGAAGTAAAACAAAAAGGCAAAGATCCTTCACTTACTTCAAATTTTTCTACACTTTCCACCTCACTTCCATAGCTAATATGCATCGGCTGATCACTGTATTCGATCTGCTGAAAGTGAACTGCCTCCTTCCTCAAACCAATTGCAGATTCGTTTGCAAGATTAGCTTCTATTTGGAGAACATAATTGTCATGCGGAAAGAGTCAATTTTGCGGACAAAACCGACCTCCCTAGAAGCTAAGGCTTTCTAGTGACAAACAAGACAAGTAAAAACTACCTTTCTCTAAATATGCATTTAGAATACAAGTAATTAGGTGATTATAACATACCTTTAGTCCAATGCTTTGTAGTAGTCCAGCCTCGCTGATCCGGATGAGCTCCTCCTTCTCTTCGAAACCTCCATTCACTAACAAGCCAAAAGATTACATAGCACCTGATAAACTTATAAAATAATACATATTCATCATACAGACCAAGGAGTATATGAAACAAATCATGAATAACAATCTGTTGAGAAAAATGAGTTTATTTGTATTAAGTGAAAACAAAAGAAACCATTACAACCTGAGCCTTGGTGTTGTGTAGGTCCCTCCTAGGGTCCAGCAAGAGTTTTCCTTTACTTTGATCAGCTCATCCACTTCCAAATAAGGCTAGGAAAGGATGGGAATCTCTCCTCTCAAGCTCTATAAGGGAGTCCTAATTCCAGCAACATCTACCCTTAGGAATGTTCAGCTTTCAACCTCCCTTCCTTCTGGCCCAATGCCTGTATTTATAGTGCTCTAGAGGAAGTTAATCAGGTCCATCATCAATGGGATAAGCCCCTCTTTGAATGGGATAGCTCCCCTCTTGATGGGATAAGTTCCTCTTTCATAGGGATACATGAACCATCTGGAGGCGCTCAATACACGTCAAACAAGCTTCTAGAATGCTCTAGAAATGACCACAAGTAACTTTTTTGGAGTGAAACTTGCGCCTTTTGACCTTTACAGGAGTACGCACCCAGCCCTTTACAGACAGAGCGTACAAGTACGCAGGTATTGTAAACTTGAGGTGCGTACACGCAGGTAAGGCTAAGAGAAACTGCGTACCCAGAGATATATAGATTTTTTAAAGACTTTCTCTCTTTCTTGGAGTTTGACATGAAGAGCAGAGGTATGAGACTTACCAAGGAGGATAGTATGAAAGTTGATGGAGTCATACTAACTGCAAATAGTCATGGTGACAAATTTTAGTGTAACAGATTGCCCCCTAAAGTGCAAAGCCTGTAGTAGATTAGGGTTTCATATCATCTAGGAAGGGTGAAGTACTTTATCATTTCAAGGATTATCTTGTGGAGAGCCCAGTCGGAACCTGCAAATATTCAACACAAAATACATATATAAGATCATATCATCGCTGAGGTAGGCATTCCCATACTCAGATTGAAAACTTTAACTAAGAAACTAACTACTGCTCTGATACATGAATGATTTTGCAGTACATCATAATCATAGACTCTTGTAGACACAGTATGAACGCAGCCATCTGTTTATGATTAGTCTACTGTATAATGAATACAAAACTCCTCGCAGCCTGGATGGTGGAAACTAGATCCAGGGTCTTCATTTCTACTTCCCGAACAGGTATGATTCTATCCATGCGAATAAATGAGTTGATGTCGAACATGGTAGAAACCACTTGATTACCAGTCAATGATGTAAACTGTTAACAAGTGTGAGAGAGACCACTAGTGATGTCAATGGTTCTCAAAGTACCCAGTACAATCCATGAGATGTGAATGAATGAGTTGATGTCGAACATTTCACGGAATCCTTCGATCGAAAGTCAATGATGTAAACCGTCGTCCAAGGCGAGAAACCTGCCATTGATGCATGCAGATTTCAAGGTACTAACGATTTCTAGGTCATCTTTCTAGATAATGTGCTGATGTCGATAGAAAGCGACCCGTTGCAGGCAAGCCCACAACACAAAATCATAGATCAAGTTGAAGAAATGTAGCTGTAAGGACTGACTCGGGGATGGTCGAGATGGATGACAGGTATTTTGCAGGTGAATGGTTTATTTGCAGTGACCTCTTGAACACATAACGACACAACAGATGTCTTGGTGACATTTGACCCAAAGTTAATACCCGGCTGAAGACTTTCAATGTGGTTTGATCAACTGTGAGGCAAAGGATTTCCCAACCTAGGTGAATGAAAAGTGTCGTGTTCAAGAGTGGTGATAAGGCTTCTTCTGAGACAAAGGATAACAAATAGGCTCATTTTTCTCTCTTTTCCCCCACCATTTCTGGCAAGTACCTCTTTATTTTTTACAAGCTTGAGGAGGATAACATATGCTTGATTATAAGCTCATCCTTTGGATGAGTCCAACTTAGTTTTGATTCGAACCCTAAGAAGGAGTGGTTCGTTCCTGTTTGTAATCGAACAGGTCCTTTACTGTGAAATTTTAACGAGTCCAGTATAGGAGAAACTCGGCGTTTTTCAATTTTAGAGAGTCTGAAAAAACTTAAGAAGACTCCAGAGTTGAACTTTTTCGTAAATTTGTGTCTCCCAAGTCCGAAAAAGTATAAAATAATACTTGAGAACTGCTTGATCTTGCGACCAAGGAGTACTTTCATGATTAGTGCCTTTGACCTGAAAAGTAAAAAGCGATCAAGGACACGTCGTTTTATTTCCAGTATCGAATTTGAAACGACAAAAATCCGACAATCTTTTCCTGTTTTTACGGTCAGAAAAGGGCTATAAGAGGACCGTCTTTTAATTCCATTTTAACGAGTGTAAAAGAGACGCTCGACAATCTTTTCATGTCTTAGGAGTCAGAAAAGGGCTTAAAAGATGACTCTGATGTTTTTGTTTGTGAAAAATGACATTTTCCTTGAAAATCCTTTTATCCTGCGCAGAAACCAACACATTACTCATACCTGTTTAAAGATAGATAAAAATACTTTGAAAAATACCTTTTCATGGTGGAAAATAAACAAATTTGACATTTATTTACTCAAAAAACCTATAAAAAGGGCTTTTACCATTTCATTTTTACCATTTTACTGTTGAGGAGAGAAAAAGGGCTTTTGGCCAGAAACTTCCCGTGGACATTGCGGAGAATCCGACCGTCGAAACCGAACTCCGTCTCATCAGGTATTCTACAACATCCACCCTTGCATTTCCATCCGTTTAGAATTTGTTTTTAAGCTTTAGTTTTATTTTTTGGAGGCCTTGGGGGTTTCAAGGTCCACTTTTCGGGGTACGCAGGTGCCCCATGGGTGACCTGCGTACCCCGACATTTTCTCAGTTGGGAAAATGCCAGGCGTACGCAGCTTGCCTTAAGAGAACCTGTGTACATACGCCCTGTCTCTAAAGGCGGGCTGCGTACACCACGGAATGGATTTTGAAAATCCCATTTCTCCAAAATGAACCAAAAACTTTCAATTTTATGGACTCTAACAAATGTTTTATGGTGTGTAGATTTGTTGTTGGGAAAAGTATCTATTCAGAACGCCCCTATCCCACTCTAAGGTGTGACAGTGCCTTAGCAACAAACAAGGAAAAACTATTTTCGTATTCTTCTTTATGAAATGTAAACGAAGAGGAAGGATAAACTAACGTGTGTCTTGCGCTAGTTTGTTGATCCAATCGCTCTCCTCTTTGTTGGCTTCCAGCTACCTGCTACCTTACTGGCCCAGCTTCGCCAAGTTCCTGCAAGATCACAAAAGAGAGAAACTACACAAAGACATAGATTTACATTCATAAAAAGCTTAGGATTAGATTAAGCTAAACATGCAAATATAACAAAACATCACTGATACACAAGCATGTAGGAGAAACTCAAATAGTTTTATTGATAAAATAAGAAGATCCAGGAGGAGATACAACCAAGTGAGTCCCGATCCAACATCTACCTCCCAGCAAAGGAATCCCTTCCTCACCTCCAACAAAGCATAAATCACCCAATGCACTAATCCCAATCTCAAAACCAACAGCAATTCTCTGCAAAGTACAAAATTCCAGCCTCCTGGATCTCTGGGATGAGGGATCCATATATAGATGTAAGCAGAGAGGATGAGTCAGCTTATGTTTTGACTTGTGGCTTCTCTCTGTCAATTCTTGCTTCCACTTGGAGACTGAGAGCCTCTTACTCATCACTGGTCGAATTCAGTGAGGCAAGTGTCATTGGAGAAGATTCTGGAAGCTTCCATTGTCTCTCCACCTCGTTGAATGACTCTGCCACTTGTCATTTCCCACTCAACGCACCTGGGTAGTGCATTCAAGTGCATTGCAATGCACCTAGCCAGTGTATTTGGGTACTTTGCAACGCAGCTAGCTAGTGGAGCATCTGAATTGATCCTGATTTGACTAGTTTTGAGTAGTTTCTGGTGGAGAACTTCTTGGAGAAGCTGTATTTGGTTGACCTTGTTCCTTTAGGGGTAGGAACAACACTTTTAGGGACTTTGGATCCCTTGGATTATGGACATTTCATACTTAGAGCTGTAAGGCACAAAAATGTCTATAACAGTTGCCCCCTAAAGTATGAGGCCGTTTATCGGGTGAAATGCTTTATTAGGAGGATCCGAAGTTCTTTCAATGCTGGGAGGAGACCTGTAATAAGATACAATACAATACATTATTTTCATACTGTTTCCATGATCTAGCTGAGGCGGGCATTCCCATGCTCAGCTTTATAAATTCATTTTTATGTACACAAGACAGACAATCGTCTGATGGTAGACTGATGATTTTGATGAAGTCATCATCCTTTTGGTAGGATGATCATTTGTGCTGCAATGCTGTACATGTCAATGTCTTTATTTTTCCTGAATATATATCGCAGCCTGGATGGATGAAACTAGATCCGGGGTCTTCAATCTAGTTCGATCTTCACTCGAAGTACAAGTCGATCCATGTGAGAAATGTTTTGAAGTCGAACATGGAAAGACATCGCTTGATTACCAGTCGATGATGTAAACTGTTAACAAGCGCGAGAGGAATCACCGATAAGGATGATGACCCTCAAGGTACTGCAGTACAATTCACGTGGTGTGAATAAAGGACTTGGCGTCGAACACCACGCAAAATCTTTCGGTCGAAGGTCATTGATGTATACCTGTCGCCGGAAGTGAGAAACTCGCCATTGAGGCATGCAAGCTTCAAAGTACTGAATGGGGTGTTCCTAGATCAACTTCTTGGATAATGAGCTGATGTTGACAAGAAGCGATCCGTCAAAGGAGGGCCTTGATGAATGCCACATCAGTGACACGGAACGGAGCAAATGATTTTTGATGGAGGTGAAAACAATCTGATGATATATGGTTCTGGCGGTCATGAAAGAATGAAGTATAATGTATGGTAGTGGATGGGACGTGAGTGACTTCTCTGGATGACTTCTCTTGAACATGTCGGCAACACTTATGTGATGGATCGGTAGCATTTACCCCAAATGTGGATGGTATGGCGAGACCATGGTGATGTGACCGGTGAATGAAACAACCCAACCCGACTCAGGCACAGAGTGGAAATGTCATGTTCAAGAGCGACTTGCTACCAATAAAGGTTCTTTGAGTTTCTTCCCAATTTTTCCCCAGTCATTGCTGACCAGTACCTCTTTATTTTTGTCAAGCTTGAGGAGGATAACATATGCTTATTTTAACGAGCCTAGTGATATTGAAACTCGTTCTCGTCTAAAGACAAGTTTGTCGCTATTAATCTTTTTAACGAGTCTAACGACAAAGATAACTCGGTCCTTTTCATTTTTAGAGAGTCTGAAAAGGTACGTAAAGTTAACTCCGAAATTCCTTTTTTGTCATCTAATCCCTTAAGTCCGAAAAAGTATAAAACAATACAGAAGGGATGAATTTTCGATAGTTTTAACGAGCCGAACAAAACAAGCGCTCGATATTTTTGTGCAATAATCCCTCAGGTCCAAAAGGATTAAAATCTAGAGGAGGGATAGCTCTTCCGGTCGCTTTAACGAGCTGGAAGGCCAAAACTCGGCAATCTTTTCATATTTTACGAGTCAGATGAAAAGAGCTTAAAGAAGACTCGTCTTTTGAGGAACGAGTGATAAAATGGGTAGCAGCTAATTCCAGGTAAGGGTTGGAATTTTCCAAGCATGAGAGTGTCACAAGGATGGCTAGTGAAATCACTCTTCGCAGCTGTTCCTCAAAATGGGTAAACAATCAAATGGAGGTGAATGATCGGCCAATAGAAAAGTGGAGGTGACGGTGCAAACACGACCAAGGATTTAATGGCTGAAATCTTCATTCACGGTGGTTATTTACCGGAGGATAGTTCATTTTTTAACGATCTTAAATGCGGATTGAAACACTTGCTCGGTCTTATGTTTATTTTTTAACGAGCATGAACTATGTGCTAAAACTGCTCGATAACATGGTCTAGTTTTGATTTTTTACCATACATAGCTTCGTCTTTTCAAAGATAGTACTGTACCTTCAATTGCTACATCAAACTAGTTAGAAATGAACAACATTTGCTTGGAAATGAGATTAAAACGCTAATATTTTACTTTGAACTACGTAAAAAGCAATTAAAAAGTGTTTTTACCTCTCATTTTACCATTTCATTTGAACTTGGTTTGTTGGAGCTTTGGAGGTGCCTCTTCCCCCTTGATTTTCATCAGCTGATTTCAGGAGATTCTGTGGACGATTCTCGGCACCGTCTGGACCAGGTAGGAGCTAAACCTGAGCTCTTTCATTTCATGGTTTCCTTTCTGCATTTTTTGCTTCATTCTCTGCTTTTCTGAGCCCCTGGGGTTTGATGGGTTCGTTCTGCCATCAACGCACCCTGGGCATATCGAAACCTGCGCTGAATGTGGGTCATCATGAAGGTAACTTGACATTCAACGCACCTATAACACATGTGCAGGTGCGTTGGGCGCAGAAAGGAAAGTTGTTGCACAGTTTTTAATGGAAATTTTCCCTGTTTCTCATCAAAATCAGGATCTAATCTCCTCTCTTATTTGTTTTTGCAGAGATATTGGAGCAAAATGACCCTTACATGGTGAGAACGAGAACATGAAGAAGAGGACATGATTGCCCTACATGATCTTGTTACAGTGAACACGCTGCGGAACTGTGGCTTGCTGAAGTTCTTCCGCATCTCTAGCATGAGACAGCAAATCAACCTACTGCAGTATTTGCTCGATGCTTGGGATCCTATCAATCAAGTTTTCCAGATTAGGGGCAAATCTATCCCCTTGACTGCAGTAGACATTTACTTCTTGACTGGCTTGTCGAGGCGGGGTGCCCCCATTTCTTTGTCAGGTTCGGCTCGAGGGAGTGACTCTGTGAGAGATTATGTCCGCCAGTATTGCAGGGAAGGATCTCAGCCGAGTAAAGACGGCAAGATCATCATCCGAGATGTCACTGACAGGTCCCTTAGGTCTATCCTGTTTACTTTTGGTAGGATGGCTGGGAGTGCGTCTCTTCATGTAGCCAACAGATCCTATATGCAGCATGCCTTGGAATGCCTCCAACCGAAAATATTCAACTGGTGTGATGCAGTACTTCTTGTGATGAAAAGTCAGTTGACCAAGGTAAAGGACGGGAGGTTGAAGAACTTTGGGTTTGGTTCTATTTTGACCGCCTTTGCCTTGGAGAAGATACCACTGATGCAGCCGCAGTACATTGCACTCGACTTACCTTCTCCTACTGAACCACGTATGCAGAGATGGGTTGACCATATGTCTAGGCATGCTGGTCAGTCTCAGATTTCGTTTTCTGATACCTTCTTCAGGTGGTTTGATCGGCAGGAGATGGCTTATGCCGAGTATCCATATGCTGGCATGGACTTCCAGGGTGATCCGGATTTAGTACTACCGGATGGCGAGTAGTGGGGCGCTATTGGTAAAATCTTTGACCATATCACTGTTTACTGTTTTTATTTATAATGTCCTTGTGCTTTATTCTATCAAGACTTTTAATCAAACTCATGTGTACATGCAGATGTTGGTCCTGTTCGTCCAGTAGTCCGTCTGAGAGTGCCAGCCACTGCCCCGGCAGGAGAGACCGCCGGGAGGGTTATCCTTCGTGACCTTGATGTGGCTGAGACTCTCACCGCTGTGCAGGAGTAGGTTGAGAGCCTTATACTCGGTATTCCCGATGTGAGGATCGACGAGCTACCTTTGCAGTTACAGCGACATACTACTGGTGTGCCTAGACGATGGACTCGTCTCTTACGCATGATCGCACAGGCCGTGACTTGCTATCACGAGCATCATTAGACTAGGGTGCCCCCTAGCATTTTGAGTTTTTGGGTCATGCGACCGATTTTGTCTTGGTTACAGAACATTATATGTAAACCATAAACAACTATATATATATTTTGATTTTCGGGGTTTTATTCTGGTTGAGCTATATGATCCACATGTAAAACATTGATGATGTGTTTCTTTTTACAAATGTTGCAAATGTCTATCTAACACATAGTTTGCTAATGAGTCGGTTAATGTGTTTAAGTTTCTGGAAATATGTTGGTATTGAATAAAATCAAATTGTCTTTCCAAAATCTTAACCCTTAGGAACATGCGATAAATAGCTGGGTTTCGGACGAAATATATACCATTGAGTTGTAGTATTATGAGTTGTGAGTCTAGCCTGACGATTAGTCAGCGTATACCATGGGTGATGGCATCAGAGAGAAGTTCTATCAACGCGCTATACTCAGCGATGTTATTCGTTGATTGACCAATACATACACCTCTGAAACTTACTAACTCGCCGCTTGGATCAAAAATGACCCAGGCTGCGGAGGACAGGTTCCGCGAACTACGACTCGCTCCGTCGGCATATCCAACACATGTCTCCAAAAGGTTTGACATCTGCAATAAATGTAAAAAGGTGGATTACTCGACCAAAATGAACACTTTAGCGAAAACAAAATACAACAAAAGCATATTGGTTACTATTTAAGCATAGTAACGCTTGAGGTACAACCCATTACGAGGTTGTGCCAGTGGAATTCTGCCATAATCCATTAACTCGTAGGCTCCTTTTGCTAACACCCGTTTAACAATATAGGGGCCCATCCATAAAGACTTAAATTTACCTGCTCCCAATTTATCGAATTCTTGGTCGTAAAGCAAGACCAAGTCACCTTCTGAGAAGACACGGGTTTTGACATTTTTGTCGAACTGCGCCTTGACTCGTTTCTTATGGGCTTCATTAGCCAAAGCGGCATCACGACGGGTTTCATCCAATTGGATTAATTCCAAGAAACGGGCCTCTTCTTCTGAAGTTCCGGGGAGGAGATCGATTGCGAGTTTAAGAGACGAGATTTCGCACTGGACTGGTAAGACTGCTTCCAGGCCATATACCAGTTGGAAGGGTGTGAACCCGGTTGCATTCCTTACCGATGTTCGGTAAGCCCACAAGGCTGAGTACAGGATTAGGTGCCACCTTCTTTTGTGAACTTCGATCATCCTTTGCAACATGCGCTTCAGGACCTTGTTGATCGCTTCAACTTGTCCGTTGGCTTGCGGATAATACGGAGTAGAGCTGTCGTGAGACAATCCTTGTTTGGCAGCTAATTCGAGCATCATGTGATTGCGAAAATGTGATCCATGATCTGTGACTATAGCCTGTGGTACGCCAAATCTGGCAACTACATGATTGAAAAAGAAAAGGGCAGCTGTTTCACCAGTGTTATCTAATGTAGGCATCGCCTCGGCCCATTTGGTAAAATAGTCAACTGCGACTATGATGTACCCATGCCCCCCGGTCGAGGTGGGGTTACATGTCATGAAATCGATGCCCCATTTGGCGAATGACCCAACAGCGACTATTGGCTGTAGAGGTGCGGGTGGTCTTCTGGTTTTGCTATCAAAAATTTGACAAGCATGGCAACTTCTGACTGCGGTTATGCAATCTTTGAATATTGTTGGCCAGAAGTATCCTGCTCGTAAGATTTTTTGTGTTGTAGCATATCCAAATTGATGCCCCCCACAAGCTCCTGAATGACACTCATTCAGGGCTTTCTCGGCCTCCTCATGGGTGAGGCACCTTCTCAGAACTGTATCGATACCACGACGATATAGCGTATCACCGACAATCATGTAGTCTTTTGTTTGGTATCGAATACATTTTTGTTCAGAGTGAGAGGTGTTAGGCCTAAACTTTTGGGTTTGGAGATAAATTATTATATCTCCATAACACTCATTGCTTGTAGATATCAGAAACAAATTCTCATCCACGATTGATTCTTCGGATGTTTCATCGTTGGACAACGATGGGAGATTGCATAATAATTCTGCAAAAACTAGAGCTTTCTTTGATTTGCATTTTACAAATTCCAGATCAAACTCTTGAAGGATCACTATCCATTTTGAATATTTGCCCCCCAGCAACTGTCGCGACAATATATAAGTCATGGGGTTGCAATCTGACAGAATGGTAGTTTTCCGGAAGAGGACATAGTGTCGAAATATTTGTATCGCTTGAACAGCTGCAAGCGCTAGTTTTTCAACATAAGAATATTTACTTTCTGTATCATTTAAGTTTTTACTTAAATAATATATAGGGTGTTCAATTCCATCGACTTCTTGAACTAAAACCATTGTGATGGTTGTATCTGCTGTAGCCAGATACAGGTTAAAATCTCTTTGATAATCGGGGGTGTACATTAATGATGCTTTCATTAAGGAATCTTTCAAAGCATCAAAGGAAGCTTGCGCAACCTGATCCCATACAAATGGTACCTCTTTTTTCAAAAGACGTGTATAACCTTTAGCAAGTTCGGCGTAATTTGGAATGAACCTCCTCAGAAAGTTTGCTTTCCCTTGGAGTTTCTGAATCTGAAGCAAATTTGAAGGTGGAGGCAAATTTATGATTGCCTGGACCTTGCATGGGTCGAGACGAATCCCATCCTTGGAGACTACAAAACCAAGTAAACGACCAGAACTGACGCAAAATACACATTTGTGCGGATTGAGTCGTATCTTGTAGTGTCGGCAACGTAGAAATATCGCTCTTAAATGTTGCGGATGATCATTCCGCTTTCGCGAATGAGCCGAAAGGTCGTCGAGGTATGGTTGAACGTGTTTTTGATGTTGTGGAAGGCATAATTCATTGCCCTCTGAAACGTCGCCCCTGCATTCTTTAAACCAAAGGGTAATTTTCGATATGCGAATGTGCCCCACGGACAAATGAATGCAGTCTTTGACTGGTCCTGTGGGCGGATATTTATTTGATTATACCCGGAAAATCCATCCATGAATGAAAAGATTTCGCATCCAGTGCATTCATCAATTATCTGGTCGATGAAGGTTGTAGGGTAGTTGTCTTTTGGACAAGCTTGATTTACATCCCTATAATCAACACACACTCTAATTGTCCCTTGTTTCTTCATAACAGGGACAATATTCGATACCCAATCGGTTAGAGGAACCGGGTAGATGAAACGAGCATGGAGAAGTTTTTCAACCTCTGCCTTAATGGCAGCGGCTTTCTTGGGGTGCACCTGCCTGAGCCGTTGTCGTACCGGTTTGACATCTGGATACATCTTAATTTCGTGTTCAACGATACTCGAGTCGATGCCTGGCATTTCACTGTATGATCAAGCAAAGACATCTCTGAACTCGCGAAAAAGAGCGTTATATATTTCCAGTTCTGAAGGAGAACAACATTTGCCAACATAAATATTCTCTACAACATTCGTTTTAGTCGAGATATTTATGGCTATAGTCTCTTCAATGTTGGATAAGTTTCGCTCGGAATCCACCGTATTTACAGTATTTGAAAGGAATTCAAAAACTAAAGGATGATAAAGGTCATCTCGAGTATCTTCTTCATAACCCGGAAGAAGGGAACGATGGTGGAAATCATTCCATGGTGCCCCTTCAATCAACATTGATTGTACAATTCCTTCGTCGGTTCCATGCACTCGCGACCAAGGATCTGAAGGGGTACCATATTCTCTAGACCTATCTACCCAAACGCTTGATGAGCGTTGATTTGGGTTTGCCTCCCATGCTAGAAACATTGATTGCTATAATATTTCTATTGGGCTTGGGCGCAAAACCATTGCATGATCCATGCTGATATCATTTTCTGAGATCTTTGTGGAAGATATCATATTGCAGGTTCCTATCGACGCTACTTCCGCCAGATTGATTGGAGGTGGAAGAGCGAAAGTTCCCATTAGTATAGGATCTTTTAGTAGGCCTACTCCGATATTCTGAAGAGAATGGGGGCTTCCATGGATCATGGGAATGCTTCCTGTAACTTGAGAACCATTGGGGAGGAAGTTTTGTTGATCGACGATTGTAATCCCTCCTTGGAAAGGGAATGCAATCTTTCTAAAATAGGTCGACACAACAGCTGCCATGGCATATATCCATGGTCTTCCTAGTAGGATGTTGTAATCAAGATTCCCATCGATGAATTCAACATCTATTTCTACTGTTTTTCCCCCTAGTTCAACTTTCAAGTTATTTAGGATACCATATGCGGTATATGTCCTTCCGTCGAATGCTTTTAATGTTGTCGAGGATCGCGACAAGGTTGGAGATCCTAAAGTTTTCCAGCAACTCATCGACATAATACATGTAGATGCCCCCTCATCAATAATTGTTCGATGAACAGTTTTGTTGAGGGCTTTCACTTGAATAAGGAAAGCTAGTTGGGCTGGTAACTGAGGATCGTATCCTTTGTGGTCGAAGGATACAAGATTGGAATCCTTAGGATCGACCCCACCAATGGCTGATAACAAAGCCTGCCTTTGGGATGGGCAATTTTGTAATACCTCAAGAGTCGACATAGCGGATGGCGATTGGGCCAAATCTTCCACTATGTTATAATGCTGCGCCGCTCTAGCGCGGGGATTAAATGTCGACTTGTGTACTACTCCTTTCGGCGGTTTTATTGTTAATTCAGGAATGATGGGTGGTACAACTTCTGTCGAAGTTTTTGTCGAACTACTTGGTTGATCTTTATCCTTGTCATTCGACAGCTGCGAATTCCCGTAATCTTTATTCCTTGTCGAAATCAAAGCATCATTCTGCTGTTTCGAAATCAACAACATTAGCACTTGAGACGGGGAAGCATTTCCACTATCAACCAGATTTGTTCCTGGATTTGGAAACGGATCAGTTAACACAGCTGAGGTTTTCGAACTCTTAAAGAATCTTTTAAGCTCAGCTTTGTATGGACAATCTGCAGTCCAATGATCCTCATCACATATATGACACCCTGAAGGGGGTTTCCTATTTCCAGGAGGGTTTGAAGAAGGTTTTTCAGGAGACGACTCATCCTGTTTCTTCTTCTTCCCTTTGCCTTGTTTCTTCTTGCTTCCTGGTTGCTTGGTTTCTTTGCCCTTATCTGTTGATACGACATTTACTTCCGAAGCAAGAAGTTCGTCTTTTTCATTTTGATCTGAAATCTTACGGGCCTTCTTAGATGTAGCCTTTGTCGATTTCGTGTCTGTTTTGCCAATCACGCCATCGCCGGCATGAGAGTCATTGTTCGATTTAGGGGGAGGAGGAATTGAGAATTCCGGTCTAGGGGCGTCAGGTATTTTGTCGTAGAGCGTGCCGGACTGAGTATAGATCAATTCCAGATATTGCGCACGAGCTATGACTTGCTCTTCCGTTACGACTCCCCCCTTTGCCACATCTTCCGTGATGGAAGGTAATAACGACTTGATAAACCATTCAGCTAATAGCTGATCGGGAACGTATGTTTTTACCATCCTGCGACGACGTCGCCACTCATGTATATGATCAGATATGTGAGTGGCCGTTGTCTGTTTTAAGTTGGTAAGGAGTTCTGTTCCCGTTTCATACCTTGTTGGTAATTGAAAATGGGTTAAGAAAGTCGTGGCTAAGGTACTGAAGTTGTCGAACGAAGCTCTAGGCAATTCAATATACCATTTTGCCGCTGGACCCGTTAACGTCCTCTGAAAGAGGCGAAGCCTTATCGAATCATCATTTAGGGTGTTTGATGAACACCATAGATGAAATGTCATCACGTGATTCGATGGATCTTCACCCGGATTTCCATTAAATTTAGGAATGTCTGATGGAAGTTTATGCGGAATCGCTGGCCACCAAGGGGCGTAAGCAATTGGATCATTTGTTAACCTGTGTAAATCAGGTAACTCTAAGGTTGCCACAAATGGTAACTGTTGATTCAGGTTAGGTGAAGCATACCCAGGGTATGATGGAATCGCCTGAGCAGTTGGCCTTTGCATACCAGCATAATGCAGTTGATGCTGGTATGACTGATACGGTTGGTGGACATGACCATTGTAAAATGGTTGATTTTGACCGTTTTGAATGTACGACTGTCCACTGTTCGCAAAGATCTGCTGCTCAGAACCTTGGTATACTTGTTGGAATTGTGCTTGTTGGTATTGCACCAGCCATGGTTGTGAAGCCATGTGTTGTTGCGCTATACTAACCATTGGACCAAGGTGTGGGGTAATTGTACCCGTCTGGACCTGTGTCGCCCCACTAGTTGGCGATTGTGGTTGAGTCACAGGGTCAAGGGGCTGTTGCATTACAACCTGAGAAATCTGAGGTTGGCACACAACAGGCAGCGTTTGAACTTGTGACACCGTCACAATAGCTGGTGTAGTCGGGATGTTCGACATAGGTACACATTGTGGCATTGAATACACAACTCTTGGTTGTTGAGGTAGCATAGGTACCCAACCACTTGAGGTGATTCCAGTGTAACCTGAACATTGTTGTGAACTCCCGTATGGATATCCTCCTGGAGGGGGTAATGAAAGGGCATACTGCCCCCCATACGGTGGTAATCCGGAACTCAAGGGGATTGTCTGCCCTTGGAGACTGGATTGCCCAAATTGACCTCTAGATGGATCAATTTGTTGAGACTCAACATAAGAGTTATCGGATATTATTCCGGTTGAACAAACAGGAACGGACCAGACTGTCGAAATAGCCCCTGAGTGGGCTCCTTCTAGCGATTGAGAGCTAGTTGGGACAGATGGTATGACGGCGAACATTGTCGGAGTGACGACAGGAAGTTCTGCTGTCGCTATGTCAGTCGACACAGTCCTAGATGTTGACGGTTGTTCAGACATTTGGAGTCTATCTAAAAGATTACCTAGCGATTCTACAGGAACTTCCACTGGTGGTAGACTAACTTTTGATGAAGAGGGATATAGAGTAACCCCGACTCAAAAGTGGGTTGGAGTACTTGATTGAGGATCTTCTACAATTTCTTCAATCGCAATCAAACCAGGTGGAAGGGGAAGACCGTCAGGTCCGTAAAAAATTTCTGGTGTCGAAGAAGGGGTGGAATCGACAGCGACAGATGTTTGAAGAGCAAGACTCTCCGAACCGGTTGTAGATGTAACTGGTTCAGTAACACAAGTGTTTACTCTCAGACTAGGATCAGTATCACTGTCCCTCTGTGGCTGTTGAACTTCTTCTATAGAGGCAGGGTTTCCAGAAATGTTTGGAGTAACCGGAATCTCTTGTTGGAACACTTGTTCTAACTTTAATAGGAGATTTGGAACCGGTTAAACGAGTTCGCTTTGTCCGTAATGGTTTCGATTCCGGAGACAAAGACGGTTGACTCGTAAGCCTCCGCGAACGACGAGGTTTCAATTGACTTTCTTCCACGATTGCGGATTACTCGATCAACTAAAATACAAAAGGGGAAATATGTTTCCGAATTAAATGAATTTTAGACGCTTTAGACACAACTTGCTTTTTCAATTTTAAAGAGTCGAGAAAAACAAAAGATGACTCTAGTCTCCTTCGATTTTTAATGAGCCTGAAGTGACAAGTGCTCAGATGGACCTTTTCCGTTAAGGAGTCTGAAAAGGAATGAAAGGGACTGCTCTGGAGATCTAGGTAGAGGGTGTGCCAAACCAATCACAAAACTACAGAATACTTTTTACGGTACGACAGTCAATCTTCCCGAATGCTGTGTTCGGTGCATTGAGATCAGTAGGGCGGCCGACACGGCTTCCTATGGATAAAAGGTTTTAAGCCTATAGGGGTCTCCCAATATATACTCGACGGTACGTGGGAGCACAATCCGTACTGGCACTTATCGTCTCACAGTGGAGGAATCACCCAACCATCAGTGAGGACAACAGTTACCAGGCTTTACGACGCCGGAACACGTCTCTAGCCTAGACCTCTATGTTGTGCATTAAGTTCCAAAGCGTTGTTAGATTCATTCAATTTATTTTAAGTTGATCTTTCTTAGAAGTTTGCCTTTTTGGATCACCACGAGATGTAGATGTAATTCCTAAATGCAATCTAAAGATGATAAGCAAGCTTTATCTCTTTTCAACAATGAAAATCCTAGCTACAAGGGGAAAAGAAAGACACAATCTTTTCTCAAAGAGAAAAGAGCACACTGTAAATGCACTTTTTCCTAAATCAAACCATACAAACTATCAATATGCAAATGAACAAATGCATGTATTTGCTTTCACTTTCTTAATATTGATGCCTAAAAAGAAAGTTGATGTACAAATTTGAATTTGCTTTCAAGTGAACAACACAAACGAGCTTCTTTTTCGAAATAAAAAAGGTAGAGAAGATTACGACACTTTATGATTTTGAAATAAACATTCGTTTCGACACTAGAAAGAGACAAATTCAAACCAAAGCAAAAGTAAAAAGTATAATCAACTGTCAACAGCAAAGAAACTTTCTCCTAAGATTAAAAACGACACTTACGACAGATCTAAATCTAAGGACGACAGTATGACTATTTCACTTTTCAATGGAAAACTGTAAATGATGTAACAAATACACAAAGAACACCTACAGTCTTTTTGTACAAAGGAGGCAGAATTAAGGCAGAGAAAAGGGGTTTTCAGATAGGTACACACACTGATAACAGGCTGCAAAAATCAGAGATAAAACTGAACGAAATGAAGCAAAGAACCTCAGCTGCACAGGGCAAGGGCTGATCAGTGCACCTGCTGCACAAAGAAACTGAATTGCAGCGCAGGTAGCCCTCTCGGGACCTGCGTTGAAATGCAGAACCTCTTCACAGAGCCTGCGCTGGGGTAGAAACGAGACTTCTATCCGGGTTCTGGGTCACGGTTTGCAGTTTAATCTATGGATTTTGGCCGAGTAAAAGCAATCAGTAAGGTACAATTAGAGGGATGATTTAAAGGAGGACTAAGAGCTATCACAAAGGGTAATTAGAGCATTTGTGGATCAGCTGTTCAAATCATAAACAAATCCAGTGAGAGGATTGAAGCAGCAACTACTTTGCATTTGATAATGGCAAATGCAGTTCGATTGCTACTTCTGTGTTTATGAAGCAAACAACAAAAGAAACACAAATAAACTAACTAGACACGATCCCTAGCGGAGTCGCCATTTTGTTGTTGGGAAAAGTATCTATTCAGAACGCCCCTATCCCACTCTAAGGTGTGACAGTGCCTTAGCAACAAACAAGGAAAAACTATTTTTGTATTCTTCTTTATGAAATGTAAACGAAGAGGAAGGATAAACTAACCTGTGTCTTGCGCTAGTTTGTTGATCCAATCGCTCTCCTCTTTGTTGGCTTCCAGCTACCTGCTCCCTTACTGGCCCAGCTTCACCAAGTTCCTGCAAGATCACAGAAGAGAGAAACTACACAAAGACATAGATTTACATTCATAAAAAGCTTAGGATCAGATTAAGCTAAACATGCAAATATAACAAAACATCACTGATACACAAGCATGTAGGAGAAACTCAAATAGTTTTATTGATAAAATAAGAAGATCCAGGAGGAGATACAACCAAGTGAGTCCCGATCCAGCATCTACCTCCCAGCAAAGGAATCCCTTCCTCACCTCTAACAAAGCATAAATCACCCAATGCACTAATCCCAATCTCAAAACCAACAGCAATTCTCTGCAAAGTACAAAATTCCAGCCTCCTGGATCTCTGGGATGAGGGATCCATATATAGATGTAAGCAGAGAGGATGAGTCAGCTTATGTTTTGACTTGTGGCTTCTCTCTGTTAGTTCTTGCTTCCACTTGGAGACTGAGAGCCTCTTACTCATCACTGGTCCAATTCAGTGAGGCAAGTGTCATTGGAGAAGATTCTGGAAGCTTCCATTGTCTCTCCACCTCGTTGAATGACTCTGCCACTTGTTATTTCCCGCTCAACGCACCTGGGTAGTGCATTCAAGTGCGTTGCAACGCACCTAGCCAGTGTATTTGGGTGCTTTGCAACGCAGCCAGCTAGTGGAGCATCTGAATTGATCCTGATTTGACTAGTTTTGAGCAGTTTCTGGTGGATAACTTTTGGGAGAAGCTGTATTTGGTTGACCTTGTTCCTTTAGGGGCAGGAACAACACTTTTAGGGACTTTGGATCCCTTGGATTATGGACATTTCATGCTTAGAGCTGTAAGGCACAAAAATGTCTATAACAAGATTGCCCACCATGCTTGATTGGCGCGAGAGGGAACACGAAGATGTTGATTTGGCCGCAATTAATCACCAACCTTCCATTGATGCTTTGAAGGCATGCGGTCTTTACAAATATTGGGCCATACCTGGCATGAGGGCCCAGGTGTGCTTTCTAGAGTGGCTGGTTGAAAGGTGGAACGTTCAGGATCAGTGCTTTTACATTGGAGGGCACCAGCTCGAGATAGAGCCCTCAGATATTTACTTTCTCATTGGTTTGCCCAAGAGGGGCGAACAATTGACTCTGTCCGGGACTAGGCTGGGTGGCCAGTCCATTGCTAGTCTCCGACTAGAGTGGTGCAATAATCAAAACCAGGATAAGGGATAGAAATCAAAAAGATATCCCGACCTGAACTTATGGTAATTGCCTTTACAGTTACCAGACTTTGCGGGGCTGCCGCTTTGCACATTTCCACTGGATCCCAGATGCGGATGGCGATTGATTGCTATCGGGGCACCATTTTCAACTGGTGCAATGCTGTGTTGGCCAACTTAAAGGGCCAACTACCTAGGACCAAAAACGGACAGCTGAAGACTTTTGGTTATGGGCCTTTAGTTGTGAGTTTTTCCCTAGAGAGGGTTCCGATGCTGATCCCACAGCAGCTCACTGTTGAGGTTGGGCCTCCCCGAGAGCCTAAGTTGATGTGATGGGTTGCGGTGATGGCCCGTCATCCTGACGAGGGCATGGAGGTTGTCCGATTTAGACCGGAGTATTTTCACTGGTTAGAGAACCAGGTCTTCTCGATACAGGATTTTCCGTATGCCGGAGTTGATTTTCGTGGAGATCCGGACATGATTCTTCCACCGGGAGAACAGTGGGATGACACAGGTACTTCATTTTTCACAAGTTTTTTTTTTTAAATTATCTATTTTTTTTGTTTTTATATCATCTCAAAACTGACAGTGACAAATTTCAAAATGCAGATGTAGGCCCACAGCGTCCGGCCAATCTCCGGCCTTTCGAGAGGAGAGTACCAGTTGCACCGGCACCGGCCCCACAGGACGCGGCCGCAGAGACCTTAGCTGAGTTGGAACAAGACCTAGAGCGTCTTACGACAGACATACCAGAGACAACTATAGATGATATTCCTATCAGACTTCAGCGCTATGTGGTCGCAGTCCCAGGACCTTTTAGGAGGTTCTTGTGTAGGGTAGCCCGTGCAGTGGTGTCGTATAGAGAGCACCACCAGTGATTGGATGGTCACTTTTGTAGACACATGTGACATTTTGGTTTTTTGTACTTATCATTTTTGCCAATCATAAGGTTTTTTTCAACCTATGATCGAAGACGATGTATTTTTGACACACTCCTATCTATATATATCATTATTACCGGCTTATCTTGTTAAACATGTATGATGAAATGTTTTTAAATTTACATGTATGATTATCGCAAATGTCTGTCTAACATTCGAGAAGCAATTGCATCTGCTAATGTATTTAAAGACCTTGGAATATGCTGATATTCAATGTAATCAAATTCACGTTCCAAGAGGCACACTCTCAAAAATAACCTTAATAACACTGGATTTCTAATGGCATACACTCTATTAAGCTGTAATACAATGAGTTCAGAATCTAACCTCACTATCAAACTCCGAATCCCAAATGAAATAGATTCAGACAATAATTCAATCACTGCACTGTATTCTGCAATGTTGTTTGTTGTTTGACCGAGGCTCACCCCATGCATAGAAACTAACTTGTCAGAGGGCGAATAGATAACCCAAGCTGCGGAAGAGATATTCCGTGTACTACGACAAGCACCATCAACGAATCCAATGTACGTTTGGAGAGGCGTCGACATCTGCAATATCAAGAGTAAAACCAAGATAAGCCAGAATAACGACGAAAAACACACTCTCTAAGCTAAGCAGATTGTCTAACAAACACACCAGCTAGAAAGAAAAAACTAACCTAACTAAATCTCCATACCCATCATTTAAGCATAATACCTCTTTAGGTAAAGTCCATTTCTGGGTTTACCCAAAGAGTCCCCGTCAAAATCTACCAGCTCATAGGCCCCTTTTGCTAGCTTTCGCTTGACAATGTAGGGCCCATGCCACATAGGGACGAATTTTCCAGCACCTAATTTATCGTTAGCTTGATCATATAATAGCACTAGGTCTCCTTCCAAAAAATTTCGAGGGGTCACGTTGCGATCATACTGAGCTTTCATCCGTTTTGCGTGAGTCTCGATTGCCAATGCAGCGTTACGTCGAGTCTCATCTAATTGAGCTAAGTATAATAGATGCTTCTCCTCTTCGGAAGTAGCTGGAAGTAATTCGACAGCCATTTGAAGTGACAGGATTTCGCATTCAATGGGCAGCACTGCTTCCAAACCATAAACTAGTTGGAAAGGAGTGAACCCTGTTGATGTTTTCACTGAGGTTCGGTACGCCCAAAGCGTGGAAAATAACATGTTGTTCCAATTCGACCGATGAATACCAATGATTCGTCGGATCATGATAACTAAAAATTTGTTGATGGACTCAACCAGGCCATTGGCTTGTGGATAATAAGGAGTTGAGCTATCGTGACGCAAACCAAGCTGGCCTGTAAGTTCTGTCATCATAACGTTTCGAAAATGGCACCCATGGTCAGTGATTATCGCTTGTGGGACACCAAACCTAGAAATAATGTGATTGAATACGAAAATTGCAGCTGTCTTGCCGTCTGCTCGAATGTAGGCATCGCCTCGGCCCACTTAGTAAAATAATCAACCGCAAGGATGATATACGCATGCCTCCCGGCTGAGTGAGGGTTACATGTAATAAAATCGATACCCCATTTGGCAAAAGGACCAATGGCAATTATAGGGTGGAGAGGAGCAGGTGGTGCGCGCATCTTGCGATCAAACACTTGACAATTGTGGCATTTCCGGACCGCAATAATACAGTCTTTAAATAAGGACGGCCAGAAGTAGCCAGTGTGCAATATCTTTTGGGCTGTGGCATACCTAGACATATGACCGCCACACACTCCAGAGTGACAGTCATTCAAAACCCTTTCAGCTTCCTCGTGAGTTAAGCAACGACGAAAAACCAAGTCCGCCCCACGGCGATAAAGAGTATCTCCAATAATTTTGTACTGTTGGGACTGGAATCGAATTTTCTGACGTTCCGACTTTGAAACTTCGGGCCGAAAGGATTGGGTCTGGAGATAGACAATTATATCTCCATACCACGGATCTAAAGTGCTGATGAGAAACAAAGATTCGTCCGCAATGGGTTCCTCTGCCACAGTTTCTGTGTCAGCACGCGGGAAATCACACATCAACTCTGCAAAAACTAAAGATTTCTTAGACTTAGATTTTTCAAATTCCAAGTCGAACTCCTGCAGGATAACGATCCATTTAGAGTACTTGCCCCCTAGCAATTGTTTAGTCAAAATGTAGATCATAGGGTTGCAATCCGAAATGACTGTAGTTTTACGGAGAAGAATGTAGTGACAAAAACGTTGGACAGCTTGAACGGCTGCCAAGGCCAATTTCTCCACATGTGAATATTTGAGCTCAGTGGCATTTAACGTCCGACTAAGGTAATAGATCACATGTTCCGTTCCGAATTCGTCTTCCTGGACTAAGACCATTCCAATGGTGGAATGAGCGGCGACGAGGTACAAAAAGTAATCCTGGTTGTAGTTGGGAGGATGCAGCAACGGTGCATGGGTCAACGCGTGTTTGAGTGCATCAAAAGATTTCTGAGCTATCTCATCCCAAGAGAATTGAGCATTTTGTTTCAACAACCGGGTAAAACCCTTGGTAATCTCGGCATAGTTAGGAATGAATCGGCGTAAAAGGTTTGCTTTCCCCTGCAAACTTTGGAGTTGGAGAAGACTCGAAGGAGGAGGCAATTTGATGATAGCCTCTACCTTCGAGGGATCGACGCGGATGCCGACTTTTGAAACTACAAATCCCAGCAATCGTCCCACTTCTATACAGAAGACACATTTTTGTGGGTTCAACCGTATACGATAATGCCGCCACCTCATAAAAATTGCTCGTAAATGGACAAGGTGATCAGCTCGATGTAAGGAGTGAGCGGGCAAATCATTGAGATACGGTTGCACAATGTGTTTGATGTCATGAAATGCATAAGACATCGCCCTTTAAAAAGTGGCTCCGGCATTCTTAAGCCCAAAAGGTAATTTTCAATAAGCAAATGTCCCCCATGGACAAATGAAAGCCGTTTTTGGTTGATCGACAGGTAGAATATTGATTTGGTTGTAACCGGAAAAACCGTCCATAAAGGAAAATATTTCACTCCCGGCACAATCATCAATTATTTGATCGATATAGGGTGTTGGATAGTTTTCCTCGGGACAAGCACGATTGATATCCCTATAGTCGATACATATTCTTATTGTTCCCTGTTTTTTGTTAACCGGAACAATATTCGATACCCAATCCGTTAACGGGATCGGATAAATGAAACCTGCTTTCAACAGCTTCTCAACTTCTGCTTTAATTGCAGCCGCTTTTCGTGGGTGAATCTGACGCAAACTTTGCCGGACGGGTTTAGCGTCCGGGTAAGTTTTGATCTCATGGACAACAATTGCGGGATCAATTCCTGGCATTTCCACATAGGACCAGGCAAACACGTCGCGGAATTCTTGAAATAGGGCCTTGTATGTCTGAATTTCGTCATCTGAACACGAGGCACTTATATGAATGTGCTCAACAATTCCAGGCTTGACTGAAATGTCTATGGGAATAGTACGAGAGATGTTTCCCAAATTCAGCTCTGAATCAGGATGTTTCATTGGACTCTGAGCTTCTTTGACATATTCAGCTGTAAATATTGATGAGAAATCGTTTTCAAAACGATCATCCTCAGGTAAAAACGAAGATCTATGATGGAGATCTTCCCATGGTAAATCGTCTACGCACAGGATTTCACAAAGTTGTTCATCCGATGACACAACTTCGGGAAACGTTATTAACTCCGAGGTTGATGCGAAAAGTGATTCCTCACGGACCACATTCATTTGGTCGACTTTGGTTGAACTCGGGTCGGTAAAAAACTGCACGGCTTTATAGGCAATTTCATATGGACTCAAAGGTATTGCGTCACCAAATGAGTCTATCTCAGATTCAGAAGGAACGATCCAAGGATCGTCATAAACAATGGTGTCTGAAGTAATCATATGAATAGATGCAAATGAAGACATGGCGTTGATTGGAGGAAAAGGAAAAGTTCCCAGTAAACCGGCATCTTTAACTAATCCTACGCCAACATCCTTGTAAGGGATAGTCGTTTTACCGACATGCCGGATACTCTCTGAAGAGGCTGGGTCGGATGAAAAGTAAGCCAGCTGGTCTATGGTTACGATCTTGCCATTATGTGGAAACTTTATTACTTTGAAAACCGATGAAACGACCATTGTCATAGCGTAAGACCAACTTCGACCCAAGAGAAGGTTGTAGTCTAGAGGGGCATCAACCACCTCCACATCTAGACTAACGGTTTTTCCTTCAACCCCTATAGGCAAATCCTGTAGAATGCCAAACGGATGGAACCCACGGCCATCAAAGGCCTTAAGAATTGTCGGGGATTGATTTAGTGAAGGAGAACCAAGCGATCTCCAGCACTGTATTGACATAATACACGTGGAAGCTCCCTCATCAATTACAGTCCGATGAATAGGCCTGTTTTTGACTATCACTGGGATCTGGAAAGCCATCTGATGAGGCAAACGCGGTGTACTATTTTCTAGATCAAAGATTATTAGGTTCGGGTCCTGAACATCAACAGCTCCTATAGCCGACAAAAGTAATTTTCGCTGTGCTGGGCATGATTGCAGCACTTCTAAAGCCGACATTGCTGAGGGTGAAACAGCTAAATCCTCAACAATGTTGTAATTCTGGGCCGCTCTCGCATGTGGATTGAAAGTAGACCTTCGAAGTACACCCTTGGTGGGCGGTTTGATTACTAAGTCAGGGTTAGGTTTCTCGATCTGTAGTGGATCGGAACTAGGAGTTGAGGTTGAGGGATTTGAATGAGAAGATTCCGCTTCTTTCGATCCATCAACAAGACTTTTACTACCATAATCTTGTGATCGAGTCGCAATCCTTACATGAGACATCATCAATATGGGTTCTTCACTGGCATTCGAGGAAGAACCTATCATCTTACTCTCCTGCTTTGGAAATGGATCTTTCAAAACAGCAGGAGTTGGGAAACCCTTGATGATTTTCACAACCTCGGCCCGATGAGGGCAATCTCTTGTAAAATGATCCTCTTCACAAATAAGACAAGGATATCGAGGTTTGCGCTTTTCATCATTGGTTTCCAACTTTTCTGTTTTCTCCTTTGGAGTCTTGTCTGCTTTATTCTTCTTCTTATCTTTCTTCTTCCCACCATTTTTTGATTTAGCCGTAGAAGACTCTACAGTGTGAATATCAGCGGAAACTTCAGGAGAAGATTCTCCTGTCGGGGTGTCTGGTAAGGTTATAATGGGCGAAGAATTCTTTGAAGACTTCTTCTTGCTTTTAGTATTTACCGTACCAATCATGCCATCAGCAGCATGAGATCCCGAAGGAGCAGCAGCGATTTGATTTGACTTTGGAAGATCTGGGATCTTTTCATGTAACGTACCTGACTGAGTGTAAACTAAGTCAAGGTACTACGCTTGAGCAATCACTTGCTCCTCAGTAACTACTCCGGCCTTAGCTACATCTTTAGTAATCTTCGGTAATAATGATTTAACAAACCATTCAGCTAAGATTTGGTCTGGGATAAAAACTTTCACTAATCGCCTTCGACGTCTCCATTCATGTATATGATCGAAAATGTAAGTGGACGTCGACTGTTTTAATGAAGTTAGTAACTCCGTGCCATTATCATATCTGACCGGCAACTGAAAATGAGTTAGGAACGAGGTAGCTAACTGACTAAAATTGTAAAAAGAGGCCCTTGGTAATTCAATGTACCACTTGGCCACGAGACCAATGAGCGTACGCTGGAAAAGACGTAAGCGGATCGAATCATCCGAGATGGAATTTGAAGCACACCAGAGGTGGTAAGTCATCACATGATTTGACGGATCCTCTCCAGACTTACCTTCGAACTTGGGTATGTCACTGGGAAACTTATTTGGCATTGGCGGCCAAAACGGAAGATAATTTATTGGATCGTTCGTTAGGCGCGACAAGTCTGGTAAATCCAAAGTTGCGATAAACGGTAATTGCCGATTAGGATCCCTAAAACTCTGGGTCACAAGACCAGTCCCAGGAGGAGGACATCCAGGATAACTTGGAATAGGTATCGCATTCGGGATATTGTATCCTCCTGGAAAACCAGGATTAATCGGACCGTACTGGGGTTGTTGAGGTTGTTGATAAGTGTACCCAGGATACGGTTGATACTGGTAAACTGGCTGTTGGACAGCAGGCCCGTATTGGTACTGTCCCTGGTACGGTTGATAAATGAATTGTGGTTGACTAGTGACAACCGTACTTAAACCAGGCTGTCCTACAGGCATCTGAACCGTAGTTTGAATCGTGGATCCAGACAATGGTAAAGATGTCCGAGGAGTAGTTGCAAAGATAGTAGAAACCAGAGTTGTCGATACTCCAGAAGTAAGTGTGGTGGAAGGAACATATGTTGCGGTAGTTGCAGCAGTCGTTTGAGATGGAGTACTAGGTGCAATGGGTGACTGAGTAACTACCGAAGGTACAGAAGTTTGAACATTAGACTGGACTGGTTGCTGGGGTGAACCAGAAACTAAGGGTTGTCCAGCTTGAGATGACAACTGTACACTTGGATACAATACCTGTTGAACTTGCGATGGATCCCACACTATGTTCATTCCGGGGTATTGACCCATGACAGGTTGAGGATATTGAGATCCATAACCGGATTGAGGGTAGGATTGATAATTGAAAGGTACAGTTCCCGTACCTTGAACATAAGATTGACCTTGGGGTGGTTGAGAACCTTGATTCGAGTACTGACCTTGAGGTATATACCCTTGAGGTAAGTACTGATACTGGGGTTGACCTTGAGCTATAAATTGATACTAAGGTTGACCTTGGGGTACATATTGAGGCTGGGGTTGACCTTGAGGAATGTATTGTACTATGGGTACATACTGTCCTTGAGGTTGCCCCCTAGACGCAATTTGTGTACCTTGAGGTTGCCCCCCAGGCGTTAATTGAGGCTGCCCCCCAGGCGGTAACTGGCCACCTTGAGGTTGAGAACCGGGAACTGAACCTGACATCATGTAAATGTCTCCTACACCCAACGGTTTATTACCATTGTTTCCAGCTAATAACCCATGTTCAATGGGTTGAGGAGATGCTCCTGCAAAAGAACCAGAAAGTGACTGATACCCAGAGGGAACAGAAGGACTACCGTACAAGAAAGATTCAGGAGATTGAGTGAACATGGACGACTGACCAGACATATTTACAGGAGTATAAATACCTCCAGGAGGATAAGGAGTACGAGGTGGAGAAAAACTTGACCCTGAGTTGTCTAAATAATTAGTTAACGAAAGATACCAAGTAGTGCTTCTAGGAGGACTGTAAAAGATGGATTCACGCTCCCTTAGATCAATAGTAGGTTGATCTTCAAGGATAGAGACGCCAAATTCTTCTTCTAGAGCAAGTTCTTCAATAGCTATCAAACCAGCAGGAAGATTTTCGGTGATGATTCTTTCTACCCTAGGTGAATCAGGAGCACTAGAAGTTGGAGTAACATGTTCAGATATTTCAGGTTCTTCGCCTATATCACTAGTAGATGAAAAACTACCAGCAAGCTCGGAAACTGCAACAGCTTCGGGATTATAACATGTTTCTAGACCTTGGTAATCTGGATTGACTACCAACGACGACTCTCCTTCTTCAGGTGAACCTACTTTACTACCACTAGGAGTTACAAGGACTTTCAAACCTTCATAATGACCCGGGACGTCTTTAGGAGGTTCGCCCCGAAGTCTACGGGACTTCCTCAACAAATCGGCCACGGTAACAATCTCAGGAGACTTGCCCCGAAGTCTACAGGACTGTCTC
Organism: Pinus tabuliformis; assembly: GCA_031772625.1. Lineage (NCBI taxonomy): Eukaryota > Viridiplantae > Streptophyta > Pinopsida > Pinales > Pinaceae > Pinus > Pinus tabuliformis. The sequence goes on from CM062809.1 coordinate 81,050,321, forward strand.
GGTAATTCAGCCACAGTTAAAAACTTTTAACTACTGCACACGCAAACAAAGTAAAATCTCAAAGCAAACCGCCTAAAGTCTCTAAAGAACCAAACAAATTCGAATCACACACCTAAAGAATCTAGGGCGTCAAACCATACACAAACAGTAGCCTTCCGGACCGAAAACACTAGTTGGAGATGAAACCCAACATCGTCGAATTCAGTACAGAAGTGGTGGGTGGAACAGTTACCCCGGCAACCTGCTTAATGAATAGACCGGCACAAGTTCCTCCACTTTAACCGTCTCGAGTGAAGTGAACCCCCCGGAAAATCCAAGTGAGTCTAGCCAACGTCTGCTCCAGGTACAGTGGGATCTTCCCTCCACCGTCACCTCGGTAGAATCCTAAAGATAATGGTCACTAAGGTTACCAACAACAACAAATATACCTGGGGGAACAGTCTACGACCCGATAGCACGCAAGGGCAGAGTAACAAGCTCAATCCCCTTGCCCGCTCCTTGACAATAATCCAAGGTTTACCGACATGTGACCCCAGGCTCCTCGACAATAATCCGAGGTTCACCGTTTGTAGTACGTGCGTATCTGGCGTCTTTCCCAATGAAGGAGGATTGATCCCCTCACTGGTTCGGACACGGTCTCGTGCTTCTCCTTTAAGAGGAGCTTTCCCAGAGTACAAATGAAACAGTTGGATTTATCCTACCACAAGATGAGTTACTTGTTTGGTTTTACTGTCTTGGAGAGTTAATTACTCTCCTACTCCAAGACACTAGCCTGATCTATATTGGTGTTTCAAAGCCCTAGTAAATAAAAGTTACTAAGTTGATTTTACTTTAAGCGTTAATTTTTATGGCTTTTCTTTAGGACAAAAGGTAGTGGAGATGAAACTGATGGTGTGTAGACTCGACTCAAATCCACTAAAAAGATGCACTTAGGATGATTTATACTAATTTTCTTTTTCAATGAATTCCCTAGCTAAGAGAGTTGGAGAATGCCAAATCGATATGAAAACAACTTTCTTGGCAACGAAAATCAAAGAAACAAACTCTTTATCTTTTCAAAACATACAACACATGACCACTAATTACTTCACGAAAATTCCTTTTCTTTTCAAAGACTCAAATGCTACTAAAGCAAACTTTTCTTCAAAAGAGTTTTTTGTATTTTTCCCTATATTAGCAAAACATGTAAAACTTACTTTAACAGAAATCAAAGTTAAAAAATCTATGGCAATCAAATCAACTCAATTTCACACAAAAGCAAATCCAAGAGAAATGCACCTAAAAGTAAATCTAATGAGGCAAAAGCCTACCAAGTGTGATTCCAGGATGTTTTACTCAGTCAAAATTTAACTAAGGACTAGTTAATGCAGAATCAAAAACCAGTCAAAAACAAAAATCAAAATCTTTTGCTTTTTTTCTTAAGAATAAAATTCAAAGTTCAATCAACAAACTTTTTCGAGATTCGGCAAAGAGACAACACAAAGGTAGGTTTCTCACAAGGGTGGATTCTATGAAAGGTCCGACTCCTAAGAAGACTGAAAAGACCAGGGAGATCCAAGGTTTTACAACTTCTAAAGCTAAAGTCACTACAGGACCAGTACAAAAATCTAACCCTAGGGAAAATCTCTATGAATTTCACTAAAACTCTTGACACTGATGAAACAAGCTTAGGTGAAGATTTATGACAGGCAAGCAGTGGATCTGGCCAGTAAAAACAAATTAAAACAAAATCTAAAAGGCAAAAAAGAAGAAAATTGAAATTTTCTCAATTTTAACAGGGTACGCAGGCAACCTGTTTGCACAGGTGCGTGTACGCTCTATGCACAAAGCTGCAGTGCGTACAGGTACGCACTGTGCTTAACTCAGAGGGTGCGTACTGCTAGCAAAACTAAGAAAAACTAAAATCTAATTTAACCCTAAGCTAGCCCACCCAAATACACAGTCAAACAGCCAAAAACCAGAAAACAAACGACTTTTATCAGATCAAAGTTTCACACAAAGGAAAAATCATTCACATCAATGGAGTTCCCCAGCGGAGTCGCCATTTTGTCATGTGGAAAGAGTCAATTTTGCGGACAAAACCGACCTCCCTAGAAGCTAAGGCTTTCTAGTGACAAACAAGACAAGTAAACACTACCTTTCTCTAAATATGCATTTAGAATACAAGTAATCAGGTGATTATAACATACCTTTAGTCCAACGCTTTGTAGTAGTCCAACCTCGCTGATCCGGATGAACTCCTCCTTCTCTTCGAAACTTGCATTGACTAACAAGCCAAAAGATTACATAGCACCTGATAAACTTATAAAATAATACATATTCATCATACAGACCAAGGAGTATATGAAACAAATCATGAATAACAATCTGTTGAGAAAAATGAGTTTATTTGTATTAAGTGGAAACAAAAGAAACCATTACAACCTGAGCCTTGGTGTTGTGCAGGTCCCTCCTAGGGTCCAGCAAGAGTTTTCCTTTACTTTGATCAGCTCACCCACTTCCAAATAAGGCTAGGAAAGGATGGGAATCTCTCCTCTCAAGCTCTATAAGGGAGTCCTAATTCCAGCAGCATCTACCCTTAGGAATGTTCAGCTTTCAACCTCCCTTCCTTCTGGCCCAATGCCTGTATTTATAGTGCTCTAGAGGAAGTTAATCAGGTCCATCATCAATGGGATAAGCCCCTCTTTGAATGGGATAGCTCCCCTCTTGATGGGATAAGTTCCTCTTTCATAGGGATACATGAACCATATGGAGGCGCTCAATACACGTCAAACAAGCTTCTAGAATGCTCTAGAAATGACCACAAGTAACTTTTTTGGAGTGAAACTTGCGCCTTTTGACCTTTACAGGAGTACGCACCCAGCCCTTTACAGACAGGGCGTACAAGTACGCAAGTATTGTGAACTTGAGGTGCGTACACGTAGGTAAGGCTAAGAGAAACTGCGTACCCAGAGATATATAGATTTTTTAAAGACTTTCTCTCTTTCTTGGAGTTTGACATGAAGAGCAGAGGTATGAGACTTGCCAAGGAGGATAGTATGACAGTTGATGGAGTCATACTAACTGCAAATAGTCATGGTGACAAATTTTAGTGTAACAATAATCATCATCATACTAATCAAAATTAGGAAAATCATCAGTATAAAACACATCATCAAGCATACATGTCAGATCAACAGATCTCTCTAAAGATGTTGATTCCTCTATATCTATGTTCTTCATCTCTTCTTCCTTCAACTTTGCCCTTCTGATCAACAAATTAGCCTCTACATCTACTGCACTATTCTACATCTCTTCAAGTGTTGTAAGGTTCCTTTCTCTCAGCTGAAACTCCATTTCTGGATCAAAGGCTTCCGGATAATGCAAGAGAGCTGAATCAGGAGGAGGTCTTATATTAACAGGCATCGAACAATAAGCTTGGTTAAATCTGGCAGAAAATTGTTGTACTATCTCCCCTGGTTGTCTTTTCAGCTGGTTATACTCTTCTAGAATCAAGAAAGGGTTTTGTTTGACCACCCACTTGTCGAGGAAAATTTTGACGAACTGCTGGAAATCTGATATGCTCACATCAAGCATGGTTTTTAACCAACTCTTGACTTTGCCTTGCAAAGAAAGAGAAAAAAGCCTAATACTGACATCCTCTTCATCAACTTCAAAAAGGTCAAGAAAAGACTCAAAATTCAGTACATGTCTCTTAGCAGTGATGTTGTCACATTCACCATCAAATCTTGGTAGATATAGGTAATGATTTTTAGGGAAAGCATGGGATATAGGAGGTAAAATCAGAGGCTTGTATCTATCTGGAATTTGACAAGGTATAGGAGTATATACAAAAGCTGTAGAATCAGTCTTTGTCTCTTTAGGCTTATCATTTTGAAGATGGTCATTATAAGATTCAGAATAAGGGTCTTGATCAAGATCAAAGGCGTACAAAGAATTTGTTTTCACAATATTTAAAGGGAAGGAATCACATGCAGATCTAGGATCTCTTCTCAAATACAATATACTTTGTAAAACCTTCTTGACATTCTCGGGAAAATAGAAGAAATAATTTATAACAAAGAACATAATGTCTTGGATGAAATTCCAACTTGAATACCTGATCTTTCCATATTGTCCTTTCATGTTTCTGCTTGTTGGGTTCATCTTCCAGTGGAGTCCTTGGATCTGATATCAAAACTAATTTAGAGTCGCCAGGTGAATGATTTCAGCCTTCCGGTGTCTGATAATTGTACACCATCAACAATCAGATCTAAACTTGATACATTTTACATTTTGTTGAGGAACATAAAACTACATCCCCAGTATGGTCGTAACCATGTTATCACTTGGATTTTACCTCAGGTTGAATGAAGGCAATGCCAGGGTAACCACAAACAACGCTTAGCCAAGTAGCTAGCGCTACTAGGCTGAGAGAGGGCTCTCTCCGTAAGGATCTCAGCCAAGATGACTGGATCAAGAAAAGGATATTAGGTTAGGTATAGTAGCACAAGGTTTTATTTGATTTTGAAGGGGTTTGCTCGATCAGGAGGAACCAAATAGTTTGGGCAAGGAAACTAGGTCAAAATTGTACGGTGTTTGATGGGGCAAGGTAGGTATGAAGCTTAGAACTCTAGGGTTTGATGGGTGAGGTGATTTAAGACTGATAAGAAGCTAAGAAGATCATGTGATTAGCATGGATCCTTCCTAGATTGTAGAAAACATATAATGGTGAATATTTCCCCAAAGCAGAGCAGTGATGTTATGGATTCTGCCTATGAACTTTTAAACATCCACTTAGAAGCAATGAAATTATTGATGAAGTACACAAAACATTATAACATATGATCACAAGAGAATAACTAAACTAAACTTCATACCACATGGGTCCAAAAGAAATAGCTGCAATTTTTATTAATCTCTTGCTAAATTGCTACAAAATGATGTACAATCAAGGCATAAACATCCAGCTGAGTCCAACCCTTTACAATGAGAAAGAAGAAGAAGATATAGGCATTGTTTCAACCTCCTCCCATCCTTAGGGGTCGAATCCCTAAGGTGAGAAGCTAATCTAACCAACACTGAACAAGAAACTAGAATCTAGGCATCCTAACAACTTGCCTCTAAAAGTGAGGAAACTGATTCATTTGTGCTCAAAATGAGTTTTAAGCTAATGAATCTAAATTCTAATACTAATTATCCATAATATTTACAAGAAAATTAATAATTTATAGTAGTAAAACATCCTCCATGAGAAAAAATCCACGAACACAATCAAAACACAGTGAAATGGTCATCCTGTGCAAAATTTGTCCTATGTGCAACACCAATTTCAGGTCCCTTTTGGAGGCCTTCACTGCCTCCAAATTGAGCTCATGATATCTCATTGGAGATATCTTCAAGTATACTTTCCAAAATACCTAGAAATTGTTCATTTGAAGCTAATTTGACCCCTCAAAAGTTGATTCTCCCAAGACTTCTTCTGTGTATCCAAAAAGTGGCAGAAAGGTCATTTTTAGGGTGTTTTTTTAACTTCTTGGTGGACCAGTTCTGCCCCAAAAACTTAGCAAATCCATAGGGTGTATGTACTCATCGTTTTGAATCCAAAAATGCAAGCCATTTTTCTATTGGGTGCCCCTAGCAAAAGCGTAGTGCCACTGAGCCATATTTTCTGTGTTTAGAATTTTTCGAAATTTGCAAAACACAAAAACTCCTCCAAACTCGACCAAAATTGGTGAGCAGCACCATCATCAAGTATCCTGATGAGCCAAGGAAGCTTTAGCAAGCAACCTAAGCCTATCCTCCTCTTTTTTTCCTTTTAGAGCCCGTCTTAGCCTTTCTTTCATATGTTTGACCCTCATGTTGCAAATTTTGTTTCGGGTCCTGTAGTGGTAGTCCATGTGCTTGACGATCTGGTTGCCCCTATTGACCTTTTGCAATATCTTCTCTAAGTGAAAATTGACTCTTTCAAGCCAAATATCTCTATCACCCTCAATTTCTTTCTCAATTAGAGTCAAAGCGACCAGTGCCTCTTCCTCTTGCATTGCTGACTTACCCTTGTCACCTTACCTTTTTATCTTGAGAATTTCCAGCTCCATGAGGACCTGCTTGTCACTCAACTGCTTGTTCTCTTGTTCCAGATATGTGATGACATACCTGGTTCTCGCCAAGTTGTCCATCAATGCTTGGACTTGAACCTCCTTTTCCTGTATGTTGATGTCTTTTATTGTTACTTCATCCTGAGCCTCCAAGTCAATTGTCGCCATGTCATGATGAATATAATGCTACTTTGACTCATCATGCTCTCTCAAATCAAAGTCTCTTTCTTCCTCCTCATCATCAAGATCTTCCACCTACATCTTTTCTTTCCCTTTTTGCAGCTGTTTTCCCTTTCGAATCTTGTGGAGAAAACACTTTCCTATCAGTTGCAAACAATCTTCTTATGGCCCTCTGGTATGTCATGTAGGTCCCAGACACCTCAGTAGCTCTAGTCTCTTTGGAATTCTCATTTGTATTCACCTGAGCACTGCTAGAAGGTCCTCCTCATTCTTGGGACACTAGTGGAGGAATTTGAGGACCCCTGAAGATGTCATGAGAAATAAATGTCTCCCAGGGGATGTTTAGGAGGTTAAGTTGATGAAGCACAATCATCTTGATCAAGGAATAATGATAAAGACTACTCATCTACTAAAGGTATGGCTTTTTCTACACAAAGTGGGCCATCTTCTCAATATTCCTGAACAAGAAATAAGGGAGGTTTAACATCGTCACCCTGGTAAAATGAATGAGAAGCCTGATGTGATAGGTGTACAGTCTGGAAAATCTTCCCTCACAAGTGAAATATTTCATGATGATTTTCATCATCGGGGCATACTTGTCTTCAAGGAACCTGAAAGGAAAAAGCCTTTTTGCTTCATTTATGTACTTGGGTTTGATGTAAGGCTCATAATAGTGTTCCTCCAGGTCCTGAGCCTTGTACCACTTCTCCCCTACATTTGGAATCTTGGTTGCATCCACAATAATGGAGGGTGAAACTGTAAATGTTACCCTAGCAAGAGTCACCTTGTTGTCCCGAAGATTGGCTACAAAAAGCCTGGTGAGCTCAGGGTGGTGTTGAGCTCTCTCTACCTACCATAGAATTGATAGCACCCTAGATGCCTAAAACAAGTGATAGCCAAATAATAGGCCTGCAACTCTTTGACGTTTGATGGCTCTTCCCTGATAATTTTTCCTCCCTTTTGTGGTTTTCTATGATGTATAGGTCTATCTCTTGAACTGTCACTACCAGTGTTATCCTCCTTCTCATAGTCTCTGTCTTCTCTGTCCATGTTTGAAAATTTTTAGGCTGTCTATTCCTAGAAAGGGTTGAAGAGAGTGAGCAAGAGTGATTAGGAATAAGGGAATGGGAGATGAACTTGTGAGGTATTTGGTGGGCTAGGAAATGAATGGGAGGGTATGAATCATGAAAATGAGGGAGACGGGCTTGGGTCTTTTTTTAAGTATAGCTTGTGGGATGAAGGAAAAAGGAATATAAAATGTTATGGAGTGATATAGGGGAGGGGTTTATGGCTTTAGTGATAGGTGATGGGAGAAATAATGGGGGTTAGGGTTTCTAGGGTATAATTAAGGAAGAATCTAGGGTTTCACTTTTGCCATTGTAAATTACCTTTAAAAGCTTCAATTTCAAACCAATGACGTTGTACAGTGAGGAAACTTGTTCAAGGGAAGAGAGGGTTATTTTTTGATGATTTTAGGTAGCTGGAGGCTTTTTGGCCCTTGCTGGCTCAATGCGCAGTGCCTGCTATAGGCGTGCAACACCCTCCTGAACGCGCAGCGTAGTGGTTTCTTACACTGCCAGAATTGCCCTATATGTACTGCTCAGCCTGTACACGTAGTGCTTCGAGCTGAACGTGCAACGCCACCTCCTTTGCCTCAAACATGCAACGCCAACCTCCCTAAGCGCAGCGCCACTACTCCTTGGCCCAAAACTCACTGAACTTCTCCTCTTTTCTTCACCTTTTGACTCCTTCTTTGCCAAATGAGAATGATGAGTTTGAAAATGAAATGTGACACCTTATATAGGAGTAGATTTTGACTTTTCTTTAGAATAACCCACTCTCTAATGTTTCTTGACCTTTTTCAAATCTCCATTTTAATGCCTTTGTTCATTGTTCCTTTTCAGGTGGATGATGCCCAATTTGAACTGATTTTTGCAGTGGTTCATTGTCTTGTAGAAAGGAGAGATGCCTTGGTGCAGCTAGGATCATTTATTACATAAAGTGACTTAAATTACATAAAAATATAAATTAACTCAAAATACTCTGTTTTCACCTCAAAAACATGTTTTTTGAGGTGAAAATTACATTAGTTAAAAAGATAATTGTAAAGTGACTATGACTTACTAGCAATCATTCTTGATTTATTTATCATCCTCATCCCCTTGGTGCCCTTTATTTAAACCTTTAAATCATGCCTTTGACCTTGGAAATGAAACCCTAAGACCTAATGAAAACATGATTGCATTTTGACCATGAAACCATAACTGAATACAATCTGAAGATGGGTTAGCATGTGTACTTTATGAGGGAGAAATTAGAATTTCTGAGGAGAAGACAACCATCAGTGGATAAGCTTGACATGACCTAATGAAATAATATAAAAATTTTAGTATGGGACCCCTAAAATGAAAATGCAAAGAGCAGATTTGATCCCTGATGGAAGTATGCATATACTGACACTAACAATATATATGATAAAAAGATGGGATAATTAATAAATATGTAAAAAGGAATGAAATTTAAATATGGATACAAATAGTGCTAATATGTGGTAATGATAAAGTTAACATAATAATAGAATATATAATGTTAATGATGGGAAACAAGAACCTTTATATTTCAGTAGCAATTTTGCATAACTTCTTTTGTCTATATAATTTTTTTAGCATGTGCATGCACTTCCATAAAAACACAACATATAAAATAACATGCCAAAGAAAAAATGTATGTTAAAACCAATGATTAGGTATAAGCCATTTGAATAAATGGAAAGAAAAAAATAGCTAATGATTAGGTATAACTTATTTGTAGAAATGGCATTAAACAATTTAAATGGAAAGAAAAAATTAACAAATCAAAATGAAACATTACATATCATTATTTGTAATGACCCTTCCTTCCATGCCCATTAAGGATTCTCAAGTTGTAGGAGGTGTTATGTTCTAGACCCGATCTCCAAGGTTTTTTATGAAGACGTAGTTAGCAAAAAATTCTTTTTTGCAATTTTTTAGAATTTAATCTTGACCCCACCATTGTGATCAACTTTTCGAGATCTTTTTGATGATATAACATTTATATAAATCCAAATCCTAGATAAAAATTTATTCTTGTTATAATTTTTAGCCTATTAAAAGAGGCCAAGTCAGCCCAATACCTACGTGTGCCCATGCAGCCTCTGCCAAGCTCACATGACCCTCTCACATCATCATAGTGGGGTCCATAGGTATTTACCCAACGAAGAACCAAGTCCACATCATTCCAGAGGGGTTTGCTCCTTCATGTTCTTGTATGATGCAAGCTAACAAGTTAAAAAAATCTAGTAGTAGGTGGTCTCCTGACAACAAAGTTCCACCATTTGAACCATGGTCAAATCGACTCGACTCCCAATGTTTGCCTATTCGCAAGGTGACAAGGCAAAAAGATTTTGACGATGGGTGGTGTCTTAGAAACAAGGTTCCAAGACCAAAACCATGTTTGGTTCAACCAAACATCCATTGAGACACCTGTTTGCAAGTTGGAAAGGTGCCAAGGTTTTGCCAGTGGTTGATCTTCAGGCGACAATGATCCAAGGGGTCAGAACCATGGCTAGAATGACTAGTTCTTAGCTGAATCACCAATTTATGAGTAGTTAAGGCACAAAGGTTTTGGAAGTGGGTAGTGGTTGGTCTCCCCACCATGATACTCTATAGTCATATCAGACCCTCAATCCAAGGATGGATGAAACCACTGCCAAGCTAAAATGTAGTTGCAGAAAAAAGGGAAGTATCCACTCTCAATACATTCTGTGCTTAATCTAGTTTAGGGGTGCATTAAATCAGAGTTCAACCATCAAACCTTACACACACCACTTTGTAGTGCACCATATGACCGTTCTCCTATCCTCGATTCAAGAAGAGGGGAAAGGTCCCTTCCCAAGATTCACTAAGCTTGTTAATAATTGTTGGACACCTAATCCTCTATAGGTTAGTGTGGAAGCCGAATAGACTAAGGAAGTCTAAGAGACCTTGGGATGTGGAACCCAATGGTCACAACATGTACTATAAATGTATATCATTTGTTAATAATAAATGTACTCTCATGTTTTATCTTTCATACTCTTTCTGCCATGTGTGTGTTTAACATGGTATCAGAGCAGGCGTACTCCTGCCCTGCATAATTACTTTGAGCCATTTGTTTTATGGCCTTTATATGCAGGTCATTTCTGCGATCAGTTCTACATTTCATGAATATTTTCTTAGCTAAATTCTAGCTACAAACTCTGTCATTTCTCCAACGCCATTTTTGGCTTCCCTCTGCTTTGTAACTCCCTACTCTGCTTATGTTCTGCCTTTCATAAAAGCATTGCTCCTCTTGGTTATGACAGTCTAATAGAACTTCTCTCTAGTGCTCCCAGCAAGAATATTACATTGGTGTCGGCTAATAGTGTTCCTCTCTCATACCTGCGATTTAGGGTAACGGTCTTCACTGCTATGGTCAATCATCTGCTCATCTTTGCCATCATCTTCTGTGCATTTTATTCTACTGTTGAAGAATCGATTACCACCGCCTTTGCACAAACCTTACTTCTCTGGGCACACCAAGAACACTCTGCCCTTGGTGCCGTCTGTAGTATACATTGTGGTTTTACATTGTTTTGAATCCACATACCTCCACTTCACTAATTCCATCCTGCACGCTGTAGCCAACATGCAGGCTATTTTTTGAATCCGCTTACCTCTGGTATACCTCCCCTTCACTGTGCTTCCACCCATGGCTCTGTTGATATACTGTAATGCCATTAAAACCCTGATTTGTCTTGCCAGAATCCGTAGCGATCTCATCATCGAAAGACTTCTTGCAAAGGTTGATAGGGATGGAGTATGCGCTAAGCGGGAATTGCATTAAAACCTTCAATAAAGCTGCACTTCATCATATCTTTGCACGTGATACCACCATATGATAATATGCATTCAATGATATCATTCCATATACACCCTCTCACCATTGTCTTCAATCTGATCCCAGCAGCCACACCAGTATTCATTACATTGATAACGCTAGTAACTTGGGTTTCCTCACTTTTGCTATTGTGAATGCTCCTCACCACACTCCAGATCTGCCATGTGTAATATAACTGTCAATACAAAAAAAAAATGTCAGGTACGTGCACAATCCAAAGATCAATTTGTGGGTTCTCCAATAAATTTTTGACAACTTTCAATCCCGTTTAGAGTGGCACACCCATGGAAGTAAACAACAAGGTTGTCAAGCACTAAATGGAACAAATCAACAACGAGGAACGAGTTCCTAAGACATTGAGGCATCATCAATCTCGGATGCTTTTAGGTTGCTCAACCTACTTGAAATCTAGGCTGGTGATGTAGCTCGCTGCAAAATGCATGAATGTGAGGAATGTGAGAGATGAAAAAGCCATTACATCTCATAGAAGAGTAGATCCAAACCACTGGATGAGAAATCAGTGTCGGACAAACATCAGGATTGCACCTTGCTTTGTGGATATCTTGAACTTTTATCTTTTATTGCATGCAAATATAACCATAGATATCTTTGATATTACAAAATAATATTTAATGTGGCTGGTATTTACGATCTCTTCCATGCTTATGTTCTATGCATATAGGGATTTTTGATGGATCCATACAGGTTTCCATAGTCGGTGATTGTGTCTATCTTCAACCCCAGCAGTTGTCAAGGCCAAAGGCAGAGATCTATGTGCTATTTTCATAACTGTTGTTTTGATATATATATATATATATATATATATATATATATATATATATATATACATGCGTTGCTTTTAAATACTATTTTGGCATATATATGTTGTTCATCTTTGGCACACCACAATGAGCGATTTGAACACAGACATTGAGGAGCTTTATCATTTGCTAACCAATGTCAAAAGGCCTTGAATTCAGGCCTTTCTCACTGACGAGCTTCAACAGTTGCAGAGTCAAAAGGTCCAGCAAAGATAGCAACACCTTTACAAACCTCTGCTGCAAAAAGATTGGAAGCATCCCACAGAACACTCGGATCATTAAGGTGGGATCAGGATAATGAAAAAATCAAGCTATATCTATTTCTCGAGGGAGTAATTGAAGAGAAAGTTGTTTCTAATTTCCAGCCTTGGTCATTTGATGTCAAACTTCATGATATCGAAGAAACAATTATCGCTATTTGGCCTCTTAGATCTCGAGCAAGCTAATTCATTGCTCGCTGCTGAATTGAAGATCAATAGTTTCATTTTGTGGAGAAAAGATGAATATTTCCTATAAGGGCTGACAGAGATGGCCTCCTGAATGTGCTAGTTTTTGTACTTAGGATGCGTGTTTTTTTGAGTGCTACCACTCACTACAGTCTTGCTTTTTTTATATGAAGAAATTGATGATATTGTAAGCACTTGTTTTGGAAAAACGTGTAACAAAGTTTCACCCCACAGTTTCGGGGGTGAGCACTTCATAATCTGCCATTTCAAAATTAGCAAATGTAAGGCACTTCTTATGTGCTTTCAGCTTTATAGTTTATGAGATTATGTACAGGTTTGTAAGCCACCTTTTATGTGAAAAAATGGGCTAGACTGGGAAAGCCAATATCTTGTGTAGTGAAATTCTTATTTATGGACATCTTGTTTAGTTTAGCAGAAGAGTTATAGCATGTGGGTTTTTCGATATTTGAACTAATTTGGAGAGTGGAGACTATTGAAAGCTTCTTTGTCTTAGCATTTTATTAGAGTTTGGAGTGCGTTGAGATCCTCATTGTTTTACTATTTTTTGAGGTTAAAAATGACTCCAATTGGTGAAGTACTAGAGTTTTTGAAAACTCTTATACAATCTACTATTGATGACACATTCCAAATCAACAAAGGCTCTCTCTCAGAAATTCAGACATGTCTACAATCTGCACAAGAACAGATTGAATTTTTGTAGCTTGAATCTCAACTATAGCATGAAGAATTACAACAGTGGAGTCATCATTCTGAACCTGTTTCTATTCAGAAGATTGAAATGGACTCCCACAAACCGCAAGACAATAATGTTACAGTTCATTCAGATTTAGTACCCAATAAAGCATCAAGGTTACATGAAGATGAAAAAGTTCAACTTGCACTTCCCAAGCCCATCATCAGACCTTGGGAAGAGCTTGTCCAGAACAAGCACATAACTGGTATTGGATATGACAAGGATGTGTCCTTTCATATTCCAGACTACTCCAAACAAATCCAATTTCAAAGTTCCAGATTTCTTTAGGATAATTCATCTTCACCTGCTCCTCATGACAGTTCACCTCCAACTGTTCCAGATTCTACCCCTCTTCCACAACAATAGATAATGAAATTCCAACACTATGACCGAGTTGGCCATATGAAAGATTACTATTTTGATCTTCATCCATGTAAGCACTGTCATAAAACCAGTCATTCTTCAAATAGATGCTTCAAAAACAAACCTCCTGCAAGAACAAAGATTCATCTTGGATGGATCGCTTCTTGGAAATGGGCATCAACAGCTAAGAAGATATTCATGTCACATGTCAGAACTTGTTTTAGAGTATTGAACAGTCTTGCAGTTGAGTTTTCTCCATCATCTCACCTTGTATTTGACAGGGGGGGAAATGATGGTCATCTACAATTTTCAAAGCCACATCAAGCGAGCCTGAGCCACAACCTGCCACACCAGTTTCAAAGTTGTAGCCAGAGACAAAGATTCCCCTAAGCATGCCTTCAGTTGGTAATGCATCTTCAAATAATTTGGGACACTTCCTCTAGCAAAAGGCTTCAGTGTTATGAAACCAGCTCAAGAAAAGATAGAAAAGAAAAATCAACGCCTTAGAATTCAGCCTCTTCGAGGGGGCAACCTCCTTTACATTACATAAATGAACAATTCTTGGATGATACAAATGACAAAACCTCCTTTCTATATATAGGAGTCTAAGGAGTCACAATATAATCCAGCCGACCTAACAATAATAATATAAAGCCACAAAAATAACAATAGAGGGATTCTAAGGGGCACAGAAATAACAATATGGGGGTAATAGGGGCACAACAATATAAATAAGGGGTATAACTACAATAGTAATGGGGTAATCACTAGTATTATAGGGACCCAACATGCCCCTCTCCTTCAAAAAAGTGTTGTCCTCAATGCTTGAGTAGTTCTGGATACTTCTGCATAAAATTCTCATCCTCCCATGTGGAATCTTTAGCGGATAAGTTCTTCCACTTGATAAGATACTCTGAAATTGATCGATTTCGTAGCTGTCGAGTTCTTGTTTCTGTGACTGCTTCCGGTTCCAATATAATTTTTCCTTCCTCGTCAAGTTCTGGCAATATTGTTTGAACTGGGAGCTTGTCGCCTATAACCTTCTTTAAACATGAAACATGGAAAACTGGGTGCAATCGAGAAGCTGCAGGAAGCTCCAATTTGTATGCCATAGTACCAATCTTTTCCAACACCTTGTACAGACCATAATACTTTGGTGATAATTTATTATCCTTCTTAGCTTGCTTTAGGGACATTTGCTTATATGGTTGTAGCTGTAGGAATACCCAATCACCTACATCAAAACTTCTTTCACTGCGATGTTGATCTGCCTGTTGTTTCATTCTATTTTGTGCCAACACGAGGTTATCCTTTAAGAGTTGGAGGACTTGTTGTTGATGTTCGATGTGATGTTCCACTGCCTGAACCTTAGAATTTTCTCTTAAATATGATGTGATTGATGGTGGTTGGTACCCATAAAGTGCCATAAATGGGGTCATTTTTGTTGCTGTATGGAAGGAAGTGTTATACCACCATTCAGCCAGAGGCAACCATTTGACCCATTGTGTCTGTTTATCAGATACAAAGCAACGAAGATATCCTTCCAAACATTTGTTTACTATCTCAGTTTGCCCATCAGATTGAGGATGATAAGATGAGCTATGAGCTAACTGAGTACCAAGACAAGAAAATAATTCTGTCCAAAAATTTCCAGTGAAAATGGGATCTCTGTCACTCACAATAATCTTTGGATTTCCATGTAGCTTTTGAACTGTTTCCATAAATGTAGTAGAAACTGTACTGGATTTAAATGGATGTGATAATGCACAAAAGTGTGCATACTTGGTAAGTCTGTCAACTACCACCATGATGACACTCTTTCCCTCAGACTTGGGTAAACCTGTGATAAAATCCATTGAAACCTCCTCCCAACGTTGGCTTGGAATGGATAAAGGTTATAATAGACCTGGTGTCTTAATTGTTTCAACTTTATTTTGTTGGCAAACCAAACATTCCGCCACAAACTTTTGAATATCTGATTTAAGGCCATCCCAAAAAAATTCCTTCTTAACCCTGTGGTAAGTTTTTAAAAATCCTGAGTGCCCTCCTAAGGGAGAAGTGTGCAATTCCATAAGAATCTTTTGTTTTATCTGGGAATTCTTACAGAGGTATAAGCGATCTTTGTACCATAGCGAATCATTTTGCCAGCTAAATGTATCAAAAGTACTGGAATCTTGTTGTAGCTTTCGAATAAGTGCCCACACTTCTTCGTCATTCTTCCATTCCTCCTTTGCTTCGTTTATCCAATCTGGTTGGATAATAGAAATGGCACACAACAATGCTTCCATATCCTCATCCTTTCTTGAGAGTGCATCTGCCACCACATTTTGCTTCCCTTTTTTGTAGATGATTTCAAAGTCATAACCCAACATCTTTGTGACCCAGTTTTGTTGCTCTTCAGAGGATAATCTTTGTTCTAAAAAGTATTTAAGGCTATCATGATCCGTTTTTACCTTGAAGTGTCTTCCCATTAGGTAGGGTCACCATTTCTTAAGTGCATGGAGTATTGCCAACATTTCCTTCTCATAAATAGCTTTTCTTAAAAATTTCCCTTGATTGGACGACTTTCAAAAGCAATGGGTCTTCCATCTTGCATTAGAACAACACCAATTCCATTTCCTGAAGCATCACATTCCACAATAAAGGTTTTTGTGAAGTTCGGTGTAGCTAAGACCGGTGCTTGGCACATTGCCTCTTTAAGATGTTTAAAGGCCTTTGTTGCTTCTGGAGTCCATGAAAATGAATCTTTCTTCAATAATGTTGTTAGAGGTGTTGCTATTCTCCCATAATTCTTAACGAACTTGCGATAATCCCTGTCAACCTAAGAAATCCTCGCAGATGCTTTATGGATGTGGGGATTTTCCATTCCTTAATGGCTTTAATTTTGCTAGGGTCTACCTTAACTCCTTCATGAGATACAATATGACCCAAATATTCCACCTCCTGGACTCCAAAGAAACATTTGGATCTTTTTGCATATAATTGTTTCTCCTCCAATAGTTGTAGCACCTTGTCAACATGTTCAACATGATCCTTCCAAGACTTGCTGTAGATTAGTATATCATCAAAAAATACCAACACAAATTTTCTAAGGAATGGTTTGAAAATTGAATTCATCAAACCTTGAAATGTTGAAGGTGCATTGGTAAGGCCAAAAGGCATGACCAAAAATTCATAATGACCCTCATGAGTTCTAAATGCCGTTTTCGGAATGTCTTCAATCTTCATTCTGATTTGATGATATCCCGAACGAAGATCCAACTTGGTGAAGTAAATTGATCCATGCAATTCATCCACTAATTCATCAATGACAGGAATGGGGAACTTATCTTTAATAGTGAGCTTGTTGAGCTCCCTATAATCTGGACACATGTGCCATGATCCATCCTTCTTGTGCACCAATACTACTGGAGCTGAGAAAGAACTTTGACTCGGTTGAATTATACCAGCCTCTAGCATTTCTGCAACCATACGTTCAATTTCACTTTTTTGGACATATGGATATCTGTACGGCCTGATGTTTGGAGGAACACTTCCTGGAATCAGATGAATAGCATGATCATGATCACGCATAGGTGGGAGACCTTTGGGAGTCTCAAATACCTTGGAATGATTGTCCAGGACTTTTTGGAGATCTGGAGAAATAGATGATTCCAATGTGGAAACATCTAGCGAACATAATTGTGCAATTACACCTCTTTGCTCCTTTTTTAGAAGCTTTGTCATGCCATTAGAGCTGATTATCTTTCCTGGTTTCCCTGCAATACCCCTTAATTCAACTTCCTTTCCTTCCACAGAAAATTTCATGAAGAGTTCTTGAAAATTAAAAGCTATTGTACCCAAGGATTGTAGCCATTGGACTCCTAGTACAACATCAACACCTCCCATTGGAATGGAAAGCATTGGGCTAGTCAATGCATATTCTCCCATGGATAGCTTGATATTATGGCACTTTCTAGAACAATTTATTGTTCCTCCATTTGCAATCATCACTTGACACTCTGGTGCTGGATATAGGAAGCAATTCAATTCTTTTGCTACCCTACAATGAATAAAATTGTGGGTGCTTCCTGAATCAATCAACACTATTACCTTTTTCTTCTTGATTTGTCCTTCTATCTTGATGGTTTGAGGAGTGGTAATTCTCGCCAATGCATTACAAGATATGGTCAGATTTATTTGTTCTTCATCTAGGCTTTGTTCCTGGAATATATCCTCTTCTTTTGACCTTTCTTGCTCCTTTTCTTCTTCCTCTTCACAATCTATGTAGAATAATTTCTTCTTGTCAGTTTCGGAAGAGTTCCAGCAATAGAATTGGGGACACTTCCTCTAGTAGAAGACTTCAGCTTCTTACCAGTTTCGAAAGAGTTCCAAGAATTGCATTAAGCATTCCAAGTTGGTGGTAATCCTTAAACCATCACAGGTTGAGACTTCCCTTTTCAGGTTGAGGTTCTCCCTTTTATGCGGGGTGAGACCTCCCTTTCATGGTTGAAGGTTTCCCTCTTCAAAACAATAGGAACACTTCATCTAGCAGAAGACTTCAGCTTCTTGCCAGTTTTGGAAGAGTTCTAGAAATTGCACTAAGCATTCCAGTGTTGGTGGTCATCCTTAAACCACCACCCTTTATACCAACATTTTAGAGAGCACATTTAGCCTAGTGCAGCCATGCATTTTTGCACATTTTGTATTACAGCTCTCTTCTTGGACTCATACATAACCCTTCAGATTAAGGGGGGGAATGTTGGACACCTAATCCTCTATGGGTTAGTGTGGAAGCCAAATAGACTAAGGAAGTCCAAGAGACCTTGGGATGTGGAACCCAATGGTCACACCATGTACTATAAATGCATATCATTTGTTAATAATAAATGTACTCTCATGTTTTATCTTTCATACTCTTTCTGCCATGTGTGTTTAACAGTAATGCTGAGGGAATGATGTATCAGTTTAATATAGGTCTATAGGCCTCCTGTATGGTCCTTTTATCTTCACATTCAGAATTCACATATACCACAATTGCATAAATCTAGAACGAATAAGACTGCATAATTGCACAAGGACAATTATAGTTTATCCTCAGACATCACAAGTCAGCTTCGTAGGTTGAGCTCTTTAAATTATAAAATATTATTTTTAAGAAGAGAACACAACATATAGTAAATCACATCATTCATGAACTGAATGCACATTAGCACAACCAGGTACTCAATAAATTCATAGCATATTAGACAACCTACAAATCATGAATATAGCAGTTAACTTCCTAGCTCATCATTCATTCTAATCATTGATAGTTCTTAGCCATAATGACTAAATTAATATGCATAAATACACAATTATCAAATTATTCATGAAAAATTATTGGACAACATAATCCAGACAATCATCCAATTGATAACATATAAGATAACCTGCAAGTTAAGAGTATAAAAATAAAATTTACAGTCCAAGCACTCATTATAACCATGGAAATCTAAGATAACTTGTTAATCTTGAGCATAATAGTGAACCTTCACTATGAAGACATTGAATAACACTCAAAGATATACGAGGGCTCATACCAGACACATGAAATTCATGGAACATCATAGTTCATGACTCAATATATCAGTGCATTTGACTTATCTGAGTATGTAAATAAGGCTAGAAACTAAATGAGGGAATTCAAATTTCCACCCAAACATAAGCCAACTGCACTAGAACTTTCTTATAGCTGACCACCCCCTAGCCAGATGCAAACTTTGTGGGGATTCTTGCTCAGGGAAAATTAACACCCAAGCTTGCTAGACACCCATGAGATGAAGTTCAATGTCTTGATAGTTTAACAACTACTCCTTGGCAGTAAGCACCACAATGAGTCACTTATCCTTTGATTTCAATTACAGGGTTTCATCCAAAGTCCAGATGAGATATTTTTTAGTTATAGGAGATTTAATCCATTGTTTAGGTGGTTTCACAATAATATTTTCATAGTAAGCACTGTAGGGGTTTGTAGTCCACTGTATACGTCATTTAAAAACTCTTCTAGCGTGCTGCACATTGTATTAGAAGTGGTTTAACAACTATACAACAAGCACCACAATGATCCACTTACTTCTCTCAATTCTATCATAGGGCTTCACCCAAGGTCCAGATGGGCTCTTGCTCAGTTATAGGAGATTGAATCCAATGTTTAGGTGGTTTCACAACTGTCTTTCATAGAAATCATCATAAGGGTCTATAGTCCAATCTATAGGTGGTTTAAAAACTCTACAACAAGCACCGCGGTGGGTCAAATTTCCCTTTCTAGGTGTTATAATAGTTATACAACAAGAACTATAGTGATGCGGTCATCTTATAAGCCTCCCATTGACCACTTAGGCTTGGACACAAAATCCTATGGGGTTAAACACAACCATACCAAGAATAAAACTAGTTGTTCAACCGCAACTTTAGCACTACCCAGTCTTGATGCTTAGCTCTAGTAGCTCCTCTCTCTTTCTCTGCGATGCTTCCCTCTAACAGCCAATGCTTTCTACTACTCAATTTATTCCACCAATATCCTGTTCTTCTAGAGGAAACAATCCTTGGCCTCAATCCATGATATAAATGGGATGGGGGTAGTCCTCTATCCATTTTTCACAATCCCATTTCTTCAATTTTCTCTTAGAATAGTTGGTGGATCAGTCAACAAGGGTTCTAGGAATTCAATGTGGGATGGATCAAGGCTTGTTCATGGCATACAACTAATTCCCCCCCTCCAAGTTATCTGATCATTGACTGCCAACAAGAAACTCTAGACTAGGTTCATAGTTTTGTGAGGCACACAAATAGCCTACCCTCAGACTGTGGATCCATGTTGCCCACTCCTATAGGCTAGACAATTAAATTTAAATTAAATTTATTTTATGTTTACAACAAGTTTTCTTAGTCAACCAAGGATTCCACATTCACTGTACAATCATAATCTAATATTACATAACATGGGTTGAAGTGAGGGATGTTACAAACCCCACTCCCTTAAATAAACACCATCCTTGATGTTTTATAAATTAAAAAAAAAAATTGAGCTTTATAATTACAAATCTTACATCAGTGAAATATTCCATGTCCCAAGTTTTCATTTCAAGCCATGCCATTCATTATCCATGGTGTAGTTACATCTAGATCATCTGGCATTCCAATACATTCCTACCTAGTTATCATTGCTCCACGTGGACTCCATAGGGAACATATCCAACTCATTGTATTCTTGGACACACCCAACTCATTATGTATCCCATGTGTATGTGCATGAATCTTTGAAAACCAGTTCATTTAATTCTCCCCTTCCTTGTAGTCACACACCTTCCAAGTTTAGGCATCCCCTTCTCTGCTTCCTCAGTCCCTCGGGCGATCCATTTCTTGACAAGCATTCCTCACATAGGAGTAGTCTTGATAATGATGGATTATTACAACCGTAGGGCATCCCTCTAACATTTTCTAACAAAACAACACATTTTTCATAACATAACTAATGGCGATCAATGCATATCACAAGGTTCCAGTGTCACCAGAATGACCTAGTCCCTAGGATTTTTAGCTTCACCACACTTCTGCGACACTACTATAATATCACTTTGTAGACATAATCATCCATCCTTATTGGATAGTTAATAATATTACTTGTATTATAGCATATTGTTTTCATGAGATATGCTAAAAAATTTCAAATCATACATTTTAATTTCCCAAATTTGCTTCATTTAGAAGACAAATCTTATAAGCATAAGAATTTTAGTCATGATGTTGGGATCCCTTACAAGTGGTGATATTTTTTCATGGTGGCTTCTATCTCACACCCTACTCCAGCACTCTACCTACAATTTGATCTTTTAGTCATCCAAACAACTGCCAATGTTCATACATACAATGTCTTCATTGTAAAAATCCACAACATCCTGAAGTGATCTCATAATTATTACATGCATAATATTTCTATCACCTTCAAAAATGTTCAAATAGATTGAAATTAAATTACCATGGAATTGTATATGTGTATCATATCATTCTAAGCTTTTCAAAATGTAATTCAAACATTTATTATAGTAGTCCAAAGGGCCAAAAATCATAGATGCATAACTTTAAATCCACAAGCAATTTTAGCTCTCCATATTGTTTTGTAGGCATCACAAATGTCCAAACAATATTTTTAAACTGAAGGATTCCTATATTAACCTTATCCATTCTTGGGAATTCATGTGATACATGCATTAATTTTGAAACAAAAGTCACCAAATTCAACTGAAAGGAATTCTTACCCAATTCCTTTCCTTTACCTTTTTACCTTTGCTTGTTTCTTTCCTTAGTCACTTGGCCATCATCACAATAATTCTGATCTGAAGTATTTTCAAGGAGTCCAACTATATTTTAGCATGCCCAATGTTGCAATATTCAGTAGTCCCTGGAATTATCCGAACCTCACATATTAGTCACAACTCTATAAATTCAACCGCTTACAAGTTTACATGAAATTTCATAAATTGCATTTGCATTATGTATCCATTTACATATTTAAAAAATTTCTTCATTCATATACCCAAACATATGCATATTCTTCTTGACCTGCATATGCCATACTCGCATGTAATCCATGCTATTCACACATTGTCATTTTTAGAGTTATTTTTTAGCATTTGTTGTTTTCAATCATTCACACAAGAAATATCATAAGCACAAGCATAAAAACAATACTTTATTTCATGTTGTAGTTAACAACAAGAGAACATTCTTGCACACTTTCCATATCAATATTCCATGTGACATGTAATTCATTAGGTGACCTCATTGCATTACCAAAAGCATAGAAAGTACTATTTTTCTTTTCCATTAGCACATCCATATTATTTCGAAAATAAAATATATCAACCAATCAAACATTTTAGTTAAGGAAAACTCCCTTATCAAGACATTTTCATAGCTATAAAATTGTTATCCATCTAGTTCATATTGATCTATTAAACCCCCCTTGATTGATCCTTTATCCACATTTTCCCTCTAACATAGTTTTGCAAGGTTGACTTCCTATCTCATTAGAAATTTCATCAAGGTTAGCAATCACATGAATAAGAATAGCAATTTTATTATATACAAAAACATTTTGTCTTAAATTATTACCATGCTCTTGACCCAATTTTCTTCCTTGTAAAAACCGGGGTCCCTTCCCCTTTTTTCACTCCTATGCATATCAATTATCTCTACACACATTATATTAGTACAATTGCCTTAGGAAATGATAATTCCTTCTTTCAATCTCACAAGAATATACTTCTATCATGTATTTAATTAGGCATTCAAACACTTCTTTTAAGTTTTCACAAATTCAAGAGTCATAATCAATAATTCTTAGAACAATTATATGGGGAAAACCATTAACTGGTAGAAAAACTCTTATTTTCTCTTAGCCATATGTTTTGATGCTCTTGTTCTATTCTCCAGTGGTTCCTTTGAATCATTTTATGAAATTAGATTACTCCAAGGATTTATGCATGCAGATTCATTACTATATGCACCTAGCATGTATTCATGGATCTAACATATCCTTATTTAATATCTATCCAATAGTCATACATCATTGAACTAGTTCATATCTTGCATTTAATCATGTCTATGATATCATTTCTCATCATATGAAAACTTCTCACAAATTAAAGAAATGTATTAATACGAATAGGAGGTAAGTTAAGATACCCCCCTCATAGTTATGGCTGCATCACTCGGCCATAAAATTTTGAAATTATTTTGTGTTTTTTTGGGGATCTAGTCAACATCGTAATGTTAATATTACATGTTTATCTTGTTGCATCAAAATCGAGCCAGTGTCCTTATATATCCGTGTTGTCAAACACACAATTTTTAGTTCAATATGGCATGAATATATTAATTTATCACCTTTCCCTGTCAGCTCCAATTTTATTTCCAAAGGTCTAGTGTCGAATATTTTCTCTCATACCAGTTTGTATCATATCTCTAAAATTTATCTTTTAAGGCCCTTCTAGTTCAAGCATTGAATCTGGGCTTTGATACCACCCTCCCTTCCAACCCCTTAATGATTCTCAGCTTATTGGATTTGTTACATTCTAGACCCAATCTCCACAATTTTTTATGAAGATGGGATTAGAAAAAAAATAAGCTTTTCATTTCTATAGAAATATTTAATTCTAATTCCACCACTATGATCAACTTGAGAGATTTTCGATAATATAAAATTTATCTCAACCCCATTCCTAGATCAAAATTTATGCTTGTTAGAAGCTTTGGCTTATTAAAAGAGGCCACTCATCCCAATACCTACTGGCACTAATGTGGCCTCCACCAATATTGCATGACCCTGTCATGTCATCATAGCAAGGTTTGTAGGTACTTACCAAATGGAGAAATAGGTCCACATCATGTTGGAGTGACCAATCCTTCGCATTCTTGATCACTGCAAGTTAACGAGTTACATAATCTGGTAGTAGGTGGTTTCCTAGGAGCATGGTTCTATTGTTGGAACCATGGTTGGATTGAACTAATTCCCATCACTCACCTATTTGCAAGGTGATAAGGCATCAAGGTTTTGGTAGTGGGCGATGTCCTAACAATAGGTTCAAATACTAGAACCACAGTTAGACCAACCAACGTTCCATCCTCATGCTCATTCACAAGTTGACAAGGCACTAAGGTTTTAGTGGTGGGTAGTATTCTGACGACAAGGGTTCAAGGGGATAGAAAAATGGTTGGATTGATGAGTTCTTCATTGAATCACCCATTTATAAGGAGTTAAAGAACAAAGGTGTTGACGATGGGTGGTGGTCGGTGTCCCCCCCATGATACTCTAAAGTCATATTAGTCCCCTAGCTTAACGATAGATGAAACCACTGCCAAGATAGAAAGTAGTTGTAGGAAAAAGGGAAGCGACCACTCTTGATTGATTCTCTAGTCAAGCTGGTTTAGGGGAACATTAAATCGGGGATAGACCATAATCTGTTCCACACACCACTCTAAAATGCACCACACACCTGTTCACAGGTCCTCGAGTCAATAAGAGGGGCAAGGTCCCTTCCCAAGCTTCATTAAGTTTGTTAGTACTCCTCGAGGAACAATGTATCGGTTTATCTAGCTTTATAGGCCACTTGTATGTCCTTTTTATCTTCACATTAAAAAATCATATATCCTATAATCACATAAATGTGGAACGCACAGGAATGAATAACTGCATAGGGATAGTTATAAACTATCCTCAGATAGTTATAATCTTCCTTAGACATCACAAGTCCACTAAATAGGCTGATATATTTAAATCATAAGATATTATTGTCAAGAAGAGAAAACAACAAACAATTGAACACATTATTTTGTTATTGAATGCACCCCAGCACAACCCAGGTACTCAATCAATTCATAACATATTAAACAACTTGGAGATCATGAATATAGCAATGAACTACCTAGTTCAATCATTCATTATGATCATTAATAGTTCTCATCCAAAATTACTAAATGAAGATGCATAAATACATAGTTTATCAAATTATTCATGAACAAGTTATTGGACAACACAATCCAAACAATCATCCAATTCATATCATAGAAGATAGCATGCAAATCGAGAGTATAACAAAAAAATTCATAATCCAAGCATTCATCACAACCAAAGACACATAGGATAGCTTGTCAATCAAGAGCCTAATAGTGGACTTTCACTGTGTAGGAATTGCATAACATTAAGAGATAACATGTAACATGAAATTCATGGAACATCACAATTCATAACTCAATATATCAATGCATTTGACTTATCCGAGTATGTAAAGATGGATGGAATCTGAAAGAGGGAATTCAAATATCCACCCAACCATAGTACAACTACACAATAACTTTCTTATAACTGACCACCACTGAGTTCAATCCAAATTTTGAGGGGATGCTTGGTTAGTGAAAATTCACACAAAATCTTGCTAGCCACCCACAAGGAGTTAACTATCATGGTTGTTTAACTATTTCACTTTGGTATTAAGGAGTCATAGTGAGTTACTTACCCTATGAGTTCAATCATAGGGTTTCATCCAAAGTCCATATGATCTATTTCTCAGTTCCAAGAGATTGAATCCATTATTTAAGCTGCTTCACAACTATCCTTTCATAGAAAGTGTCATAGGGGTCTATAGTACACTATATAGGTGGTTTAAAAACTCTTCCAACAAGCATCACAATAGCTAAAATTTCCTTGTCCAAGTGGTTTAACATTTATACGACAAGCAACATAATGATTCACATACTTCTCTCAGTTCCAAGAGGTTGAATCCACTATTTAGGTGTTTTCACAACTGTCTTTCATAGCAAGCATCCCAAGGATATGTATTCCACTATATAGGTGGTTTAACAATTCTCTAGCATGTACCATATTGGCTCAAATTTCCCTGTCCAAGTGGTTTAACCTCCATAGCATATACCGTATTAGCTCAAATTTCCATGTCCAAGTGGTTTAACAACTATACAACAAGCACCATAGTGATTTGGTCATCCTCTGAGCCTCCCACTGACTACTCAGGCTTGGACACATAGTCAAGTGGCCTCAAACATAACCATATCAGGAATAATACATGAAATACATTAGCACTATGCTCAACCACAACTCAAGCATTGCTTCGTATTCATTCTTAGCTCCAGTATATCCTCTCTCTTTCTTTGTGATGATTCTTTCCAACAACCATTGTTTTCTGCTATTTCTCAACATTCTTCTGCCAATCTCCTCTTCTTTTTGAGGAAGTTGTCCTCAACCTTGATTTGTGAGAGATGGGATGAGTGTGGTCCTTTGGACATACTTCCCAATCCCATATCTTCATTTTTATTTTTTTTTTTTATTTTTTTTTTATTTTTTTTTTTCAGCGTAGTTGGTGAATCGGTCAATAGGGGTTATAGGATTTCAATGTAAGTTGTCTCAAATCTTATTAATGGAAAGAAACCGATTCCCCCCCTCCATATTATCTCATCTCTGACCATCATCAATCAATTCCAGGATAGGTTTATAGTTCTTTGAGGCATGCAACTTCTCTCCCCTTAGGTTGTGGATCCATGGTTCCCACTCCTTCAAGCTAGTCAATTAAATTTACATTAAATTTATTTATGTTTACAAAAATCTGTCTTAGTCAACCATGGTTTCCACACTTGGTACAAAACCATAATATAATATTATGTAAACATGGTTTGAAGTGAGATATGTTACGTTATTACTTCACTGAAGCCACACATAGAACAAGGGCACCTAGTAAATTCAAAGCTACATTAGAGCATCTCGAGAGTTTTGGGCTCGATTCAAGACTAAAAGTTCTAACTTATCATATTCCCATTTTTCTAAAAAAGCATACTTTTGATTCAAAATGGTGTTGGGGAAGAAAAAAAATTAGAATAATACAACCATAGTGTGATGATTCCTAGAACCATATTTTTTTAAATGTTTTAAAAATACTACCAAGAACTCAACCACAATAAGCAACTAGGGTCACTACTTTTGCACTTGGAAGTATGGTTTATTTTCTCCCCACACACCCAACTCTAGAGCACAATCACGTAAGAATAATAGATTAGTGAAGAATACAAATACTCAAAGGTGTCTCCCACTCTCCTTTCAATATGTTATGCTACCTACATCCATCACTGAGATTTTCCAAACACCATTTATCAATGTGTATGAAAATGATGAGCTGTGCATGCTACACATTGGGTTGAGCACCTACAACCAACCTCAAAATAATCACAAATATAAATATATCATTGGGTTATGGTGAGAAACAACCGCAAAATATGAAGGTATATTTGTAACCATGTGTTTTAATTAGAGTGCAAAATTTGAAAATAAAAACAAAACCAAAAAGATATATGCATAATATATCACTTAGCTAGAAAACACATTATGCATAATATATCACTTAGCTAGAAAATAAAACATAATAAGGTTAAATGATTGTTTTATATGCACATTTAGATTGTAAAGTGAATTTCCTTGTGGCACTAATATACATATAAATAGCTCAAATTAAACCTTTTGATACCAATTTGACACTAACAAAGCATTGTTCATATTGGAATATCTGAATTGCGGAAAGAAGGTTGCAGGGACCAAATTGAATTTGTTCTATTTCCAAGCATTGGCCTTGACACCTCTATCAAGTTACTATCATGTTTTATTAGATACATATATTTCAAGATTATTTTTGTTCCATGTTAGGAGGGCCAAGAATAATCAAAATCCTATCTAAATGCTACACAATTTTCCAATTTTCATTATATATATATATATATATATATATATATATATATATATATATATATATATATATATATATATATATATAGAGAGAGAGAGAGAGAGAGAGAGAGAGAGAGAGAGAGAGAGAGAGAGAGAGATAGAGAGAGTTTTCATGGTATGTTTGTAGATATTCCTCGTGTCATCCCAGTTGGAGATGGCCTTGTCTCCAACATATACCTCCTTTTGTCCCATCCTGACCATGGACCTGTGTACCTTCCTACAGTACTTAAAGACACTACCTTAGGTTCATCTTGATTCTTGTATATTAGAAATCAATTAGAATCAAGAACTGATATGTCCTCAAAGAGAAAATCATTGATCATTGTGGATTTATTTTATCATGTGATAAGAATATTCAATTCCATGAAAGGAAATGCAACAAAAAACTACTAATTTTTGAAGGAAGCCATTGATGCTACTCCAAACAAATTCTATGATTATATCATGGTGGGGGGAGGGACATCATGGTTCTTGTTGGAAGCAATGCTCTTATAGATATTCAATGTGTTTCTTCTTGAGTGATGAGGATTTCCTTGTGGAAATATAAATATCAACACGGTAGAGAATTTTCACATCAATTTGGATGATGTTTCCCCTTCCTTGCCTTTGTAATGTTTTTTTTTTTGAGGAAGGCATTGTGAATTCAAGAGGAAGAGTTCCTGAAGGTGGGAGTGCTATCAACATGTGGTGTTTATAGCCATTCCATCCCCACAACATGGGAAAGAATGGATGGGATGTGGACATTGTGAATCTATCTTTTCCTTAGGTTGAGAAGGTGGTTTCCCATAGAACATATATCAAACCTTGACAATAGGATGTCAAGGATGCAATTCTTAAACTGGGTAATTTTCCTTATATGGCTTAATCTATGATCAAATATATGGAACCCAAGGAGGGAGGGACTATTTTTTATCAACATGGAAGTAGGCATATTGTGTTCAACCTCTTACCTATGCCAATCCCCAAAATATTACTATGTTGTTGCATGCAATTGTGGAGTACTTTATCTTTTCCAAAAGAAATGTGAAGGTAATGGCTTAAGGTGTCATGTACAAATATGCAAAGGGACATGAGCATGATACCTACTTGAAAATGGGTTGAGTGAAAGCATAGTTTCAACAAGAGCTCTTAGAAGCCCCTAGCTCCAGATGCCCAGTGGGATTGGGAAGAGATAACATCTAAAATCCTTAGGCATCATTGTGGTCCTAGATATTCTTGTCATAAGCTATGGCATGGGAGATAATCCAATGAAAGTAATTTGTGTTCACACTGGATAGAGAAATCTCTTCAACAAGTCATTGGAATAACTAAATTTGGTAGCTATATAGATCCACCCAAGGCAGGTTTAGGTTTTCATTACAAGTTAGGGATCACTTCAACACCCTTCAAGAAACCCAATTACTAAATTAGACTATCCAAACCTTCATATCTCTTATGTGATTACCTCATGGCTATTAAATGGAACTACTTTTAGATTAAAATCTCGAGTGATGATATTTTTTGTCATACAAAGGTGGATTTGCCTTCAAAATTGTATCAATAAACACCACCAATTGAGATTATAATGAACCAAGGATCCATTACATAGTGGAATTAGATAGAGAACTAAAAAAATAAATAATATTTAGGGTTGGTAAGAAAATATAACTATGATTTTGAAAGCATAAGATGTTCGTAGCTTAAATTGTTAGGACATAAACATAATATGTTTCAATTTACCTAAGCCACAGTGAAATATGTTGTTGTCAAGGGGATTTGGGGTACTTGCTTCAAAGGAGATGGGAGTGGCATGTCCTCCTTGTTCACTTGTGCCTTTAATATGTTATAAAACCTCAAAATCTTACAACCCTGAAACAATATAATTAGTAATAGAATTTTTGAAGTGCTTTAAGATGGTGATTTTGTTTCACAAGATTTTATACTCACTTCCTGCACTTGCAAAAATGGCCAAACAAGGTGGAAGTGAATGAAGCAAACTAAGTAGAAAAGGTTTTTTCCAAATCCATGGTCGGGGAGTGAAGGAAGGGAGGGCATGTGGGCCTCAAGCAAAGCCTCACATTGTCGAACCCTCCAAATTAAAAGGATTTTAAACCATTTGAATTTCATTTTTTTTTCTTATTGAAAATTTAATGCTATTTATTTTCATTTAAATTTATTATTATCATAATATTTATTATATTAGATATTATGACAATAAATTCAAAATTAATATGTTTAATTAAGCATGAATTAACTAAATTTATATGTTTAAATTATAGATATTACTAAGGCTAGAATTAATTATTATTAGTAAAAGAAATCAATGTTAATTAAACTAATTAAAGGTTTTTCACACTTAATTAATTTATAGAATTAATTAATTTATGGTATAAGGTTAATGGAAATATGGGTGTAGTATTATTTTAAGGTTGTTACAAGGAGAAAATTTGATGCCATGAAGATGTATGAGGGTGATTGGTAGGTGCATCACAATGCTAACCTAGCTAACATGCAAGACAATATAGTAGGTTACATAGAGCTCACACAAGAGAGGATTTAATATTTTCACGAGGATCTACTTAGTATCAATAAAACTCATTTAATGAGCATAGTTAAAAAGAAAACTTACATCTACAATTACGTATGCATGTGTGGATTAAAATAGAGTTGTAAATTTCCTAAGCTACACTATTCAGTGTTTCTATGGTGTAGATATTCAATCAATTCAGAATGGTGAGGATGCAAGGGAATTGAGGAAGAGGAGGGGCATCACAAAGACAATCCGCACTAGAACCACCATTGCCATCATTGGAGTTGGATCTGATCTTACACTCCCTAGAGGCAATTAATGAAAATTTAAAAGGGCGTTAAGTGGATGAGGTGGAAGTAGAGCAACCTCCATCAGGGGTAGGAAACCCCAAGAGATCAAGGAAATTTGAATGAGAACCCCAGAATTATGATATTGCTAGTGAGCTTATGAAGATTAAGCTCATAGGGTTTATTCAAGTCATGCTAGTGAATGTTGCAGAAGTTTGGCTTGAAGGAATTATGAGATGGTTTGCATTGAGATAACTTTATTCCATTTATAAGGCTAAGATAGAGATAATTCAACTTAGAGATAATACCTTGAGTTGGTAGGGTAACCTGAAGAGGTAGATGCATCTCACTCTTGACACTTGTTGAAGAAAGTGTAACTAGGTTCGGTATTTACAAATGTAATTTTTATCTTTGTACTTGTCAAGAAAAAGAAATGTTATTTTTGTAGATTATAAGAATGAATTTCTTGCTTATTCCGTAGGTCTAGGAAAGTCAAAGAGTCAAATACATATGTAAAGATCTCTTCTTGAGCATATATGTAATGTATATGAGTCAACCTAGTGTATAGAACAACTCTCCAAGACAAGCACAATCCTCTTAAAGAAGGCAACAAGAAAAACAATCATGTGGGCTCACATATGAAGAAACACCTCTTCATTGGTTAATGTCAGCTTAATATGGAGTGAAAACCACTATATATACCCTTCTGGGGTCACCACAGCGAAGACAATTCATATACCTTTGAAATTTCAGATGGTGTACTCCTATTTGTCTGAAATTTTGTAGGTTTGTCACAAGGTACATGAATTTCAGATGGTAGTTATAGGAAGGGTTTTTGTATGCCACAGTAAGGTAATGATGCAGTATGTGTATTTTTCAGATGAGTAGAACAATTACAGTCTTGGCACAATTGTGATGGAGAGGATCACGATGATCCCACAAGAGCTCACAGTCTCGACACATTGGTGATAATACCCGCTCGGAATGTTTACAGTCATGGTCTCAGAATGATTATAATGATGAAGATCTCGGTGTATATTCTGTCTCAACATACTAGAAAAACACAACATATCTATGATGATGAAACGTAGGGAGAAAAATCACATTCATGATCTTGGTATATCTCACAGTGACTCACCATACCTTGGCATATAGATATAATCATGATCCTAATGAAGAGACATTTACAAGAAGAAGATCGCAGTGAATATGTAACAATGATGCATCAGTGATAATCTCGTTGTTATAATGAATATCTCAATAAAAGTGCAGCAATATTCTCAATGAAGGTGAAACAAGGGGTCGAGATCTCAGTAATGCAATAATGATGACTTCAATGAAGCAACAATAATGAAGATGATCTCAGAGGTGACAAAGAAGAGGATTGGTGTCTTGGTCTTGGAGTGGCATAGTAAGTCAAGGGTCATGGTCTTGGGGTTCGTCAATTGGAATATCTATAAGAAGAATTATGTGCGGGTTTTCCTCTCCAAGAGGGAGTGGTTTTTGGCCCTGGAAGAATGCCAACATCTTGTGTTATTGTCTCTTTGTTTTGGTAGCTATTTGATGAACTAAAGAAGGAACACTCTAATAATAATAAGTGAAGATTGGAATAAGAAGAAAAAATTAAAACAACTCACAAATAGCTATCAAGCTAAGAAGAATCACATTAATGCTACTTGCCCAAGATTCTTCAACATGGTATCGTGGTTACAGTCAAAGGAAGGGAAAAAAAGAGACATTTCAAGGATCAAGCTTCTAACAGGGCATCAAAGAAAGCTGAAGGAATTGAAAGATCAATCTACTACAATAGCCTACAATAGCAGAGGTTTTTTTCTATGCAATATAAAATACAACCTACAACAACAAGAGCTTTTATTCTCACAAAAGGCCACCAAGTCCCTCATAAATGTTGTCTACAAAGCAAGACCTCATCTTGGAACAGGTTGACACCACGAAAGCAATGCTGATCTACACTACAAAAGAAGGTACATTGAAGGCAAGAAGGCACTGTCATCTCCAAGGTTATGAAATAAAGCAAGGATCATCTCCTTGGCCTAGAAGAATACCACCCAAGGAAGCAACAAATCATCGAAAGGGAGCAATCTTTTCTATTAAGGAAAGCCTTTCTCACTTGAAAGAAGACCATCTAAGAAGAATCCCTCATACATCTTCTTCAACCATCATCAACATGATCAACGTGAATAATCCATCTTCACATGACAAGTAAGTATATTTTCAATTTATAAATTTGGTTAAATGACTTCATGAATTTCAAGGACATATATAAGTTGATGGGTCACCAAGATTACTTGCATGAAAAAGGAGGATAATCATAGTACTCTAAGAAGCAGAAGTTATTAAACATATCAAAAGGTCTCCTCTGAATTTATGGAAGGGGATACTTATGAAATATTCCCTCACATAGAAATATTGGAGACATTAAAGTGATGTAGATGATAAACTCATTCTCTAAAGATGCAATGAAGAAGGTCACATGAAATCTGATCTACATGAAAGTAAAGGGTATCAAAGGATGTATGATATCTTCCATCTATAATAACTAGAAAGGAAGATAACCATAATGCACTAACAGATAATCAAGGTAACAAATATCCATGGGATAAGAAGGTTACCTCAGTTTACAACTTATTGTCTCTATGCTAAATAGAGAAAGGCAAGTTGATGGAAAAAATATTGAAGGGTAAAGGAATAAATCATGCGCAGAAAGAAAAGGGAAGTTTATTCCTCAAACAAGGCAGAATAGGTATAACTAAAATTATGGAAGCTCTCATCACCAGATAGTTTGAGGAAGCTAAAGAAAAGGGCCAAGGAAAGAGGGAGTAACATATCTCTATGATTGAGATAGTATCCCTCACAAAAGGTTCCTATCATAAGCTTTTGTTATAAGATATGACAATGACTATAAGATGCATCGTAGAATCATGCAAGCATTGGAAACAAAAGCTTGTGACATCACCATGGGAATCATGAAGCACAAAATCCATGACAAACAAAACATGAAGGATATAGCTCTTGGGAACCTCAATGAACATTGAAGGAAAGGAAGAAGTCATCTAGGACAAGGCTCACCATATATCAAGTAAAAAAGGAAACATCTTCCAATTGGGGATATACAAGTTCCTCAAAATTCTTTGATGGAATCCTCATCATAGGGTTCACTAATCTAGAGAGGAAGTAGTGTTTGAATAGGAAATCCAGCTTATGGAATTCATGAGATGATGATGTGATGACATGAAGCAGATCCAAGGATTGAATATCTCTTCAATCAAGGAAGCTATTGGAAGAAGCCTTGATGATCTAAAGGTAAAATAAGGTATGTATGCTTGTGTTTAAAATTATAATGTCAAGTCATATGGTTGTAGGTAACATGGATCATTACTTCTATCTTGAGAATCATGATCAAGAGAAAAAGGATATCCTCCTTTGAAAGGCTGTAAGAAGGCATAAGGCACACTAGATGAAATCAACATAATATGTCCTCATATGAAGTATGAAGTGGTTGACCACAATTATGAAACTTTGATTAAAAGATAATGGTAATGGAATGTGTAAGGAAGGAAGAGATTGCAAGATATGCAACCATGATGAAGGAAATCAACATCTAAAAGACCAAGAAAAATTGACTAGGAAATCTCTTGGAAAGATATGAAGACATTGATGAAAGTATGAAAAAGATGAAGACCCTTGACAATGGATATCTTTTGGAGATGTGTGAACATGAATGGAGGATGTTGATACCTAGAGAAAGATGTCATGATGAAAGGTACGACTTGATTTAATGATATATTTTATTTCTTGAATAATATTTGGATGAGCTCATGCAGGGCTACTGGAATTGTAAGTAGAAGTATAACTAGCATTCATGTGGTGGATGGAAGAAGCATGATGAATAAGAAGTATCTATATGATGGAGGTTCTAGATATGAAGAAGGCCACTTTCCATGAACAAAGGAATGACATGATGAACAAAGGAGGAAAGTGATTGATGGTCGTTGCCCTACAAGGAAGAATCACAACTGAATTTCATGACATCAAGGAGAGAAGTTGATAAAGCAGCTGAAGAACCCATGAAGAAGATGTTGTTGATGTATAAAATAATCCCTAGATAAGAGGAAGCTATGAAAGGTCCCTGATCAAGAGGGAGCTTGGATTAGATCACCCTTGATTAAAAAGGAGTGATAGTTGTGTTTTTCTATCTCATGTGTCATGCACTAGACCAAGACTAACAACCATAAGTCTAGGTGAAGGCCATGAATGGAATTGTAGACACATGATAGACATAAAATTCTTATCATCACTTTGGAAGAAAGAATGGAGGATTAGGTAATCATCTGGCATCCGATGCTCTTTGAGGATGCGTAGGGCATCCAAGACAAGAGTACACAAGAAGACTGATATTCTTTGAGGGATGGGAATCCAAGATAAGAATATTCCTAGAAGGTCATACTCAGTGAACACCAGAATGGGTATGTACCTTGAGAGACAATGACAAAGGTGTCTATAGTCATTAGCCTCGCCAAAATTGTGCTTTGATCTGATGAGAGATAGAGCTGTCAGTCAAGGCCTTGTTGTGGAAACAATGTTAGTTACTATGATTCTATAACAGATGGGTTACCAATCCGATTCTTCTTATGAGAAATTCTTCAGATTGAGAATGGCCAAGTACCATTATAAATATCTCCCTAGTTAAGAGGGAGTGTTGAAGAAAGTGTAACTAGGTTCAGTGTTTACAAATGTAATTTTGATCTTTGTACTTGTTAAGAAAAATAAATATTTTTTTTGTAAATTATAAGAATGAGTTCTTGGTCATTCCATAGGTCTAGGAAAGTCAAAGAGTCAAAGAGATATGTAAATAGATCTTCTTGAGCATATATGTAATGTATATGAGCCAACCTAGCGTCTAGAACAACCCTCTAAGACAAGCACAATCCTCTTAAAGAAGGAAACAAGAAAAACAGTCATGTCGGCGTGAAAAAATGAATTAAATAGCGAAAAGAAGGCATGTCGGTTCACATATAAAGAAACACCTCTTCGTTGGTTCATGTCGACTTAATATGGAGGGAAAACCACTATAAATACCCCTTTGGGGTCACCATAGAGAAGAAAATTTGGATACCTCTAAAATTTTAGATGGTGCAGGAACCTCGGTCAACCACAAGAGTACAGAACTTAGATTTTCCTGAAATTTCAGAGGTTTGTCGCAAGGTACATGAATTTAGGATGGCAGTTATGGGAAGGGTTTTCATACGCCATAGTAAGGTAATGTTGCAGTATGTGTATTTTCCAGATGAGTAGCACAGTTACAATCTTGGCACAATTGTGATGGAGAGGATCATGATGATCCCACAGAAGCACACAGTCTCAGCACATTGGTGATAATACCCTCTCGGCATGTTTACAGTCACGGTCTCAACATGATTATAATGATGAGGATATCGATGTATATTTTGTCTCAACATACTAGACAAATGCAAAATATCTATGATGATGAAATGCAGGGAGAAAAAGCATAATCATGATATCGGTACATCTCACAGTGACTCACCATAACTTGGCATATAGATATAATCATGATCCTGATGAAGACACAGTTACAAGGAGAATATCTCAGTGAAGATGTAACAATGATGCAACAATAATAATATCGTTTTTATAATGAATATCTCAACAAAAGTGCAACAATATTCTCAATGAAGGTGCATCAAGGTGTCGAGATCTTAGAAATGCAATAACGATGACTCCAGTGAAGCAACCGTAATGAAGATGATCTCAGAAGTGACAAAGAGGAGGACTGGTGTATTGGTCTTGGAGTGGCATAATAAGTCAAGGTTCGTGTTCTTGGTGTTCATCAATTGGAATCTCTATAAGAAGAATTATGTGTGGGTTTTCCTCTCCAAGAGGGAGAGATTTTGGCCCTGACAGAATGCCAACATCTTGTGTTCTTGTCTCTTTGTTTTGGTAGCTATTTGATGAAATAAATAAGACACACTCTAATAATAATAAGTGAAGAATGGAATAAGAAGAAAATTTGAAAAAACCCCACAAATAGTTATCAAGCTAAGAACAATCACATTAATCCTACTTGCCCTAGATTATTCAACAACACTATCACCTAGGAATTGTTTATGGAAAGGTTCAAGAAAAATTACATACGAACATAATGTGAAGAACATTAGATAGGAGCCTTTCATGCTTTGATTAAGGGAGAATGAATAAGAGAAGAGTATAAGATCAACTTCATGGAATTGGTCAAGTATGTCTCATACATGGAAATTGATCATTTCCAAGTAGATCATTTCGTTTATCAATTGAACCCTAAGGACATGGAAATTTTTTAGATGTGGAAACCATATTTGGTTACTGAAGTAGTTGAAATGATCGTTACATAGAATAAAATTTGGAATTAAAAGGAAGGAAAAGGGTTACCTTTCTATAATAACCAACATCTGTGGGGAAGGCCCCTCATATATTCCATATGGGAGAAAGTTCTAGGTGACCATTGTATGGAAATAAGGTTGTAGCTAGAATAATGGCAACGAGGTTTTTGATGGTTTCCATTGTATCTTCACCATCATATTTAGGGACTCATGCAAGTCTATGAAAAGTACATGGAGATACTATTAGGGGAAAAGGTTCCACGGGAAGGAACTCATTATAGATGGCTCCACAAAAATCTATTCATAATCCACCTCATATCACTTGTTGGGGATTTCAGAGACCTCATTTCCAACATGATTTCCCTTATTCACAACCCGGGACCACATGTAGAGAAGAAAAGGTGATGCAAAGATAAGGTAACCACCATCATATTTATGTAGCAATTGACAACCATAAAGCTAAACACTAATCCATTGCAGAAAAAACTAGGTATGATACATTATGTAAAAGTTAATATTCTATTTTATTTCAGTGCAAATATAGTTTCATTTCATCAGTTGCGTTACAAAAATGTGGGTTGGCATCCTATGATCATGATGACTTTAAACTAGTCAATATGGATTCTAGGGTAAAATAAGTAGTAGGACCTAGTGTAGATCAATGTTTGAGGTATGTATAAGTAGGTTAAAGGCATACATCACTATGCTTAGAATGTTTGATGTAGTCAATGTAATGGACTAGCTAGAAGCTCATTGAGCTTGGAAGAATTTTTCAAAAAGAAAGTGATATGTTTAGATGATGAAGGAAGATCAATTGAGATCTATGGCATCAAGAGGGAAGTTCCCTTATGATTAATCTCAGTGTTGAAGTTTAAAAGTTTCCTTAGGTATGGCTATAGATTATATGTGGTCGAGGTTGTAAGTGACAGGAAGGGATACTCCCTAGATTAGCACCCATTTATTTTGAAATTCATGGATGTTTTCCCCAATTAGTTGCCAGGGTTACTTCCTAAGAGGGAAAACATAGAAATAAAGCCTATTATGGAGCCAATATCTAAGATATCCTATAGGATTATTGATCCATAATTTTTTATTTGTGGACATAGTTGAAAGAACTATTGGACTTTGGACATATTAGACCGAACATTTCACCTTAGGGTGCACCAATGATTTTTTTCAATAAGAAGGATAGTTCCCTAATATTGTGCATAGATCACAGGGGCTTGAATCAAGACATGGTGAGGAATAGGTATCTGATATCTGAAATTTATGATATCTTTGATCGAATTAAGGGAGTAGTTCTCGAAGAAAAGAAATTTGATCTAGATATCACCAATTAATAATTATGGAAGGTGACATCCCAAAAACTACCATTCAAACTTGGTTTGTGCATTATGAGGTCATATTAGTTCCGTTTGGTTTGACTAATACACCCAGAAGTGTTCGTGAGCCTCATGAATGTCATATTTCGGAAGTATTTGGACCACATTTTGCAAGTCTTTCTAGTTGACATTCTTGTGTATTCAAGGAATGAAAGGGTTCATGAAGAGCACTTAAGGATTGTGTTGACATGCTTAATGGAAGACAAGTTGTATGGAAAAATGTTGCAATTCTCCTTATTTTAGAAGGAGATTCATTACCTCGGCCACATCATTTTAGGAAAGAGGATTTCAGAGGACCTGGAAAAGGAGAAGGCCATAATGGATTATTCAGTGCCAAAAATATGTTCATGAGGTATGAAGCTTCATATGTTTAGTAGGTTATTATTAAAGAGTTTTGGAAGGGTATTCAAATATTGAAAAATCAATCACCACATT
Source organism: Pinus tabuliformis (assembly GCA_031772625.1). NCBI lineage: Eukaryota > Viridiplantae > Streptophyta > Pinopsida > Pinales > Pinaceae > Pinus > Pinus tabuliformis. The sequence continues at coordinate 81,089,219 of CM062809.1, forward strand.
AAAACAAAAATGAGTTAGTTATAAATGAATGAATGAGTGTGACACTCCATTCATTGAGCTAAGGAGATTACTAACCAATGAACCAATCATTCAAGTGCCTTACATTGAGAAAGGCTTTACAATTTGCATGGATGCCTCAAAGTACGGATTAGAAGTGGCATCAATGCAAGAAGGGGGAGTAATAGCTTATGAGTATAGTAATTTGAAGAAACATCAAGATCTATATGCTTCCCATGACATATAATAGTAGCGGTGATTCTAGATTTAAAACTTTGGAAGTGTTACCTTGCTAGGAGAAGTTTTGAGCTAAATATTGATCATGAGAGCTTGAAGCATCTCTTCAATCAAAGGGATATGAATCCTAGACAGAGGAGATGGAGTGAATTCATTAATTAGTATGATTTTAGGATTTCATACATCAAGGTAAAGGATAATGTAGTGGCCAGTGAACTAAGCAAAAGACCACATATCTTCTCCATGGTGCCCTTGAGGGTAAATTTGAGGGAGTATATGATAGAAAAATTCCTTGGAGATAGTTGGTATTTGGAGGTTGCATATAAGTCCATAATGGTAACCTAATAGGACCAAAGTTTGAGGGATATGTCCCTGAAGGTACTGTTGATATTTCAAGGAAGGACGTAGATCTCAAAGGAGGGGAATATAAAAAGAACAATCCTCAAGGAGTCCCATAGAGCACTTGAATGTGCACATCTTGGCATGAAGAAGATGTTTGTAGACATGTAGAAGATTTTATTTTGGGCAGATATGAAGCATGACATAATTTAGTTTGCTGCTAAGTGCTTTGAATGTCAGTAAGTGGAGGCTGACCATCACTAACTTGTAGGACTCCTACAACCACATGACATTATTATGTATAAGTTGGAGGTCATCTTAATGGATTTTTTTGTGGGTTTTCCACTCTTTTGAAAAATTAATAATGCCATCCTAGTTTTAGTTGATAAGTTGACCAAAAGTTCCCATTTCATCCCAGTGAAAGACACTTATGATGTCACCGATGTGGCACATGTATTTATAAGTGAAGTTATCTAGTTACATGGGTTACCCAAAAAGATAATTTATGATAGAGACTCTCGATTCATGTCTAAGTTTTTGAAAAGTTTGTAGTTGACATTGAGGACTTAGTTGAACATAAAATATGCATATCATCTAGAAATAGAAGAGAAAGATGAAAGAGTAAATTGGGTTATGGATGACATGTTTAGAATGTATGTTATGGATAACCATCTCAATCGGATAAGTACCTACCATTGGTAGAGTTCAACTACAATAACAATTACCATAGTTAAATAGGGATGCCTCCTTATCAAGATCTATATGGGAGGCCATGCAAAACATTGTTGAGTTAGGAAAGGTTGGAGGATAGAGTAATAGTAGGGCCTAAATTGGTACAAGAAACATAGTAGGTGATTTAGATTTGACAATGGTTGAAGGAAGCACATGATAGATAGAAGAGTTATGTCAATGCACATAGGGCTGATTAAAGTTATGAGGTTGGGGGTAAATATTTTATTGGTATCCGACCCAATAAGAGAATATTTCGGTTTGGAAAAGGGACACATTTATCACCCCAATTTATAGTATCTTTTAGGATCAAAGAGAAAATTAGATCAGTTTCCTATCATCTTGTACTACCATCACACTTGCATAAAACTCATTATGTTTTTCATGTATATATTCTACAAAATTATGTTTCTAATGCATTTCTCAAACTTATTTGGAGGGAAATGTAGGCCTCGGATGGGGAACCATTATGGTTGAATTGTTACACATGCTGGACTGTAGAGTTTGATAGCTTAGGCATCTCTTGGTGGACCAGGTTAAGGTCTAGAGGGACAAGTATAGCCCAAATTATACTACCAAGGAGAATGAAAATACTTTATGTCAGGGCTATCCCTCACTTCTTTACCTCATGTGATGCCCCATTTTGACCTAGATAGCTAATTATATTGAGGCCCTAGTATTTTCTTGATGTATTGCTTATGAATAATGTATGATATTATTGCATTTAAAATTGGAGAGACGGAATTATTTATATAAAAAACTCAAATGAATTATGTTCTGTTGATGAAAATATCTAATCTATGATTTACTTCCAACATCCCGATGTTAATTGAGAGACATTAGTATGTGGATATGGAGTCTGTTAATATGATAATTAACATCAATATATATATATATATATATATATATATAGATTTTATGCATATGCTTGGATAGAACTAACCTACAAGTTGGAAGGGGGCTATGTGATAACCAAAGAACCATGGTGCTAATGTTATGGCATCGAATGACTAATGGTATGATATACGCTGTTATATTATATTTTTTACTAAGTTAAATTAAATATTATGACATTAAGTGAGGTTTGTCCTTGTAGGTAGCAAGACTGCTGACTTAATAATTCAATGAAAAGAACCCAAAACCAACACCATAGTGTGGTTGAATGGTTCGTTGTTAACCCTAGTTCTTTAAGGATGGGTGGAGGTATTTCCCACCATGTAACCTCCAAACCTAGAGCCGTTGGAGGTCTGTGATAGAAACACTCCCCTAAATGTGTGATGATAACTACCATTTTCCTGCTTGGGAAGTTAGGTTGATAAAGTTGAAGTTTCCACCATTTTGGTTCCATCGGTGGTTAGATCAACATAGCCATGCCATAGTATATTGCTACAAAGGATGGATAGGATGGGAGTGGAAGTAGGTCAGGTAGAACATGTGGGTATAACTTAGCTGTGAAATCCATATGGGAAGTAATTTCTTCATATGCTCCTTAATTTACTACATATTTATTTTTTTTTGATTATGTGTCACTGTCCTATTACTCCTTAACCATTTGCATCCTATTGACTCTAACTTTGGAATGGAGTATTCTGAAGGTGCCCACTCCTTGATCCTATTATGCTATGCTAAGTTATTAGCATATCTTCTATAAGATTTATTGCTACGATACATATTTATTAGTTTTATTAGTATACATATGAGGTATGCATATGCTAGCCACATTCCCAAACCTTAAACAAATACACTAGAATTCTATGTTCTATTATGATAGATGATTGATTAATGATTATCCTTAAGATTGATTAATGATTAAGCTTGATTAGAATTCAAGTATAACCTTATGATTTATTTAATATTAAATTAATTTGGGCCCTTTGGTTACTCTTTGAATTTGATTGTATCCTAATTGTTTGATCAATTATTTTATTAGATATTACTTAAACTTGGTGAATTTGTGCCATGTCTTACCTTGGAAGAAGGGAAAGACTTGAGATATTTATATATGGGTCAACGGAGTTGACAATGTAGTAAGTGAGCTCAATATTTTATGGTAAGGAATGGGGAGTTTATTAAACAGAATTAGATGGGAAATAATTATTTGAAATCGTTTTAGAGTTCCTAGGAAGGATAAGTATTGGGGGAAGAGGATTTGAAGCAAACTTTTGGTCATTTGATCATAATGAGTTTTGGAGAAGTCTTGAGGGAGGAAATGAAGAAACTTGGAGGAGTCAGGAAACTAAGGTTTTTAATTTTCAATGGATATTGAGGGAGGAATTTGGAAAATGGTGATTGGAGCACTCAATTTAGGCACACTATGAGAAAAATTAAAATCTTGGGCATGAAGGACTAGGGAACTTGTGGAGGTTCCATGGGCTAGGGAGCTAGATAGGTTGTTCCTAGTTGGAAGGGTGGCATATTCAGTCAGTTAGTCCCAGAAGGAGAATAAAAAAGGGGAAATAATAACCATGTATGTCTTTTTATTTATTATGTTCATTTAAATATGTTGTTAATATTTTTTTACATTATGAATATGTGTGCTATAAAACAAACATGAAGAGAATAATTTTTTAGATGTATAAAAACATTTTTGGTTGTTGATTAAAGAAGAAAAAATATTTTCTTTTACAAGATTGAGGCTCATGGAGGGTGCCCCACATTGACCCCAATTACATTAAGTCAACCTTATTTTAGACTCTCACTCTATTTTAGGGTCTCCTACTATAATTTCAGGGTACTAGCTAATCATGGAAAGTGTTTTTTTTGTTTTCTAGGGTGCATGCACTATGGCACCCCAACCTATTGCACATTGGATCCTTCTCAAGCAAGGTTATTTAATTGTATTCATGTCAATAAAAAATAAACAAAATAATATATGAGTAATTCAAATCAGTCTCTTGGGATACTTAGTCTCATTTAGTGCAATTTTTTCTCTCCTATTTTTTATTATGCAATGTGTAATATTTTTTACATAGATTTTGTGCTTGTGCTAAAATGTAAATAGTATCATAGAATTAGAGTGTCTATGAGGAATAATAGCGTATTCCTATGTTTTTGATATGTTTTAACAACCAAAAAAGAATGAATCAACCAACTATTAGTGTTATTCTAACTCCATTCAACTATCTTGAGTGGAAGTCAAAGATCCTATTGCTATTGTGTAATAAGGAACTCTATATGATCACTATGGGGACTGAAGTAAAACCCAATTCACCTGTAGAAAATTCAAAGTACTTCAACAAGATGGATGAAGCCTAATTTCAGGCTATTAGATAATCATGTAAAGTGCTTTCTTTTTTTCTAGTGTGCATGCACTACGGAACCTCAACCTAGTGCACATTGGCTCCTTCTCAAGGGGGGTTATTTAATTGTATTCTTGTCAAGAAACAATTCAAAAAATAATATATGAGTAATTAAAATTATTATTTTGGGATACTTAGTCTCTTTTAGTGCAATTTTGTCTCTCTTCTTTCTTGTTATGCAATGTGTAGTATATTCTATACAATAGATCTTGTGCTTGTGCTTAAGGTCCAACATAGTATCAAAGAATTAGAGTGTTTATCAGAAATACTAACATATTATTTTGGGTTTTATAGGTTTTAACATACCAAAAATAATGGATCAGCCAACTATTAGTCTAATTCTAACTCCATTAAACTATTGTGACTAGAAGCCAAAGATCCAACTGCTATTGCATAGAAAAAATCTCTATAGGATCACTATGGGGACTGACGTAAAGGCCAATTTAGCTTTAGATGATTGAAAGCACTTCAACAATATGGATTAAGCCTATGGGTTCCTATGCTTGTTAGTTTCCCCATACCTCCAATTCAACATTGATGCTTGTAACACACCCAATGAGGTATGGACCGAGTTAGCGACATTGTTTGGAAAGTTAGATGAGTTGAGAGGACATTAAGTAGAGAATGAGATTATATCATTGGGCCTAAGAAAGTTTTATACCCTACTAAATTATTTTCCATATTTAAGGCTTTGCTTCAATAGGTAACAACTTGGGGCATTGACTGAAAGGAAGACCAATTGAACCTTTCAAGTATTTCAAAAGTAGGATATGAATATTTTTTCTTTGTTTCTTCTTTCCATATTGCTAAAATACTAATGGGTAAAAATTGTAATATGAAATATTTGAATAGGTTTATGGAATAATTTATTCAATAGAAAAGTAAGCTAATTCATATGGGGGATTTAAGGTCATCCAACTTCCATGTGTTTGCAACACCAGAAACTAGTAAGAAGAACAAGAAGAAAAAGAAGGGTAAAAAGGGAACCAAATCATAAGAAGGGAGGAAAGAAAAATAACACTAAGAAGAGTTCCATTTCCAAGTGGGGAAGTCTAAGACGAACAAGACTAAGTGCACATATATTGGAAAAAAGGATTCAATACCAAGAGTGAAAGCATGACAAAGATACTTGGCCTCATTGCGCAAGCCCTTCAATCACATCATCATGAGGAGTACATTCCAGATAATGTTGGAAATAATACTGAGAGGGGGGGGGGGTGAATCAGTATTGTCAAGACAATTCTTTTCAATTCTTTCACAGATTTGTATACGGTACTTTAGTTAGATAAACTAGCGTATATACACAACTTTAGTAAAGGAAAACCGCATATAACTTAAAGACTTGTAATTTAATTATTCTTCAGATGTTGATTTTAAATCAGTGTGTCAGAACCATAGAAACAATAACCAGGAACAGGAAAATGTAGACAGTCACACACAAGAACACAAGATATAAGGTGGAAACCCAATGTGGGTGAAAACCACTTGTTGCAATATGTCTCTATCTTTTTCAATTAGAAACTTCTTTTTACAATGATTCTGTACTGGTGCAGTCCTTTACCAGTACGTAGGCTGCAACTTGTAGAGAGCTACAACCCTCTCTCGTTCTCCAGCTTCTCCTGGAAGGGAGCTACAACCCCCTTAGCTCTTGTACTAGCTGAGATACTAGTACGTAGGTGCTGACCTATAGAAGGCTACAACCTTCTCTTTTCTTCTAGGGACCACGTTTCATAAATTTTTAGACTGGATCCATGAACATCAATCAAACATCAAGAATTTCTGCATCAAACAATCTCCTTTTCACCAATTAAAACTGAATCAATTAGACACTTCTCTGACAGCTGTACCCAGAACACAGTAACAGTAACCATACACCAATTCTGAACCCAGATCACTGCAGTAATCAACAGAAGCAGCTAGAACATAATTTAAGAGATGTACGCTACTTCAATATTCTGAAACCTGCGTGCATACGCTTCTGTGTTGAGACCAACCTGCATATACGCACTTTTGCATAATAGAAACAACGTGTATACGTGCCTTCGCTTCACTGAACCTGCGTACATATCTATAAAGATAATTCACTCCTTCAAATATTCAGACATTAGTTAACCCAGATTATTAGATTTATAGATCAAGCGTGCGCCACATATAATAGATCAAAATCATACAAAGATACTATTACTCAAGCCTTAAGATTTTGACCCATCAATAGAACTTATCCTTTTCTTTACGCTTAGGTTCTGCCTTCGTTCAGATCTAGCTCTACACCTTAACCTCAATCACCAGTATTCCAGATCTAGCACTTTATCAGATATTCAATAATTTAGATGATGACCTTGCCTAATGATCTCCTTCCTCTTTTATAGTCTTAGGCCTTTCACAATACCACGATCCAAAACCATAACAAATCAATACCATGGACCCAATACTTGGGATCAACACTTTGGACGAGATACCATGGTCCAAAACCATAGGTTCAAATACCAAGGACTAAATACCACGGACCAAACATAAGTTCTCCCACATGTACGCGCTTTTCCTTGCGTGAAAGTGCGTGTATACGCATACGCGTCTTTGGAACGTCTAACTTGCGTGTATACGCGGCTTGGTCATGATGAACCTACGTATATATATTTTTCCTTCAATCTGAGAGCCTGAACTGAGATCTGTCACCAGAGTGAGTTGCCATCAAGGACAACACCTGTGCCATAGTGCCAAACCTATGTCATAATGCCAACAATCTCCCCCTTTGGACTTGATGGCAACCCCAAGGACTAAGATCCTCAAATTCATTCTCCCCCTTTGTCATCAAGGGCAAAGGGTTATGCTCCTCCTGAGTACATGCTGAAATCTCTGCTCTACTGTGCAGACCATGCTCCCCCTGACTGTAGGCAAGATCTGCAAAAATATGTTCTTCAAGAAGAACCATGACTCATACATCATAACTGACCTTCCTATCATCAAAGACTCTATACATACATCTATCACCCATCCAAGTGGGGATCATCCACCCAACCAAGTGGGGATACATCAGAAATTTACATATGATAACCAAGAACATTACATCATTCATCCCAGGCATAGTGGGGAAACCAAAATAGGCTGTTACATGACCTTGATAATAATAAAAGATATACATGACATAGAGACAAAATATCTAGAGAAAGACTATGAAGGTCACCAATAACTAATATCAACAACACTATTCAGATCAGCAACCATGTTTTCCTTCTGTTTTCCTTCTGCAGCTGATCCACCTGAACCCAAAACAGCTTGTGTACTCAAACCAAGAGCTTCTAATGTAATGCCAACAATGCATTATTAGAAGTTTATCTGCTCCCCCTGAACCTGTGCCAGATGGTCTTTGTCAGACCCATATCAGACTCTCTTCAACCAGAGTCTGTCCCCACTGATTTCCTTCAAACCATCATATACGCAACTGTATCTGCATAAATCGGCATATGTACGTGGATCCTCCTCATGCAACTCGCGTACAACCATATTTCTCTGAAACAGATAGGTTTCAACAACAATATGATGCATCAACTACCCCTAGCTTTTGTCTGAGGTATTCAAATGTCTCCTTGGGTAGTGGTTTGGTGAGAATATGAGCAAATTGTTCCTTGGAGGGAACATACTCCAATTTGACCTTTCGTTCCAGTACTTGTTCTCGGAGAAAATGATACTTGATTGGTATGTGCTTAGTCTTTGAATGCATGACAAGATTCTTTGAGATATTGATAGCACTTGTATTATCACAAAAAATGGAGATAGGTGGAGTACAAGTGATTTGAAGATCTTGCAATGTTTGCATCATCCAAAGGAGTTGTGTGCAGCAAGATGCAGCAGCTACATATTTTGCAGCAGCTGTAGATAAAGCAATAGAACTTTGTTTCTTGCTGAACCAAGATACTAATCTAGGACCCATGAAGAATGCACCACCACTAGTGCTTTTTCTGTCATCCACGCTTCCTGCCCAATCCGCATCTGTATATGCATGAAATGTGAGATCTGTATCTCTAGGATACCATAAGCCATAGTTTTGAGTTCCTTGAAGATACTTGAAAATTATCTTAACTGCTTGAAGATGAGTTTCCTTTGGATTTGCCTGAAACCTTCCAACTATTCCCACTGCATGCAAATGTCTGGTCGGGTACCTGTTAGATAGAGTAGACTACCAATCATGGATCTATAGGTTGGCTGATGCACTACTGCCGATTCATCATTTGCGCTGAGGCTGCATCCTGTCACCATAGGGGTACATACTGGTTTCGAATCCTCCATCCCATATTTCTTCAAGATCTACTTGAGATACTTGGTTTGTGATAGAAAGATTCCATCTTTGTTTTGTTGGACTTACTAAGAAAATATGTGAGCTCACCAAGCATAGACATTTCAAACTCCTTCTGCATTACTAAGGCAAAATTTTGACTCATGTCTTCCTCATTGCTACCAAAGATGATATCATCAACATACACAACAAGTATTAGCAACTTATCATTGTCAATTTTTATATAAAGGTTGCTATCAGTTGATCCTTTTATAAAACCTTGTTGACGGAGGTATTTATCCAAGCGATAATACCAAGCCCTTGGAGCCTGTTTAAGGCCATAGAGAGAATTTTTGAGTCTGCATACAAGCTTTGGATCATTTCCAAGGATAAACCCATCTGGTTGCTCAATATACGCTTCTTCATCCAAGTCTCCATTTAGAAAAGCAGATTTCACGTCCATTTGAAATACTTTGAACTTCTGAAAACTAGAGAGAGCAAGGAACATTCTGATGGCCTCAAGTCTAGGAATGGAAGCAAACGTTTCTTCAAAGTCGATTCCTTCTTGTTGAGCATACGCTTTACAAACAAGTCTAGCTTTGTTTCTAATAACTTCCCCATTTTCATTCAACTTGTTTTTGAATATCCATTTTGTCCCTATGACATTCTTATCTTTTGGTCTAGGAACCAACTTCCAAGTGTTATTCTTTTCAATCTGCTCAAGTTCTTCATCCATTGCCTTGGCCCGACATTCATCTTTGCATGCCTCTCTTACATTTTGTGGTTTGGTGGAGGAGAGCAATGCTAGATAGCTTGAAGCTTCCGAAATGGTTCTCCTTGTTTGTACACCTGCCTCTTTCTGTGCCAAAATTTGAGATTCTGGATGATTCTTCTGAACATATCTAGATGGAGTCTTTTCTTCTATTCTTATTTGTTTTTCTGGTGCCTCATGGGTTTCTTCCTCATCATGAATCTGATTTGACGTTGAGGGATAGTCCTCATCATCTTCGAAAACTTCAGATCTTTCCTAGCCTAGAGGTATTTCCTTCTTCATCAATCACTACATCAATACTTTCAATAATTTTTCAAAGTCTTTTATTATAACACTTATATGCTTTGCTATGGGGAGAGTAACCAAGGAGAATGCCTTCATCGGCTCTAGGTTCAAACTTGCCAAGATTTTCATCAGTCCTTTTAATGTAGCATTTGCTTCCAAAAATTTTGAAGTATTTTACCGTGGGAGTCCTACCATACCAAAGTTCATGAGGATTCTGAGTGCCGTTTACCCGGACATTTGTCGTGTTAAGAATAGTTACTGTAGCAAATGCGGCTTCACCCCAGAAGGTTTCAGGAGTTCCATATTCATCGAGCATAGCACGAGCCATTTGTTGAACTATTCTATTCATCCTTTCCACTACTCCATTTTGTTGAGGTGTCCTTGCAGCAGAAAATTCCCTTCTTATGCCATTTTCTTCACATACATCGAAAAATTCATTTGAGGTAAATTCTCCTCCTCGATCAGATCTGAGGCATTTGATTCTGCGATCTAATTCATTTTCAACCAAGGCTTTGAATGATTTGAACTTTTTGAAAGCTTCATCTTTATACTTCATGAGTCCTAGCTAGCACATCCTTGAAAAGTCGTCAATGAACAATATGAAGTACTCTTCACCTCGAGGTGGCTATTTCCTAGTTGGACCACATATATCAGTATGGACAAGTTCAAGTGGCTTGCTAGCTAACCCTTCCTTCTCAGGGAAATTAGTTCTGGTTTGCTTACCAAATTGACATGATTTGCATATTGTATTGTCTGGAATTCTGATGTTAGGAAGATCATGAACCTCTTGATATTTGCATGCTTTCCTTATCGGAGAGAAGCTAAGATGCCCCAATATTTCGTGCCATAGCCAGTGTTCATCATTCTTTCTTAGATAACATTGATGTCGTCCTTCTTTGAATATGTATAAATTATTTGGAGTTCTTATGCCTTTGATCACTGTTTTTCCTGTATCAAGATCACGGACACTACATCCATTTGATCGAAATATTACCTTAGTTCCTTGATCGTACATCTGACTGACACTCAATAGATTATGCTTTAAGCCATCAACATACATAACATTTCCAGCTTTGACATTTTCTTTCAACTGAACAGAACCTTTACCTTTTATGAACACAGGGGTGTCATTTCCAAATGAGACCTTCTTTTCCTTTTCTAAGGCACTATATGATTGAAGTTTTTCTTTATCACCTGTCATATGTTTCGAACATCCACTGTCGATGTACCATTGATTTTCCTGTCCTTCTGCATATAAGGCTATCCCACAACTTTCTGGTTGTGGTTCTTTCTTTCTCCATGTTTTGGTGTTCAATGAAGCTTGCTCGTTCTGAGTTGTTTGCTGGAACCTACTCCTGCATTCAGACTCTACATGACCGAAGTTGTTGCAAATAGAACATTCTATTTCATTTTCAAGAGCAGAGAAGTTATTGTAGGTTCTTTTCATGATTCCTATCATACTCCTTTGTTTTTGAGCTTCCCTAGTCATGATGGTCTTGTAGGCAACACATTGAGCAGCTTTATGACCAAAGTTATGACAAGTGAAACATTGGCCATTGAAGAAATTTCTATGATTATCAAATCTACCAACCATATGATTGTAGTTTCCATCCATTCTTGAGCCAAATTGAGAATGATTTACCTGTGGTCTGTTGAAACTTCTGTTCATCCTTGAAGTAGATTGCCCCCGATAATCTTTGATCATTCTTGAAGAAAATTGTCCCTTATTTACCTGGTGATCTGCATTATGCTTTTATTGTTGATTGTCACCTTGTTCACCTCTCCTTGCTGCATCAAGATAACTTTTGGAGGTGGATGGCTTCTGCGCTTGCTTCTGAGCTTGAGATGCTTCTTCGGAATATCCGAGACCTGTCTTGATTAGAGGAGAACGTTGTACTTTGATAATCTCATCTAGAGTTTCAGATCCTTTAGCAAATCTGAGATTAAGGGCTTTTGTTTTCTCAATTTCTTTTCTAAGTCCCACAATTTCACATTCTAACTCTTCATTGTGTTTATCCTTTTCAGCAAGTTGGAATGTTAGAGTATCTATAATCATATTCTTTTCCTCCAAACAAACTTTAAGTTTAGAAATTTCTTCATAAAGACCTTCTTCATTTATAGCATCCAAGAAATCATCATCTTCAAAAGCCATCAAAAGTCTATCATCATTACCTTGTTCACCTTCATCACTATTTGACAATCCATCACTGTCTTCATGCGTGTAATAGCTCTTCTTATTTGCATTCTGTTTTCTGTTCCATCTAACAGGTTCCTTACCTTTGTCTATTTTATCTTTATGAGGACATTTTGCAGCATAATGGCTGACTCTTCCACAAGAAAATAATTTGAAAGGCAGCTTACCTCTGAATCTTCCAGTTCCCCGTTGACGGTTCTTGACAAAATTTGATTCTTCCTCTTCTTCTGACATATGTCCTGACTCATAGAATGCAGCTTCTCTCTTGTCTGATGGTCCTCCTTTCCTCATTTCGTAAGTAGTTATAATTCCGTGCAGCTGTGACATGGTAAGGCTCTGTAGATTCTGCTTCTTCTATAGCAGAAACTTTTGAATCAAACTTAGGAGACAAAGATCTTAGAACCTTTTCAACCAAAACAACTTCTTTTATTTCTTCACCCAAGTTCTTCATACAATTTATGATCTCATCTATTCGTAGGAAATAGTTAGCCACACTTTCATCATTATGCATTCTGAGACTTTCATATTGAATTCTAAGAGTTTGTAATTTTGCTCGTTTTACCTGTTCATCTCCTTCATAGCTCAGAATGATCTTGTCCCATATTTCTTTTGCACTTTTGAGCTGCATAACCTTGACGAATTCTGATTGAGATAGACTTCCTAATAGAGTATTGACAGCTTTTGCATTTGTTTCATACTGCTTTTTACCAGCTACATCTATAGGAGTTGCTGATGGAAATGTGTATCCTGTTTCCACAATATCCCAAACTTCTGTACCAAGAGATTGAAGATAGGCAGTGATTCTTACCTTCCAATAGATGAAGTTGCTCCCATAAAAAATCGGTGGCCTGATAGATGCTTCTTTTTCGTAGTTGCTCATGATGATAGATATTCCTTCAAGCGATAAAGCTTCTTCTGAAGGACTTGCTCTGATACCAATTGTTGGAAATAATATTGAGAGGGGGGGGGTGAATCAGTATTGTCAAGACAATTATTTTCCATTCTTTCACAGATTTGTATATGCTACTTTAGTTAGATAAAATAGCGTATATACGCAACTTCAGTAAAGGAAAACCGCGTATAACTTACATAATTGTAATTTAATTATTCTTCAGATGTTGATTTTAAATTAGTGTGTCAGAACCATAGAAACAATAACCAGGAATAGGAAAATGCAGACAGTCACACACAAGAACACAAGATATAAGGTGGAAACCCAATGTGGGTGAAAACCACCTGCTGCAATATGTATCTATTTTTTTCAATTAGAAACTTCTTTTTACATGATTCTGTACTGGTGCAGTCCTTTACCAGTACACAAGCTACAACCTGCAGAGAGCTACAACCCTCTCTCATTCTCCAGCTTCTCCTGGAAGGGAGCTACAACCCCATTAGCTCTTGTACAAGCTGAGATACTAGTACGTAGGTTCTAACCTACAGAAGGCTACAACCTTCTCTTTTCTTCGAGGGACCAAGTTTCATAAATTTTCAGACTGGATCCATGAACATCACTCAAACATCAAGAATTTCTGCATCAAACAATCTCCTTTTCACCAATTAAAACTGAATCAATTAGACACTTCTCTGACAGCTGTACCCAGACACAGTAAAAATAACCATACACCAATTCTGAACCCAGATCACTGTAGTAATCAACAGAAGCAGCTAGAACATAATTTAAGAGACGTACGCTACTTCAATATTCTGAAATCTGCATGCATACGCTTCTGTGTTAAGACCAACCTGCGTATACGCACTTTTGCATAACAGAAACAACGTGTATACGCGCCTTCGCTTCACTGAACCTACGTACAAATCTATAAAGATAATTCACTCCTTCAAATATTCAAACATTAGTTAACCCAGATTATCAGATTTATAGATCAAGCATGCACCACATATAACAGATCAAAATCACACAAAGATACTATTACTCAAGCCTTAAGATTTTGACCCATCAATAGAACTTATCCTTTTCTTTGCGCTTAGGTTCCTCCTTCGTTCAGATCTAGCTCTGCACCTTAACCTCAATCACCAGTATTCTAGATCTAGCACTTTATTAGATATTCAATAATTCAGATCATGACCTTGCCTAATGATCTCCTTCCTCTTTTATAGTCTTAGACCTTTCACAATACCACGTCCAAAACCATAACAAATCAATACCATGGACCCAATACTTGGGATCAACACTTCGGACGAGATACCATGGTAAAAAACCATAGGTTCAAATACCAAGGACTAAATACCACGGACCAAACATAAGTTCTCCCACATGTACATGATTTTCCTTGCGTGAAAGTGCGTGTATACGCATACGTGTCTTTGGAACATCTAACCCGCGTGTATACGCGGCTTGGTCACGATGAACCTGCGTATATATATTTTTCCTTCAATCTGAGAGCCTGAACTGAGATCTGTCACCAGAGTGAGTTTCCATTAAGGACAACACCTGTGCCATAGCACCAAACCTGTGTCATAATGCCAATAGATAACTCCAAGAAGAAGCAAGGGGACAAGCCACCAAAAGAAAAAGGTAATGGTCATGCTTTGATTTCCCTCACTACTCTTCTAATACTTGAATTATTGATTTAGGAGCCACTCATGATATGGCTTCTTCATCTCATACCTTTTCATACTTGGAGACTTGTTAGGGACCATCTATTTTGATGGGGTATGATTCTCCTACTAAGGTGCGCCGAGAAGGAAGAACTAATATAGACTATGGGAGATTTCACAACGTGCTTCATGTACCTAATATATCCATAAATATTCTCTCCATATACTGTATCACAAACTCAAGTTTAAGGAAATGAGTTTAGTTCACTTGGATGTAGTGGTGATTTTCAACATGGTAGATAGTCTCATGGAAATAGTTGGCAAGGTTGACCACCATTCCAAGTTTTATTGTTTCTCACACTTTATTCCAAAATCAAATTTTGTTTCTCTTCTTATTAATATAGATGAGAAGATAAGTTTGTGGCATGAGAGGTGTCTTCATGTGAGTTACATATATTTGGATCACTGAGTAAACAAGGAATGGTTAAAGGCCTAGAAAATAGTTAATATATAGATGGAGTTTTCCAAGGTTTCATACTTAGGAAGCATCTAGAAGAGGAGTTTGTCACAAAAAAAAAATGGAGATATACTATAATTATATATTTGGTACATAGTGGTCCATTATGCATCCTTTCCCTCACCCACCCAAGAGAAAAACAAGGCATGTACTTACATTTTATTAATGATTTGTTAAGGTTTACATGGGTGTACCTTTTAAAGCTTAAAAATGAAGTTTTTGAAAAACTTAAAGCTTTCAAGTAGTTTGTTGTTAATCAAATAGGGAAGAGGATTAAGAAGATTCATACATATAATAGAGGAGAGTATGTCAATAAATATGTTGAAAATATCTATTCAAAAGAATGTTAAAAGTTGCAAATACAATACCATACCCTTCACAAAAAAATGGAGTGTTGAAGAGAAAGAACATGTCACTAAAAGAAATGAGAAACAATATGTTGTAGGATAGAGAAATTCCTCCTAAGATATGTGCTATAACCATCAAATATGTATCCTATATTAAGAATATAATTCCTCATAACTCAATAAATGGAATCACTCTATATGAATCATTTATAGGGAAGAAATTGAATGTTACACATTTCATAGTTCTCGTGTATGGGATTTATATGACCAAGACAACTACTGATGGAATGATCACAAAGTAAAAATGTTGGTTTCTAGCTAAATGCTTCTCATATGTATAGATCACTGCCTATAAGGAGACTTTTGTAGGAGTAGCCAAGATGGACTCCATTTTGTTAACAATAGCTATCTTAGAATGTAAATTCTCAAAGTTCAAATTCGTGTTGGAGACATAATTTCTAGAAAAAATGTGTGGAGAAACTGCAATATATGATGCTTTGGGTGAACATTTCACCCATCTTTAGGGAATGTAAGTTTGAAAATTCATGGCGAAGAAAGAGCAAGGTCAATTAATTTGAAGAGGATTGGAGTTAATCAACCATTGGAGGTAAAACAATTAATTAATTAACAAGGGATTTTGAAGGTTTATTCATAAATAATTTAATTTTAAATAAATTTAAAGTTTGAACATTCAAATAAATTGGAAAAATGAATTAATAATAAAATAATAAATTATAAATAAGGGTCAATAAGGCCAATATAGGAAATATCATAAATAATTATTGAGTAATTAAGCAGATCTCTCTCTCTCTATAAACAAAATATTATACTAATTAATCATTGAACTAAAAATTAATTAATTAATTAAAATATTTTGAATGTTTATTAATAAATAATTGAATAAATTGAAAGGTTGAATGCTCAAATAAATTCGAAAAATGAATTAATAATAAAATATTAAATTAGAAATAAGAGTGGGTAAGCATGAAAAATGAAAGATCATAAATAATTATTAGATAATTATTGAATAATTACAAAGATTATTATAATGATAATATATATATATATATATATATATATATATATATATATATATATATATATATATATAACAAAAATATTATAATAATTAGTTATTAGAGGAAAAAAATAATTAACTAATTAAAAGGTTTTGAACATTTATTCATAAATAATTTAAATAAATTTAAAGGTTGAACATTCAAATAAATTGGAAAAATGAATTAATAATAAAATAATAAATTAGAAATAAGAGTCATTAAGAGAGAGAAAATAAAGGGCATAAATACTTATTAAATAATAATAATAATAATAATAATAATAATTATTATTATTAATATTATTATTATTATTATTCTCTAAAATTATTATTATTATAATATTAGGAATCTTAATTAGGAAAACTATTATTGCTAGTACTAGATATTGTTTATATAGTATTATTTTTCTTTTGTTTGTCAAGTTGTTTGAGTTCTTCAGAGATTACATCAGGCTTGACTTCTGACTTGAGAAACTTTGACCCAGGGGCATCTAAGCTGTGAAAGTCACCCGAGGATCGCACCTAGTCTAGGCCACACCAACCCTTAACATGGCTAGATTTTTTCCCATGAAGTTTCAAACCAATGACCTTCACATCATAGAGTGACAACAATACACCCCATCATTGTCTATTATACACCCCGTGGGCATATTAGTATTAATATTATTAGTACTAGATCCTAGTATTATATTATATTTCATAGTATTGGTTCATAGATTCTATTATTGCAAATTTATTATTGATGGATAAGGAGAGAGAAATCTTAATTAAAGAAACAAAAGAATAAAGAAGAGAAATGAAATGATATGAGAAAGATCAAAGCATCAAGTGATTATATTACTAATAAATTGTAATATTATAATCAATAGATGGGACTCATAGGATGAGAGAAAGAACCCTTAATTACATGATAAAAAGAATAGATAAAAGAGAAAGGAAAGGAGAGATATTAAAGTATCAAGTGAAGGATAAAGTGAAAGGAAATCAATTCCTTTAAGTTTATCCTTTACTTGACCCTTTAATATAAATCCTTTTGTCTCTCTTTTCCTTAAACAATGTAAACTTTGAAACGGGAACTATAAACTCAAAACGGGAACTCTGGCCAAAAAACCACAAAAACAGTGCTCAAAACGAAAAGTGTGTATACTGGAACGATGCTTTTTTTTTTTAGGTGTCAATTTTGCGGTTGTTTTAAAAATGGCAGTGACTACGAAATTTTCTACGAAATTTTCCTGCAAAATATAGCTTCAGAACGAAAGTGTTGATACTGGAATAATGATTTTTTTTTTAGGGTCAATTTTCATACTTTTTAAATAATGCTAATAAAACCAATTTTTTATGTCTCAAACAAAGTTAAATTTTAAGGAAAAACACATTAATGTTTCTGGTAGAATATCATTTTTCTTTCCAGCCGGGCAGGCCCCCCCCACCCGGGCCGCCCCCTCCACCCCCCGGCCCCCCGCCCGGGCCGCCCCGCCCAACCCCCCTACCCCTCCCCCCCCCCCGCCGGGCCGCCCCACCCCCTACCCCTCCCCCTCCCCCTCCCTCCCCCGCCCGGGTCGCCCCCTCCCCCTCCCCCTCCCTCCCCCGGCCGCCCCCCCCCCGGGCTGCTCCACCCCCTCCCCCTCCCTCCCCCGCCCGGCCACCCCTGCCCGGGTCGCACCCTCCCCCCCCCGCCCAGCCCCCCCCCCCCCCCCCGCCCGGGCCGCCCCACCCCCTACCGCTCCCTCCCCCGCCCGGGCCGCCCCACCCCCCTCCCCCGCCCGGGCCGCCCCGCCCCGCCCCTCCCCCTCCCGCGCCCCCTCCCTAGCCCCGCTGCCCACCCCGCCCACCCCTCCCCCTCTCCCGCCCCCTCCCTAGCCCCGCCGCCCACCCCGCCCGCCCCTTCCGCCCGCACAGGGCCACCCCGCCCCTCAGGCGGGGCGGGGCGGCCCGGGGGTGGCGCTGCACGGGCGTCGCCTGCGCAGCGCCACCCCCGGGCCGGCCCGCCCCGCCCGAGGGGCGGAGCGTGGATTCCGGGAATCGACGCACCGCCCCTCGGGCGGGGCGGGGTGGCCCGGGGGTGGCGCTGCGTGGGGCGCCGCCGCGCAGCGCCACCCCCGGGCCGCCCCGCCCCACCCCGCACGAGGGGCGGAGCGAGGCGACCCGGGGGTGGCGCTGCGCGGGCGCCGCCTACGCAGCGCCACCGCCGGGCCGCCCCGCCCCGCCCGAGGGGCGGAGCGTCAATTCCGGGAATCGACGCTCCACCCCTCGGGCGGGGCGGGGCGGCCCGGGGGTGGCGCTGCGCGCCACGCCGCCTGCGCAGCGCCACCCCCGGGCCGCCCCGCCCCGCCCGAGGGGTGGAGCGTCGATTCCCGGAATTGACGCTCCGCCCCTCGGGCGGGGCGGGGCGGCCCGGGGGTGGTGCTGGGCGGGCGCCGCCTGCGCAGCGCCACCGCTGGGCCGCCCTGCCCCGCCCGAGGGGTGGAGTGTTGATTCCCGGAATCGACGCTCCGCCCCTCGGGCGGGGCGGGGAGGCCCGGGGGTGGCACTGCGCGGTGCGCCGCCTGCGCAGCGCCACCGCCCGGCCGCCCCGCCCCACTCGAGGGGCGGAGCGGGGCGGCCCAGGGGTGCCGCTGCGTGGGTGCCGCCTGCGCAGCGCCACCCCCGGGCCACCCCGCCCCGCCCGAGGGGCGGAGCGTCGATTCCGGGAATCAACGCTCCACCCCTCGGGCGGGGCGGGGCGGCCCGGGGGTGGCGCTGCGCAGGCGGCGCGCCGTGCAGCGCCACCCCCGGGCCGCCCCGCCCCGCCCGAGGGGCGGAGCGTCGATTCCGGGAATCAATGCTCCGCCCCTCGTGCGGGGCGGGGCGGCCCGGGGGCGGCGCTGCGCAGGCGGCCGCCCCGGCCCGCCCGAGGGGCGGAGCGTTGATTCCCGGAATCGACGCTTCGCCCCTCGGGCGGGGTGGAGCGTTGATTCCTGGAATCGACGCTCCGCCCCTCGGGCGGGGCGGGGCGGCCCGGGGGTGGCGCTGCGCGGCGCGCCGCCTGCGCAGCGCCACCCCCGGGCCGCCCCGGCCCGCCCGAGGGGCGGAGCGTTGATTCCCGGAATCGACGCTTCGCCCCTCGGGCGGGGCCGGGCGGCCCGGGGGTGCCGCTGCGCGGCACGCCGCCTGCGTAGCGCCACCCCCGGGCCGCCCCGCCCCACCCGAGGGGCGGAGCGTTGATTCCCGGAATCGACGCTCCGCCCCTCGGGCGGGGCGGGGCGGCCCGGGGGTGGCGCTACGCAGGCGGCACCCACGCAGCGGCACCCCCGGGCCGCCCCGCCCCGCCTGAGGGGCAGAGCGTCGATTCCCGGAATCGACGCTCCGCCCCTCGAGCCGGGGGGGGCCCTGTGCGGGCGGAGGGGGCGGGCGGGGTGGGCAGCGGGGCTGGGGAGGGGGCGCGGGAGGGGGAGGGGTGGGCGGGGTGGGCAGCGGGGCCGGGAGGGGGCGCGGGAGGGGGAGGGGCGGGCGGGGTGAGGCGGCCCGGGTGGGGGTGGCCGGGCGGGGGAGGGGGGGGAGGGGGGTGGGGCGGCTCGGGCCGGGGGGGGGGGCGGGGGGGGGGAGGGGGCGGCCCGGGCGGTGGTGGCCGGGCTGGGGAGGGAGGGGGAGGGGGAGGGGGGTGGGGCGGCCCAGGCGGGGGGGGGGCCGGGGGGGGGGGATGGGGCGGCCCGGGCGGTGGTGGCCGGGCTGGGGAGGGAGGGGGAGGGGGAGGGGGGAGGCGGCCCGGGCGGGGGGGGGGATTAAGGGGTGGCCTGGGCGGGGGTGGCCGGGTGGGGGAGGGAGGTGGAGGGGGAGGAGGGGTGGGCGGCTCGGGCGGGGGGGTTGCCGGGGGTGGGGAGGGGGCGGCCCGGGTGGGGGAGGGAGTGGGAGGGGGTGGGGCGGCCCGGGTGGGGGGGGGGCGGCCATGGGAGGGAGGGGGAGGGGGAGGGGGCGGCCCAGGCGGGGGTGGCCTGGCGGGGGAGGGAGGGGGAGGGGGAGGGGGAGGGGGGTGGGGCAGCCCGGGCGGGGGGGGGGGGGGGCAGGGAGGGGGAGGGGTAGTGGGGTTGGGCGGGGCGGCCCGGGCGGGGGGCCGGGGGGTGGAGGGGGCTGCTTGGGTGGGGGGGGGACCTTCCCGGCTGGGGGAGGGAGGGGGAGGGAGGTAGGGCGGCCCGGGCGGGGGTGGCCGGGGGGGGGGGTGGGTGGCTCAGGTACGTTTTGCCACATGGAATTGAATTTCAATATGTTCTTTTTTTTAATTAATATGTCATTGTACTAATTTACTTCATTATTTTTTTGTGCTTGATAATTAGGTACAACACTAGCATGCTGTTTTCAAAAAGGAAGAAATTGCATTGCAATTGAGAAAGATCCATTACAATGCAATTTCATTCAGCAAAGAATTAATGCTCTTCAATTTCTTCCAGATGCAATGCAAGAAATTGGGTTGAAGAAAGGGGACTTTAGTGAATCACGTGTGGCAAAAAAGGCAAAGGAACCCCAACCACCATTACATGGAATGTATGGAAAGACATATATTGGGGGATTTGCAGACATGAAAGACCCATTAGAAGAGGAAAATGAGCAAAATGAAACAGAAAATATTGTGGAAGAGGACAATTATGAAACTCTAGAGGACGAAGAGTTTGGATTACGTGACATTCTTGATTAAATTTAAGTTATGCTTGTAACTGAAGCTTTGCAATGTTTTGACTTTGACATTTTATGAGAAGAATAAACACTCAATTAGGGTTGTTATACGTTCAATATTGGTAATATGTGATTTTTGCATTGATTTTTAAGTTAATCATTATTTAAAAAAAAAAAAAAGTAGTTATTATTATCTTTTTGACATGAAATTCATAAAAAAAACTATTATTTGACCATTTTTAGTTAATATTTTTGTATAAAAATTGTGATTTTGACATGTTAATTCTAGCAAAAAATTATCAAAACGTTTAGTTTTTTTGTTATATTTATGTTAAAAATGGTTATTTTTTATGTCCATTGTTAAAAAATGTTGTTTTTTAGAAACAATTATTTCATGTGGATTGAAAAATTAATTAAGGATGTCTAAATATGTAGATTATCTAAAATTCAAACTATCGACTTTCTAATTTAAAAACGCAAAACAATAAAAACCCCACTAAAAAAAAAAAAATTAAGATAGAGAACAAGAAAATATGAATACAATGACGACCTAAAAAACTATCAAATTTAGAAAATAATTTTTTACATTTCACACACTAGAAAATTTAAAGTCAAAAAATAGGTCTTTTAAAGAAAGGGTGTGATGCAGAATACTCACTTTTTAAAATCAGGATGAAAATCACTACCATTCACTACCATTCTAAAACTTAATTCACATGAAAAAAATTAAAGTTCCAAAAACCATGTTCTTAAAAAAACATGTGTATTCTGCATCAACACTTTTGAAAATCTGGTCATTTTTTTGCCACCTCTACAAAACGGGTAACAGTATCAGTTCCCGTTTCAAAGTTTACATTGTTCTTATTCTTTTGATCCTGTAAATAAGGGTTCTTTCTCTCCTCCTATAAATCCCTATCTATTGATTATAATATTACAAACTGTTAATAATATAATCACTTGATCCTTTGATATTTTTCATATCATTTCATTTCGGTTCTTTATTATTTTGTTCCTTTAATTATGAGTTACTTCCCTTCCTATCTATCAACACTAATATTATTATATTAATTCGGAATAATAAAATCTATTAATATGATCCAATGCTTTGAAATATAATATAATACTGTGATCTAGTACTAATAATATTAATACTAATACTAGATAAACAATATCTAATACTAACAATGATAATTTTCTTAATTAAGAGGGGCGGAAGACTGAATCTGATATAGGGTTTGAGTTAGGGTTCGGTAGCTGGTAACCATGGCGGGTCATGGAGGAGGGAGTTTGGCTTCCTCCTACAATCAAGTAGCTGCGAATAGAAGCAAGGGAACGGGGCCACATCACTTCAAGAATCCACCGGAGGTGATCAATGAGGATAATAATACAGTAAATATCAAACCTGGCGAATAGAAAGAAAATCATGAGGAAGATAGTAGGGACAAAAAGAAAGAGGGTAGTAGTCAAAAAACGGTACCTATGAGTGTGACAGGGGTTTGTAAACCCAGGTTGACCATTATCCCTTGGGTCGTTTTAAGTGACCCAGCGCTATAGGTGCATAGAGAACACATGGTGGAACACGCGGTTATATGAAAATTTATGGGGATTCGGTCAACAGAAAAAGCCTTACACATATGGATAAGGAACCAATAGAAACCGAAGGGGGGAATAAACCTTCACCTTGGATCCAAAGGCTTCTTTACATTAGTGTTCATGAGCTTAGAAGATAAAGACAGAGTGTTCGAGGGAGGACCCTATTTCTACGTTGTTGCAGGTCTCTACATGCGACCATGAGTGAACTTTGTCCCAGAATGGGAAATTTTTACCTCAGTACCGATATGGATAAGACTATACTCCCTTCATTTAGGTTATTGGATGTTAGAGTCTTTATAGGATATCAGTAATAAACTAGGGCATTTAAAAAAAATATTAGATGCGACTCTAAGAGGCAAATACACCTCTTTCGCTCGGATCTGTGTGGAAATGGACTTATTTGGGGCGCTTCTGGATGAGATCATTTTAGAAGTATATGATGAAGAATGGGTGCAGATGGTGGACTATGAACATGTCCCATTCAGATGCCGCAAATGCCATGAACACGGGCACCTATACAGGGACTGCCCAATAAACAAACTTGAGAGGAACACAAAAACCACCACAAGCAAAGATCCCAAAGGTTTCACTAAGGTGGGGGGTAAAGGAAAAGGAGGAAAATGGTACCAAAAGAAAATCAATGAGGAGGGGCAACTGAGTCACAATAGTTTCAAAATGTTAGAATAAAAAGATGGAAACAACGAGGCAAACAAGGAAGAGGAGACTAATACCAATGAGAAGAATAGGGATGTTAGCATGGAGGAGATACTAGAAAACAGCCAGCAAAAGGACAATCTACCAAGCATAGTGGAGATCAATAGGGATAATGAGATGACCCCAAGTGAGGCAGGAATGGAGGACCATGAACTGCAAGAGATTCTTGAGAGGGAGAACTTAGATCTAGAAATTTTTTTGGAGCAGGGTATTATTGGAGGGGTTGACTCCCTACCAAAGGAGGAGTTTGACAGGGTTCAACAACTCTTCCTCGGGAGATCCCAATCAAAGGGCTCTGGAGTCAAGAGAAACCATGATATCTAGGAGAACAGAGGGATGAAAAAAATGGAGGAAATACCAGGGCATTCTTCCAAGAATCCGGGTAGGAAAAGAGGAAGGAAAAGACAAAATGAGCTACTAACCGAATGTGGAAAACTCATGATTAACTCAGGTAAGATAAGACATCTTACCAGCTACTACTTTACAAAGATTTCTTAATGAAGCTCACAACCTGGAACATTAGGGTCCTAGGAAGTAAAAGGAAACAAAGAAATCTTAGTAGTAGAATAAAACAAGAAAAATCATATATGGTTTTTGTTTAGGAAAATAAATGCTCAATGGACAAGATCAGAGAAATACAAAGTAAATGGCTAAAAAAGTATGAGTATCTAGAGGTTAAGGAAGATAACTCGGCATGAGGGATTGTTATGCTTTGGGACCCCCAGAAACTCAGAATCTTGGATGCAGAAGCATCCAGGGACTATCTATCGCTGGTGATTCAGCCTTTGGGTGATAGCGAGACTTACATGATTACAAATGTCTATGGTCCCCAAAAACTAGAAGACAAACTCAAGATTCTCACCTCCCTTGAGGAGCTAAGAAAGAGATATCCTGATATGCCATGGATTCTGGCAAGGGATTTCAACATGATCAAATCTCTTATAGAGAATAAAGGTGGCACCAGAACACTAGGAAGAGACTCCATTGCCTTCCTTAACTTCACAAATAAAATGAGACTAGTGGATGCTAAGACAATAAATGGCACTTTCACCTGGAATAATAAGAGAGGAGGGGCTTCTCAAGTTGCCTCTAAACTAGATAGATTCTTAATCTCACAGGACCTCCTTCTCACAGGCCTTGACATGACAACTCTAATCCTTCCCTTTGGAGGCTCGAACCACTAGCCTATCCAGCTTGAAGCCTCATTTATAGGTACACCTAGGAACAAACCTTTTAGGTTTGAAAATGTCTGGCTTTCTCACCCGGACTTCACCAGCAGTATTGAAATATGGTGGATGGAAGATTTTCCCATTCAAGGTACTAAAATGTTTATGCTACAACAAAGACTTAAACACATCAAATCCAGACTCAAAGATTGGAACAAAAAAGAGTTTGGTAATATTTTTAAAGCCAAAAGAGAATTTGAACAGAAACTCCAGGGGATTAATCAAATCATAATCACAGATGATTTTACTGAGGAAAGGAAAACTCAAGCTGACTCTCTTCAGAAGGAATGGAAATATAGGTGCATCCAAGAGGAGATATTATGGAGGCAGAAATCTAGAGTGCAGTGGATTAGAGAAGGGGAAAGAACACAAAGTTTTTTCATAAATCAACTTTGGATCGCAGGTCAAACAATATAATTTCAAAACTTAAAGATTTTCAAGGGAAAGAGCTTGTTACCCACAAAGAAATGGAATCTGTCCTAGTACATCACTTCCTTAGCATTGCAAAGGAGCCTCTCTCAGATAGATCAAGGTTCATTAAAAATTTCATGAAGTGCATTCCCAAGCTTGTAACAAGGGAAGACAATCACAATCTTAACAGGCCAATGTTTGAAGATGAAGTCAGTGAAGTTATCAATGAGATGCAAAATGGGAAAGATACTGGCCCGAATGAATTCAATGTGGACTTCTTCAAGGCATGATGGAAAACATTCAAACAGGACATCCTTGATGTAGTGGAAGACTCCAAAAAATCCAGAACGCTTCTGAAGGCTCTCAATGCCTCTTTCATAGCCTTGATTCCAAAGCAGGAAAAAGTTATGACACCAGACAAATTCAGACCCATAGCTTTATGTAATGTGGTGTACAATATTATTTCCAAAGTGATCGCCAACAGACTCAAGCCACTTCTTCCAGCTCTTGTCTCAGAGGAGCAAACAGGTTATGTGGAGGGTAGACAGATTCTCAATAACATCATACAAGCTCATGAGATGGTACACTCTCTTAAAAGCAACAAGCAAGCTGGTATGATTATACAACTTGACCTAGCGAAAGATTATGACAAGCTAAGCTAGTCTTACATGAGGGCAATGCTGAGAGATTTTGGTTTCGACCACAACTGGATCAGATGGGTTATGGCCTTGGTATCCATGACTAGCTTTTCAATCCTACTTAATGGCTCACCCTCCAGAACCTTTTTGCCTTCTAGGGGTCTCAGACAAGGAGATCCGCTTTCCCCTTCATCTTTATGCTCATGATGGAAGGTCTAGGCAAAGCGATAAGAAGTCATAGTGCTAAAGGAAGAATCCAGGGACTGAAACTGACCATAGATGGAGCTGCTTCAACTCACCAACAATTTCTAGATGACACTATGCTGCAGGGCATTCCCACGGTCAAGGAAGCCAAAGCTTTTAAACAAATCTTGAGCAACTTTTCTATGGCCGCGGGTACAGAGGTAAGCCTTGACAAATCAAAAGTTTTCCTTTTTAACACTGACATTTCTATTTAGATAAACCTAACCATAATTCTAGGGTTTTAAAGGGAGTAGTTACCTTCTAAGAACCTGGGAATCCCTCTTATCGACAAACCTCTAAGTAGGGGAGTGTGGGAGCTTGTAATTAACAAAATTTAGGATAGGATCAGGAAATGGACTTGCAGATCTTTGAATTTGGCAGGGTGCCTTGTGCTTACAAGGGCTATCCTATAGGCCATACTCATTTTTATGATGTCAGCTCTTCCTGCTCCAAAAGGAGTTATGCATCAAATCAGGGAAATTCAAAGAGATTTTCTTTGGGGAAAAGGGGAAGATAAAAAGAAATGGGCTTTGGTAGCTTGGGAAAAGATCTGCAAACCTAAGGCCAATGGCTATCTCAGGCTTGATGACCCCGAAACCCTCAGTAAAGTTTCAGGTGCTAAACTTTGGTGGAGGTGGTTTAACGAATGAACAACCCCTTGGGCGAAGCTTTGGAAATAGAAATATGCAAATAATTGGTAGGAGAGGGATCATATTTGAATGTCTTGGCTTATCAAGAGATCCCACATTTGGAATCTAGCTTGGGAAAACAAAGCCATTGTTCAGCAACACAACTTCTGGGAGAACCGAGCTGGAAACTTGGCAAGATTCTAGGAGGACAGCTGGTAGCAGGAACCAAATCTATTTAGGGCAAAACTAACTGCTCTCAAGAATGACACTAACAACAAAGGCTTATGTTGGCATTATGATAAAGGTGATGTCCTTGATGGAAACTCACTCAGATGAAAGATCACAATGCAGCAGGCCAACAATAAGGAATTATAGATTAGACTCCAAAGAATTAAGAAAGAGAGGTATACACAGGTTCACCTTGTCCAAGCTGCATATACACGCAGGTTTACTTAACAAAAGAAGCGTATACGTACACATGCACTTTCACAGAAGGAAAAACGCGTATATCTTGGAAAACCAAAAGTTTTTGGTCCAAGGTATTTGATTGGTTCGAGGTATTTAGTCCAAGGTATTGGTCCTAAGTAGTTTTGGTCCATGGTAAGAAAGACCTAAAACTATATAAGGAGGAGAAGATCATTAGGCCAAGGGTGTGCAAGGATTTGAATGTCTTATGAAGTGTTGGATCATATATGCGAGTTGATGAGCTTCTGATGGTTTGCTTGATCTGATATAAGGATGAACCTATATGGCTGATGAAGGTTGACGGACCGAGATTGTAAAGGCTTAAGAGTATTATCATTATGTGGTTTGATCTTGAATAGTCTAGATCTAAATATTGACGCATGTTTTATTCTGTAAATGTGATGATCTGGGTATGACTGAAGTATGGAATAGTTGTGATGCTTTAAGTTAGCATTTATACATCTGTACGCAGGTTCGCTTTAGTAAAAGAGTGTATACATGCTGGTTCAACATATCAAAGTAGCATATACATCATAAATTTGAATTTGCAGATATGTACGCTGGTTCCCTTTGGTAAAAGTGCGTATACATGCAGGTTCGACACATGGAAGTAGCGTATAACTTATGAAGTATGATGTTTAAAGTTTCAGTTGTTTCTATTTGCTATTACAGAGTTCTGGGTTCTGCTTTGTGTTCTGGTGACTATATTCTGGTGACAAAGTCCTGAATGATCAGATTGATTCATTGTGATTTGCTTCAGTGATGATGGGTTGTCAAGTGATTGATTGATTCAGTTATGGATTGAGTTTCAGTGATTAGTTGATGTAGAAATATTTGATGGTTGTATTGCAGTTATGATTTTCTGAGTTTCAATGTTGTTGATGGGTCCAATATGAAAATTGGATGAAACGTGGCCTTTAGATTGTGGTGTTGTGTTCCATGAGTATCCAATATGAAAATTCATGAAACATGGTCCCTAGTGGAAGAGTGGAGTTTTCTGTAGGGTGGCACCTATGTACTAGTAAACATATTAGCTAGTACAAGAGCTAGGGGGTTGTAGCTCCCTTCCAGTAGTAGCTGGAGAACGAGAGAAGGTTGTAGCCTTTTGTAGGTGGGTGCCTGCGTACTGGTATGAGTCTACACCAGTACAAGATTGTAAACATATTTTCTTATTATTAAAAAGGAGACAGAGACGACAACAACAAGTGGTTTTTACCCACGTTGGGTTTCCACCTTACATCTTGGTGTTCATGTGTGTTTCTTATGTGTGATGCTTTATTTTGCTTTTAATGCACTATCTAATAAATCTCTGATATATTTGTTTAAGCTCAATACATGATAAATTGTCTAAATCAAAGTTCTCTGCATATACGCTAGCTGCTTTAAGTATAGTCATGTGTACACGCTAGTTCACTTCACTGAAGTAGTGTATATAAATATATTTGGGAAATAAAATTATAGATCTAATAATACTGATTCACCCCCCTCTTAGTATTATTTCCAACAATTGGTATCATAGCAGGTCCTTGAGAAGAAGCTTGATCGCTTGAAGGGAGATCCATCATCATGAGTAATCAAGAAAGCGTGGGATCAATTAGACTGCCAATGTTTTATGGGAGCAATTTTGTTTATTGGAAAATAAGAACCACATCCTATCTACAATCACTTGGAAAATATGTCTGGAAAAATGTGGAAGGAGGATATACATTTCCAACAACAATTCCTACAGATACGGAAGGTAAAAAGCAATATGAAACCAATGCTAGAGCTATCAATACTTTATTGGGAAGTTTGTCACAATCAGAATTTGTCAAAGTCATGCAGCTTAAATCAGCCAGAGAAATATGGGACAAAATCGTTCTAAGCTATGAAGGAGGCTCTCAGGTAAAATTTGCTAAGCTTCAAATGCTCAAAATTCAGTATGAAACTCTTAATATGCATAGTGTTGAAAGTATAGCTAGTTACTTCTTACGTATAGATGAGGTTGTTAATTGTATGAAGAATTAGGGTGAGGAAATAAAGGAAGTTACCATAGTTGAGAAAGTTTTGAGATACTTGTTTGATAAATTTGAATCAAAAGTGTCTGCCATAGAAGAAAAACAGGATCTGTAGACTATCACTATGACACAGCTTCACAGAATCTTAACTGCCTTTGAGATGAGAAAAGGAGGAACATCAGATATGAGAGAAGCCACATTTAAAGCTTTATCAAAAGGAAAGGAAGAACACAATGAATCAAGACATATTTCAAAAGAAGAAGATGAGGTAAACTTTGTCAATAAGCTTCAACAGGGTTACAGAGGATTTAGAGGTACACTACCCTTCAAATGCTTTGCCTGTGGCAGAGTCGGTCATTATGTTGCCAAATGTCCTCATAAAGATAAATATGAGAAAGGGAAGGAATATGAAAAATGGAATAGAAAACAAGTTGTAAATAAAAGGAGTTACTATACTCATGAAGATAGCGATGATTTATCAAATAGTGATGAAGATGAAATAGCAATGATTATATACTTCTAATGGCTTATGACGATGATAATTTTTGGGATGCTTTAGAAGAGGATTATCTTCATGAAGAAATATCTAAACTCAAAATCTGTTTGGAAGAAAAGGATATGATTATAGATACCTTGACATACCAACTTGCTGAAAAAGAAAAACACAATGAAAAACTAGAATGTGAAATTGTGGGTATAAGAAAGGATCTTGAGAAAACGAAATCTCTCAATCTTAGATTTGCTAAAGGATCAGAAAATTTAAATGAAATTATCAAAGTGCAACATTCTCCTCTGATAAATATAGGTCTTGGATATACTGAAGAAGCATCTCAGAAATCGTCAACTTCCACCAAAAGCTATCTTGATGTAACAAAGACCGGTGAACAGTATGACAATCATCAGCAATGGCATAAAGCAGATCACCAGGTAAATCAAACTCAATTTACTCCAAGGATGAATAGAAGCCACAACCAACCTCAGGTAAATCATACTCAATTTGCTCCAAAGATGAATATCAATAGAAACTACAATCACTAGGTCAATAGATTCGATAGTCGCAGGAACTTCTTTAATGGGCAATGCTTTTCATGTCATAACTTTGGACACAAAGATGCTCAATGTGTTGCTTACAAAACCATCATGACTAGAGAAGCACGAAATCAAAGGAATGTGACAGGGATCAAGAAAATTTTCTATAATAATTTTTCTCTTCTTGAAAATGAAATAGAATGCTCAATCTGTAACAACTTTGGTCATGAAGAATCTGAATGCATGAGAAAATTTTGGAAAACATCTCAAAAGGAGAAAAATCCATTAAATCCCAAGATATGGAGAAGGAAAGAATCTCAAATAGAAAGATGTGGTACAGCCTTGTATGCAGAAGGACAAGAAAACCAGTGGTACATCGACAATGGATGCTCAAAACACATGACAGGTGACAAAGAAAAAATTCACTCATATAATGCCTTAGAAAAGGAAAATAATCTCATTTGGAAATGACACTCCTGCTATCATAAAAGGTAAAGGCTATGTTTTCTTGAAATAAAAAGTGAAAGCTGGAAATGTTATGTATGTAGACGATTTAAAGCATAACTTGTTAAGTGTGAGTCAAATGTGTGATCAAGGAAATGAAGTAGTTTTTCGATCAAATGGATGTGTTGTTCATGAGCTTGATACAAGAGAGACCGTGATCAAAGGTACAAGAACTACAAATAACTTATACATGCTTAAGGGAGGACAACAACAGTGTTATCTAAGCAAAAATGATGAAAAATGGTTGTGTATGGAAGATTGGGACATCTAAGCTTTTCTCAAATAAGAAAATCATGCAGATTCAAGGTTGTTTGTGATCTTCCAGATATTAGGATCCCTAAAAATACAATATGCAAACCATGTCAAATCGGTAAGAAAACTAGAGCTCACTTCATTGAAAAAGAAGGGTTAGCTAGTAAGCCTCTTGAACATGTCCATACTGATTTATGTGGACCATCAAGGAAAAAGTCACCTTGTAGAGAAGAATACTTTATTTTGTTCATTGATTATTTTTCCAGAATATTTTAGATAGGTCTTCCAAAGAATAAATATGAAGCATTTGAAAAGTTCGAATCCTTCAAAGCTTTGGTTGAAAATGATTCATATCGAAAAATCAAATGTTTCAGATTTGATCGAGGACGGGAATTTACCTCGGATGAATTCTTTGACTTTTGTGAACAACATGGAATAAAAAGGCAATTCTCCACCGCAAGTACTCCTCAACAAAATGGAGTGGTAGAAAGAATGAATAGAACTGTTCAACAAATGGCTTGAGCTATGTTAGATGAATCTGGAACTCCTGCAACCTTCTGGGGTGAAGCTGCATTCACTGCTGTAACTATTCTCAACCAAGCAAATGTTCGGGTAAATAACACTCAAAATCCACATGAACTTTGGTATGGTAAGACTCCTACTGTAAAATACTTTAAATTTTTTGGAAGCAAATGTTATATCAAAAGGACTGATGAAAAACTTGGTAAGTCTGAGCCCAAAGCAGATGAAGGTATTCTTCTTGGTTACTCTTCCCGAAGTAATTGATATAAATGTTATAATGAAAGGCTTGGGAAAATTGTTGAAAGTATTGATGTTGTAGTTGATGAAGCATGAAAAAATCCAAAATGAATAAAAACAGAAGATTATAACAATGAAGAAGATGGGGATTATTTTCCCACATCAAATCACAATGATATTGAAGAAGAAACCAATGAAGCACCAGAAGAAGAGACAACGGTAGAAGATAAGACTCCGTCCAAGTATGTTAAGAAAAATCATCTAGAAACTCAAATTTTAGGGGAAAAAGAGGCAGGTGTACAGACAAGAAGAACTATTATAGAAACCTCAAGCTATCTAACATTACTATCCTCCATCGAACCTCAAAATGTAAATGAAGCATGCAAAGATGAATGTTGGGTCAAGGCCATGAATGAAGAACTTGAGAAAATTGAAAAGAATAATACTTGGGAATTAGTTTCTAGACCTCATGATAAAAATATTATAGGAACTAAATGGATATTCAAAAACAAGCTGAATGAAAATGGAGAAGTCATTAGAAACAAGTCCAGACTTGTTTATAAAGGGTATGCTCAACAAGAAGGTATAGCTTTTGAAGAAACTTTTGGACCTGTTGCTAGACTTGAAGCCATAAGGATGTTTATTACTCTTTCTAGTTTTCAAAAAATCAAAGTAACCAAATGGATGTAAAATCTGCTTTCCTTAATGGAGATTTAGAAGAAGAAGTTTATGTTGAACAACCAGAAGGATTCATTCTTGGAAATGATGCAAAACTTGTATGCAAACTAAAAAAGGCTCTCTATGGTATAAAACAGACTCCAAGGGCTTGGTATTACTGCCTTGATAAATATCTACACCAACAAGGTTTTACAAAAGGTTCAGCAGATAGTAATCTATATACAAAGCTCGAAATTGATAAATTGCTAATTATTGTTGTTTATGTTGATGATATCATTTTTGGTAGCAATGAAGAATCCATGAATCAAAATTTTACTTCAGTAATGCAACAAGAATTTGAAATGTCCTTGCGTGGTGAACTTACCTATTTTCTTGGTCTACAAGTTCAACAAAATAAAGATGGTATTTTTCTTTCACAAACCAAATATCTCAAACAAATCTTGAAAAGGTACGACATGGAAGATTCTAAACCTATATGTACCCCAATGGTAATAGGATGCAGTCTCAGATCAAATGATGAATCATCAGCAGTACATCAACCAATTTACAGATCCATGATTGGCAGTATACTTTATCTAACAGGTACCCAACCTGACATCATGCATGCAGTAGGAATAGTTGGAAGATTCTTAGAAAATCCAAAGGAATCACACCTTCAGGCAGTCAAAAGAATTTTCAAATATCTTCAAGGAACTCAGAACTTTGGTTTATGGCATCCTAGAGATACAGATCTTACTCTTCATGCATATATAGATGCAGATTGGGTAGGAAGTGCTGATGACAGGAAAAGCACTAGTGGTGGTGCATTCTATATGGGTTCCAGGTTAGTGTCTTGGTTCAGCAAGAAACAAAGTTCAATTGCTTTATCTACAACTGAAAAAAAATATGTGGTTGTTGCATCTTGCTGCACACAACTACTTTGGATGATGCAAACCTTGCAAGGCATTGAAATCACATGTACTCCACCCATCTCCATTCTATGTGATAATACAAGTGCCATCAATATTTCAAAGAATCCAGTCATGCACTCCAAGACCAAGAACATACCCATCAAATACCATTTTCTACATGAACAAGTGCCTGAACAAAAGGTAAAATTGGAGTATGTTCCCCCAAAGAACAAGTTGCTAATATATTCACTAAACCACTGCCCATAGAGACATTTGAATATCTCAGACAAAATATGGGAGTAGTTGCTGCATCGTCCTACTGTTAAATCCAATTTTTCAGAGAAAGGTTATTATATGCATGTTTCATAGAGTATAGTTGCGTACACATGCGAGTTTCTGTGGGTCAAGGAGTGTATATGTTTTTCAAACAAGAAAAGTAGCGGGGCAGGCTCTAATATGGGTGCTCTGACTGATATTGATGATTAATGTCTATCGATTTGCTTTGTTCATTAATTTTTATCTGACTGACAAAGATGCCTTGATCATTGACTTGTTAACAATGCACATGTAGCACAGGTTTAGGGGGAGAATTAACCTTCATGTAGATTCAGCATTGTTGGCATTATGGTTTCTGAGTCCAACTATGGCTTCAGATATTTATACCATTTGTTGCTTATGTCATGTAAAAGTTTAGGGTGTGATATGTCTTCTCATACATTTGAATGAGTCCTCTTGGAAATATTATGTAATTTGTATCCCCACTTTTCATGGGATGGATGATGTAATATTTATTGTTTCTTTCATGTATAAACAATTGGTATATCCCCACTCGGTTGGGTGGATGAGTCAAATTTGGTATATTGCCACTTGGTTGGGAGATGGATGTATGTATGAGTCATTGGTGATAGGAAGGTCATCCTCACATAGTTGAGTTATAGAGTCATGTTATTCTTTTAGAAAATATTTTTTTGCAGACTCTGCTTGTGCTCAAGGGGAGCATGGATGGTTTCAGTGCATCTCAACATGTACAAAAGGGGAGCTCAATCAGAGAATTCAGCATGTACTCAGGGGGAGCATGAACAACATAATGTATGTCAAAGGGAGAAAATATCTTGGTCCACCCTTTGCCCTTGATGTCAAAGGGGGAGAGTGACTTGGTGTTGTTGTTGCCATCAAGTCCAAAGGGGGAGATTGTTGGCATTATGATACAAGTGTTGTCCTTGATGGCAACTCACTCAGATGAAAGATCATAGTGCAGTAGGTCAACAACAAATAATTACATATCAGACTCCAAAGAATGAAGAAAGAGAGATATACGCAGGTTCACCTTGTCCAAGCTGCATATACACACAAGTTTACTTAACAAAAGAAGCGTATACGTACACACACACTTTCACGGAAGGAAAAACACGTATATCTTGGAAAACCAAAATTTTTTGGTCCAAGGTATTTCTTGGTCCAAGGTATTTGATTGGTCCGAGGTATTTGGTGCAAGGTATTGGTCCTAAGTAGTTTTGACCCATGGTATTGAGAAAGACCCAAAACTATATAAGGAGGAGAAGATCATTAGGCCAAGGGTGTGCAAGGATTTGGATACCTTATGAATTGTTGGATCATATATGCAGGTTGATGATCTTTTGATGGTTTGCTTTATCTGATCTAAGGATGCACCTATATGGCTGATGAAGGTTGATGGACTGGGATCATAAAGGCTTAAGAGTATTATCATTATGTAGTTTGATCTTGAAAAATCTAGATCTGAATACTGACGCATGTTTTGTTCTGTAAATGTGATGATCTGGGTATGACTGAAGTCTGGAATAGTTGTGATGTTTTAAGTTAGCATTTACATATCTGTACGTAGGTTCTCTTTAGTAAAAGAGCGTATACACACTGGTTCAACATATCAAAGTAGCGTATACATCATAAATTTGAATTTGCAAATCTGTACACTGGTTCCCTATGGTAAAAGTGCGTATACACGTAGGTTCTACACATGGAAGTAGCATATACCTTATGAAGTATGATGTTTAAAGTTTTAGTTGTTTCTGTTTGTTGTTATAGAGTTCTGGGTTCTGTTTTGTGTTTTGGTGACTGTATTATGGTGATAGTGTCCTGAATGATCAAATTGATTCATTGTGATTTGCTTCAGTGATGATGGGTTGTCAAGTGATTGATTGATTCAGTTATGGATTGAGTTTCAGTGATTGGTTGATGCAGATGTATTTGATGGTTGTATTGCAATTATGATTTTCTGAGTTTCAATGTTGTTGATGGGTCCAGTATGAAAATTGGATGAAACGTGACCTTCAGATTATGGTGTTGTGTTCCAGGAGTATCCAGTCTGAAAATTCATGAAACATGGTCCCTGGTGGAAGAGTGGAGTTTTCTGTAGGCTGGCACCTACGTACTAGTAAACATATTGGCTAGTACAAGAGCTAGGGGTTGTAGCTCCCTTCTAGTAGCAGCTGGAGAATGAGAGAAGGTTGTAGCCTTCTGCAAGTGGATGCCTCCGTACTGGTATGAGTCTGCAGCAGTACAATATTGTAAACATTTTTTCTTATTATTAAAAAGAAGATAGAGACGACATCAGCAGGTGGTTTTTATCCACATTGGGTTTCCACCTTATATCTTGGTGTTCATGTGTGTTGCTTATGTGTGATGCTTTATTCCTCTTTTACTGCACTATCTAATAAATATCTAATATATTGGTTTAAGATCAATACATGATAAATTGTCTAAATCAAAAGTTCTTTGCATATATGCTGGTTACCTTAAGTACAGTCATGTGTACACGCTAGTTCACTTCACTGAAGTAGCGTATATAAATATGTTTGGGAAATAAAATTATAGATGTGATAATATTGATTCACCCCCCTCTCAATATTATTTCCAACAACTTATGCATGGTAAGTGACTTCTGGGATTAGGCAAGGAACAACGGTAAATGGAGAATATGGAAGGATCTGGGCTACAGTGAGGAGATCCCTTTGAAAGCTCAGGTAGGATCTCTTGCTCGGGACTTGGAACAAAGGAAGATTTTGGTTTCATCATCGTCTGACCAACTGAAATGGGGTAGAAACATAGAAGGTAACTTTAACATCAAAGAAGCTAAAAAAATAGCCCAAGGGTTTGATCATCAAAACCCTGACAAAGTATGGAAGGACCTTTGGCAGCACCAACATTGGATGAAAATAAAGTTGTTTATGTGTTTGGTTCAACAAAATAAAATTCTAACTTGGGAAATTCTTCTAAAAAGAGGTTTTGTTGTCCCATCCAAATGCCATCTATGTGGTTAACAAGAAGAGACAATGGAACACTTATTCAACCTCTGCCCTTTTACCTGTTCCTTGTGGGATTGGGTGGCCTCAATCTTTAGGCATATTGACAGGGGCAGACTCAGTATTACCAACACCTTGAAGAATTGGAGAAAATACTTCTCAGGCAGTGAAATCATCAACAAAGCTTGGACGCTGGTTCCAGGATTCTTAATCTGGGATTTCTGGAAAGAATGCAATGGTAGGATCTTTAAGAATAAAATTAGTTCAACCCAGAACATTATTGCACAAATATTAAGACAGCTCAAAGACCCTGTTGGAGCCCTTTTAGGAAAACCTCCCAAGGACCCCACTCTGCCCCAGGAAGCTCGTATATTACTGTAGTTGGGTCTTAATTTTCTAGTTCCCTAGAGCATAAACAAGGGGGTGAGACATATAAATTCTAGTAAAGACATCTGGAAGCCTCCTCCTCATGTTTTCTTGAAATTCAATATAGATGGAGCCTATAAAGGTAACCCAGGGATGGCTGGTTTGGAGGGGTCATCAGAGATGAGCAGGGGTGCATTAAGGTTATATTTCATAGTCATTTGGGGATTGCCACTAATAACATGGTGGAGCTCATGGCCTTAGAGCAATGTCTGGAAAAACTAATCGAGTCAAATTTACATAATGCTATCATTGAGGCAAACTCTGAATTCATTATTAATGCAGTCAAGAAGATTTGTAATGGAAAAGCACCAGGAAAAGTTTCAAAACATTAGCGGCTTTTGCAGGTCTTTCAGCACATTCATACCCATCTACAAACCCTGAGAACGGTCATCTTCATTCATGTACGAAGGAAAGCCAATATGCTAGTTGATCATCTGGCGAATGAAGGAGTGTTATGCAAAGAAAGTTACAGTAGGTATGCTTGGGATTCGACACCCTCCGGAAAATTGCATGAGGATTGTCAAACATAGGTGGCCAAAGACATGGAGAACTTCCAGACTATCAGGAATGAACAGGAAAGAAGACTAGTGGAAGCAAGAGTGAACGAAAATGAAAGTCTTTCTTAATTGTTGATCTCTCAAAATGGGTAAGATAGAGCTTCATACAGGGAAGGGGCACTTGGTAAACAACAAGCTTCTTAGCAAGTCACCAAACATAGATCTTGAGAGCCTTCGCCATTGTCTGAATATCGGGTGGGAAAGTGACCGAAGGTTAACTAATTAGACAGATCCAAAAATTTTAGATCATCGGTTCATAATCTTCATTGGGTTTGAAGAAGAGGGTAAAGACCATGCATGTTTCCGATTTGATATTGCGGAGGACTGTCAGATCAACCGGGACCTAATCGTATGGATTTCAGGTTCTAAATTAATCGAAGGTTAAATCTTATATCGGACCCGAAAATTTATAAACCATTGGCTTATGATATTTTTCGGGTCCGTGAACCCTGTAAAAGGGGTGCTTGCTACTGAGGTGATAATGTTTGTGACTGTAGGATCTTGCGGGATTCGGATCGAAGGGACATCGAGTCTCAACATGGGAGGAGGTTAAGGCCAAGAACAGACCTGAAGCTTTATACTTTGACAGTTTATTGACTTGTCGGCTCCATAAAGAGGGTAAAGGTCACACATATCTCCAAAGCGATTTCTTTAAAGACCATTGGATCACGAGTGGTTCTATCGAATGGCCATTGGGTTGGACCATGGGCGGAGATTTAGTTGTAACACATGTAATTTTCTTCGGTTAATTGAAGGCTCCACTCTTAGTTTATTTGTTTATTATTTTTTTAATCATTACAATGATCTCCTTAATTACTCATAGTTATTTATGATCTTTCGTTTCTTTGTCTTACCCATTATTATTTCTAATTTATTACTTTATTATTAATTCCTTCTTCCAATTTATTTGAACGTTCAATCTTTAAAGAATAAATGCTCAATACTTTTTTATTAATTATTTATTTTTCCTCTAATGATTAATTATTTAATATTTTTTTTATGAGTAGTCTAACTAATAGATGAAATGACCCTTTTCCGAAAAAGAAAAAAAATTGGCTAATTTTTTCCAAAATATAGTAGAGATTTTTAAAACCATAGGTTTAACTTGTTTAATATGCAAAGATCTAGTACATCAAGGGTATTTAGGGTGTTGAATCCATTTATGATTTCAAAAATTCATTTTAAATAATAATAAATCACAATCTTAATAAAATTTGTATTGTCAAATTCCAGTCAAAAACTCATTTCATCTATTAGTTAGACTATGCTATTTTGTTATATTATTTTTATCATTATAATAATCTCTTTAATTACTCAATAATTTTTTATGACCTTTCCTTCCTCGATCTTACCCACCCTTATTTCTAATTTATTATTTTATTATTAATTCCTTCTTCCAATATATTTGAACATTCGAAATTTAAATTATTTATGAATAAATGCTTAAAACTTTTTAATTAATTTTTTTTTTCTTGGATCGGGTGTTTATAGTGCAGGGGGGGGGGTGTGATGCTGCCACCACCCCTCCTGCCCAAGAGGTTGGGGGACTTGGTAACACACCCCAATAAATAATGTTTATGATGTTAACTATCCCTAGGTCTTGCCACAATAGGCTTCTCTCATCATTCTCAGTCTCATGTACGTTTCACACTCCAACTTTGATTGCGTGGTGCTCCTCCAAAAACTCACATGGTATCTACTCGTGCGAAGCTAAAACCAGATCCATTGAGGATTACTATACCCCTATTTATAACACAATTCATATTGGGACCTTTGTTGTTGGCTACTAGAGTCTTTTGCTTGAAGCACAAGCTTTGGCTCTCGTCAATTGTAATTGGGGTCTCTTATCGATCCACCCCCTTGAGTCTTGACATTAGAGGAAATTTTAGCCTAAAAGTTCCCATGAAAATTTCATGTACATAATATGTAAACCAATCAAAATCCTTCAAATTTAAAAAGTGGTACAAGTAAATATTTTGGAAGGAAAATTACTATTATTATTTTAAATTGTAATTTTGGCTTATCTCCTTGTACGTTTACTCAAATTTCGAGTGTAGACACTCATTGGATGCAAAATTAAATTACACATCCAAAGAGTACCCATTACGCATACTTTTGAGAAGACCCACAATGATGAAAAATGAAGATACATTAAAAAAGTGTGTTGAACACACTTTTTTAATGTATCTTCAATTTTTATCAATGTGGGTCTTCTCAAAAGTATGCACAAGGGGTGCTCTTTGGATGCAAAATTTAATTCCACATCCAACGAGTGTCTACAATTTAAATTTTAGTAAACCTACAAGGGAATAACACAAAAATATAATGAAAAAGTAGTTTTCTTCTTTTCCCTCAAAAATTCATAACTCGTATTTTATTATTTTCTTATTTTCCCTTAGGAGGCTGCTTTTAGGCTGAAATTTACTCTAATATTAGGAACTATTATCGTATCCTTGGATAGCATTAAATAATCCAAAATATAACAACACTCTGTTTATGGGAAAACTAGTGTCTTTTCGATCGACTAGCCCTCTAGGATTGACAGCTACCCTAGAAACAAACAGTTTAAAGCAATTTGTAATTTCCTCTATGTATGATAGATAAGAGAGAGGCAAAGGAACCAACCTGGATCTTCTGCTTAACTCCTTGCTTGATCTCTCTCCCCCTTGACAGAGCTTGCAACTCCTCTCCGTACTTATCCCACTTGGAGAGTACCTATAGAACCACAGTGACAAAGAACCATCAAAGCATCTTGATCTATCATATCATAAGCATTGCAAAATCAGAAATACAATGAGCATACAATGGCATTCACAAATAATAACATTCACAAATACACAATTGTATGGAGGAAAACTCAAAGAACTTTATTAAAATAGAAGGGAGAATTACAACCCAGCTATCTGATCGAGCATCATCCTCCCAACATCAAAGTCCCCTTCACCTCATGAAAAGCAAGATCACCCAACAATATAATGCTCTTTCTCAGACACAAACTATCAACACTTCCTTACAAATAACAAAATTTCAACCTCCAGATCTCTCAGATGAGGGATCCATTTATAGATGTATGCAAGGGTGTGAGTCATCTCTGGGTTTTTGGTTAGTGTCATTCCACTTTTTGTTTTTGGTCCCACTTGGATATTTCTTGGATCTCTTAATCATCCCTGGGTGAATTCAAAGAAGCAAGTGTCATAGGAGAAGTTTCTAGAAGATTCCATGAGCATCCACTTAGCAAATTGTCTTGGACATTTGTCCGTTCTCGATCATCGCACCCCACAGAAGGCCTCTTCAGTATGCATCACATCTAGCTAGTGTAGAAGTTAGTATGCATCGCACCCTGATAGTGGAGTAGTCAGTATGGTCCTATTTTGGCCAGTTCTGGATGGCTTTTTAGGTGGAACTTTTGGGGAATGATGTAATCAGTTGACCATGATATTTTGGGGTATGAAACAACACTTTTAGGGGTTAAAGAGCCCTAGTTTATTGACATATAAGATTGGGGTTGCAGTGCCCAAATATGTCTATAACAGTTGCCCCCTAAAGCATGAAGTTGTAAATCTTTGATGTCAGGTGAAATGCTTTAACATGAGGATCCAAGGTTTTCGAAACTGGAAGGTGACCTGTATAAGATACAATACAATACATAATCATATATAATTTTCATGATCTAGTTGAGGCAGGCATTCCCATGCTCAGCTTTATAAATCCATTTCATGTACATAAAATAGATAATCATCTGCAGTTGCAGACTGGTGATTCTTCATATGTAGAGTCATCTTCCCTGGTTTAGATGACTATCTGTGTAGCTTTTGTGTACATTTGATGTCTTTATATTCATGAATATATCATAGCCTGGATGGATGAAACTAGATCCGGGGTCTTCAAACTCGTTCAGTCTTCACCCGATGTACAAGTTGATCCATGCGAGAAGATGTTCTTAAGTCGAACATGGAAAAACATTTCCTGATTACCAGCCAATAATGTGAGATGTTAACAGACGCGAGAGGAATCACTGATAATTATGATGACCCTCAAGGTACCATAGTACAATTCACGTGGTGTGAATATATGATCCGATGTCGAACACGACGTAAAATCTTTCTGTCGAAGGCCATTGATGCCAACCTGTCGTCGGAAGTGAGAAACTTGCCATTGAGGCATGCAAGCTTCAAAGTACTGAAAGGGTTGTTTCTAAGTTAACTTATTGGATAATGAGCTGATGTTGACAAGAAGTGACTTGTGGTAGGAGGGCCTTAATGTATCCCACATCTACGACACAGAATGAAGCAAATGATTTTCTGGAGGTGAAAACGATCGATGACACAAGGTTCAGGAATGGAGGTCATGAAAAATGGAGGTTGAACGTATTGCAATGGATGATACATTAACTGGATTGTGAATTCTCAACTGAATGACTTCTCTTGAACATATCGGTGACACTGAGATGGATTGGTAGCGTTAACCCCAAAAATGGATGGTGTGAAAGACCAATGGTGAAATGACCGGTGAACGGAATAACCCAACCTAACTCAATCATGGTGATGGAGTGAAAGTGTCATGTTCAAGAGCGACCTGCTACCATAAAATTCTTCAAGTTTTCTTCCCTTTTTCCCCAGTCATTGCTGACCAATACCTGTTTATTTTTTTCAAGCTTGAGGAGGATAAGATATGCTTGTTCTATAATTTTCCCTTCAGGAAAACCCGTCACTATGTTTTAGCGAGTCTAACGATAGTGAAACTCGTTCTTGTCTGGGTGGACAAGTTTGTCGCTATTGCTTTAACGAGTTTAACTACAAAGATAACTCGGTCCTTTTCATGTTTAGAGAGGTTGAAAAGGGATGAAAAGGAAAGTCCAGAAGTTATTTTTCGTAGCATAATCCCTTAGGTCCGAAAAGGATTAAAATAATACAAAACAGATGACTTTTTTATCACTTTAGCGAGCCTAAAGAGACAAGCGCTCGAAATTTTTCGTGAGATAATCCCTTAGGTTCGAAAAAGATTAAAATCTATAGGAGGGATGGCACTTTCAATTACTTTAGTGAGTTGGAAGGGCTAATTGCTCTACAATATTTTCATATTTAACGAGTCTAAAAATGGTTTAAAGAGGACTCGTTTTTGAGGAATGAGTGGTGTCCAGGGTAGCAACTAGTTCCGGGTAGATTTGGAACTTCTTAAAACATGGTGATGTGAAGAGTTTGACTAATAAAACCACTCATCGCAATTGTTCCTCAAAAGGGTAAATAATCAAGTGGAAGCGTATGATCAGCCAAAAGAATGGAGGTGATGGCAGGAACACAATCAAGGCTCAAAAGGTTGATAGCATGGCAATCACAGGGGTTATTTACTGAAGGCGAGTTCATTTTTAAATGAGCTTGAACCTTGCGGAAACTATGCTCAGTGGTAGGCGGGTTCATTTTTTAAGGAGCTCAAACCTTGCGGAAACTATGATCAGTGGATGCGGGTTTATTTTTTAGTGAGCTTGAATGTTGCGGAAACTATGCTCAGTGGATGTGGGTTTATTTTTTAGCAAGCTTGAACCTTGCGAAAACTATGCTCAATTTTAGTTTTCTTTCTATGCAAGCTAGAAATGACAAAACTAAAAAGCTAGAAAAAATTTAGAAAGCTAAGGAACTACTGAGGTTAGGTAGGATAGTTTCATCCGCAGTTAGAAAAAACACTTCCTTTGCTTCGTCTGACTATCAAGTGGATGAAGGTGAATGGTGATTAGACCAATCACCTAACCTAAGAAGCTAAACAGCTAAAAAAATAAAAAGCTAAAAAGCTAGAAAAGCTAAAAGGCTAGAAAATGAAAATGGTCGTTTATAGCTTGCATAAAAAGGTTTGCATGCCCCCAGCATGATGAAAAGGAGAGTCTCCAGTAACCATATGGAAACTTACTGTGGTTAAGCAGGATGGTTTTCAGTGGTTAGACAAAACACTTCTTGAACTTCGTCCGCAAAATAGACAAAGGTGAAAGGTGTCTCAGACCAATCACATAACCTACAGGGAAACTTATCTCTACAAGAAAACTTATCTTTTCAGTTGGGTTCATCCGCCAAATGGACAAGGGTGCATGCCCCCTAAGCTTTGTTACATTCACCAGACTACTCGTAGTAATTAGGTGGATGGAATGAAGGTTGAAGAGACATTATGGATATAAAAGGACCATT
Source organism: Pinus tabuliformis (assembly GCA_031772625.1). Taxonomy (NCBI): domain Eukaryota; kingdom Viridiplantae; phylum Streptophyta; class Pinopsida; order Pinales; family Pinaceae; genus Pinus; species Pinus tabuliformis. The sequence goes on from CM062809.1 coordinate 81,132,936, forward strand.
TAGGGATGATGATTGACTTGGAGATATGCTTGAACTGGGAAATTAAAACTGGTCAATGGTGACAATTTTGCCTTCAAACGGGAAACACATCTTTCAGAAGAGTGTTGAAACAATAGCTTCCATGTTATAAACATAGTCACGTCCAAGGAGTAGATTGTAATCTAACGGTCCTGGGACTACCATCACGTTTAGGTGAACGGTTTTCCATCCCAAAGTTATCGGTAACTTAGGAAGGATCCCTAACAGTCGACTGGTTCCTTTGTTAATGTTGGGTTGTGTTATATTCTTTCCACGACTAACCCATGTAGTGAACTGGGGGGTTAGAGGGGGGGCAGAGACCCCCCTTCGTTGCGCCGATTGCGCAATGGGGGGGTCACAGCCCCCCCTGTCCGGGGGTTTGAGGGGGGTGGATAGCCCCCCTCTACGGGGTCTGGGGCAGTGCCCTAGGAAAAAAAAATTTGGACCTTGTAGTAGGTTGGGCGAACCTACCTATGGTTTTCAGTCCATGGTATTGGATGCTTCGGCATGTATAAATGTGTATTGTAACATTGAAAGGAATATAATGAAAAATCAAGCTGGTAGTCCCGGTTTTGGGATCTAGGGGAAAATCTCTGTGTATATGTGTTTTATGTGTTATGCTCTTGCATTGTTTATTTTCTGCATTTTAGAATTCGTATGTAGGTAATTTCTGTACAGGGTTAAAACCTACATTTGGTATCAGAGCTATTTTGGCTTTGAGGAGATGCCTTTGTTACTGAGGGGTTTCGCTAGAGCCTGTGGTAGACCCTGTTCAGTGGGAGATCTACAAGATCGATTCTGGTGGTGAAAGAAGATGGCGAGCAGCGGAAAGATAGAGATCGAGAAGTTCAATGGTCAGAGTTTTGAGTTGTGGAAACTCAAGATGGAGGATCTGTTGGTGGATAAAGATCAATGGATCACGGTAGATCCAGCTACTAAACCAATGGGAGTGACCGATGAAGAATGGAAGAAGTTGGATCAGAAGGCAAAGAGCACAATACGATTGTGTGTCTCAAATTCAATATTGTTGAATGTATCAGTGGAAGCTATGGCGAAGGCTTTGTGGGACAAGTTAGGGACTTTGTACCAATCTAAGTCGCTGGTGAATAAACTGTTCCTGCGGAAAAAGCTATATAACCTGAGGATGAAAGATGGAGACTCGGTGACAGAGCATCTGAACGCATTTAATACTATGGTAAGTCAGTTAGCGTCTGTTGATATTAAAATTTCAGATGAAGATAAGTGCATCAATTTGTTGTGTTCTCTACCAGATTCGTGGGATAGTTTGGTTATTGCAATAGGTAGCAATGCAACTGCTTTGCAGTTTGATGAAATAGTCTCAGCCTTGCTGACGTAGGAGATGAGATGGAAAAATATGGTGAGCCAGAATGGTGATGCCTTATCTGTACGAGGACAGTCCCAGAATAGAAACAAAAATAAGTCATCGAGTGGGAGATCTAAATCTCTAGGAAAACCTGTAAAGATGGTGTGCTGGAAATGCGGAAAGGAAGGGCACTTCAAAAGGGACTGTAAATCTAAAGCTCCTGATAAAGGAAAGGGATCTGATGATGCTCCTTCTGCAGAGGCGAAAACCACCTCAGATGAAGGTGGGGATGTGTACTTGGCTTCTTCAAGTACATATGTAGATCATGAGGCATGGTTGATTGACTCAGGTGCATCCTTTCACTTCACTCCCCATAGAGAGTGGTTCTGCGAGTATGAGAAATACGATGGTGGTGATGTCTTCTTAGGAGATGATAGGAAGGCTAGAATCATTGGTCGCGGAAAAGTAAAGTTGAAGTTGCAAGGTGGAAGGGTTAGAACACTTCCGGGTGTTCTGCATATTCTTGCATTGGCCAAAAATCTGATTTCTATAAGCAAGTTGGATGATGCATGTGTAAAAACAGTGTTCGAGAAGGATACCTGCAAGATGGTTTGGGGAGAACTGGTATTGATGCGGGGAGTTCGGACTGGAACTCTGTATAAGCTGCAAGGTAGCACTGTTGTTGATGGGTGGAACATTTCTATGGTTCCTGAAAGTGGAGCTGAAAATCTAGTGGTCTCTGGAGAGAAGACCATGCTGTGGCATCAAAGGCTTAGACATATTGGAGAGAAGGGCCTTCAAATACTTAATGGTAAAGGCATGGTAGAAGGTATGAGTAATAGATCTCTAGATTTTGATTTCTGTGAAAATTGTGTATATGGAAAGCAGAATTGGGTGAGTTTCCCCTCTGGTGCTAAGAGGGCGAAATAGATATTAGAGCTTGTGCACAGTGATGTGTTTGGACCTGTGAAGGTTCCATCACTGGGTAAGTCTGTGTACTATGTATCATTTATAGATGACTTCTCAAGGAATACATGGATATATTTCCTTAAGAAGATATCTAAAGTCTTTGACAGGTTTAAAGAATTTAAGGCTCTGGTGGAAAATTAGACAGAGAAGAAGATAAAGGTGCTGAGGACAGATAATGGTGGAGAGTTTTGCAGAAAGGAATTTGAAGAATTCTGTAAGAAGTGTGGTATAGCAAGGCAGAAGACTACTCCATATACACCTCAGCAAAATGGAGTCGTAGAAAGAATGAACAAGACATTGATGGAAAGGGCAAGAAGCATGCTCAGTGGTGCCGGGTTAGGACAGGAATTCTGGGCAGAGGCGGTGGATACTGCATGTTACTTGATCAACAGATCACCTTCATCAGCGTTGGAGGATAAGACTCCACAAGAAGTATGGACTGGTAAGAAACCCTCTCTTTCACATCTGAGGGTATTTGTATGTGATGCATATGTACATGTTCCAAAGGAGAAACGAACCAAGTTGGATAGTAAATCTGAAAAGTGCATCTTTATTGGGTATAAGGATGGTTTAAAGGGTTATAAGCTTTGGAACCCAGTCACATGGAAGGTTGTGTACAGTCGAGATTTGGTGTTCAGAGAGGTAAAAGATGTTATTAAACATGAAGTCCAACCAAAGGAATCTGAGAAAATAGATTTTGAGCTAAAGGAGGAAGAATCAGACTCTGCAGTAGAGGAGGAATCAGAAGATAAAGAGCCACAAACTTCGACTGTGAGAAGATCAGTTCAAGAAAGAAGGCAGCCAGAAAGGTATAGTCCTTCTACTTTCTATTCAAATTTTTCTTTGTATATTACTGATGATGATCCCAGAACTGTGAAGGAAGCAGTAGATTCAGAGGATGGAAAACTCTAGAAAGAGGCCATGGTTGATGAAATGTTATCTTTGCACAAAAATGAGGCTTGGGATCTGGTGGAGTTTCCGGCTGGAAGGAAACCCATTGGTAGCAAATGGGTGTTCAAAAAGAAGACAAATGCAGAAGGGAAGGTGGAGAAATACAAAGCTCGGTTGGTAGCAAAATGTTATTCCCAGGTGCCGGGAATTGATTTTGGTGATATTTTTTCTCCTGTTGCCAAGGTAACTTCTATTAGGTTACTTTTATCTGTTGCTGCTGCTTTTGATTTTGAGGTAGAATAGATGGATGTGAAGACAACATTTCTTCATGGGGATTTGGAAGAGGAAATCTACATGAAGCAACCTGAAGGCTTTGCGGTGAAGGGTAAGAAAGAACTGGTATGCAAGTTAAAGAAGTCTCTGTATGGGTTAAAACAATAACCAAGGATGTGGTATCAGAAATTTGATACATTTATACGGGGACTTGGCTTCACCAGAAGCAAAGCAGATCACTGTGTGTATTTTAAATTAATTGGTGACCGTGTTATTTATCTGGTCTTGTATGTGGATGATATGTTGCTGGTTGGAAATGACAAAGAAATTATCAAGGATTTGAAGACCCAATTGTCCTCCAAATTCAACATGAAAGATCTTGGTGCTGCTAACTATATTTTGGGCATGGAAATTAAAAGAGATCAGGAAAAGAGGAAGCTTTGGCTAAACCAGAGGAAGTATGTCGAGACAATAATGCAGAAGTTTAATATGCAGGATAGTAAACCGGTGAAGGTTCCTATTCCTGTAGGTGTGAGTTTATCTGTTGAAAAGTGTCCCAAGACACAAGAAGAGGAAGAGGACATGTCCTGTGTTCCATATGTGAGTGCAGTTGGTAGCCTGATGTATGCAATGGTCTGTACTAGACCAGACATTGCACATGCAGTGGGAGTATTGAGCAGGTTTATGTCAAAACCAGGGAAGGAGCACTGGACAGTAGTGAAGCGGGTTTTCAGGTATTTGCGTGGCACTAGTGATTATGGTTTGTGCTACCAAGGAAGACCAGGATTGGACAGAGTGTTGGATATTCGTGGCTTTGTTGATGTAGACTGGGCTGGAGATCTGGATCAGAGAAGATCTACAAGTGGGTATGTGTTTAACCTATTTGGAGGTGTAGTCAGTTGGATGAGTAAGAAACAATCTGTAGTGGCACTATCAACTACAGAGGCAGAATACATGGTAGCCACTCATGCAAGCAAGGAAGCAGTTTGGTTGCAGAGATTGTGTTCAAGTATGGGGTTAGTACAGGTAGCTATAAGAATAGACTGTGACAGCCAAAGTGCAATTTTCTTGGCAAAGAACCCTGCTTATCATTCAAAGACAAAGCACATTGATGTTCAGTATCACTTTGTGAGGGATATGATAGAAGACAAAAAGGTGTTGCTAGTAAAGGTGGACACTTTGAAGAATACTGCAGATGCATTGACAAAATCTGTGAGCTCTGAGAAGTTCTCTTGGTGTAGAGAAACAATGGGCATTTCAGGGTTGGAAAAATGACTAAGCTCTCCTGTGGCCCCGTGTGGAAAGAAAACAAAAAGTGGGAGATTGTTGGGTTGTGTTATACTCTTTCCACGACTAACCTACGTAGTGAATTGGGGGGTTAGAGGGGGGGCGGAGCCCCCTCTTCGTTGCGCCGATTACGTAGTGGAGTGGTCACAGGGGGGTTTGAGGGGGGTGGGTAGCCCCCGTCTACGGGGTCTGGGGCAGCGCCCCGAGAAAATTTTTTTGGACCCTATATTAGGTTGGGGCAAACCTACCTATGGTTTTTGGTCCATGGTTTTGGACGTGATGGCTTTCGGTCCATGGTATTGGATGCTTCGGCATGTATAAATATGTATTGTAACATTGAAAGGAATATAATGAAAAATCAATCTGGTAGTCCTGGTTTTGGGATCCAGGGGAAAATCTCTGTGTATATGTGTTTTATGTGTTATGCTCTCGCATTGTTTATTTTCTGTGTTTTAGAATTCGTATGCAGGTAATTTTTGTACAGGGTTAAAACCTACAGTTAAAGCCTGATAAATTTTGTGTAACAGGCATAAGCGATGGTGAACTAAGTGCTTTCCAAGCAGTTGAGGAAAGGACACTCACTGATGCACCCTCATCTATGATGGTGCTAAACACGATCATTTTGTAAACTTGTACTATGATCCAGAATGGTACATAAGAAGGAAGGTGAAATCTTGCTAGTCAATTCCAATCAAAGGAAGTGACTAGACAGCTTAGAGGGGGTATCGAATAAACAGTTGAATTAACCCCTTGAGCAGTGGGAACCGGGGGATTTTCCTCCTGTTGTGAAGGAATGGGCGGATTTCCCCCAAGTTCATCGAATTCTGAAGTAACAAAAAGAATTTGAATAGTATCATTCTTACTATCTTCGGGAAGGATATGATCTTCTGAAGGTAAAACTGGGTTGACTTCCATCTTGACTTATTGAATTTGGTCTAGTATGGACTCAGAAGATTCACTTTCAACGATAGGTGTTTCGACTGACGGTTGATTTATGCCAATCGGATTTTCAACTAGTAAAGGACTTGGGGAGAGTTTCTTGTATCTAGATGGAAGTCGCTGCGGTGAAGCAGGACGGTTATGCAAGAATCTTTTGGCTTTATCCAAAAAAGGACAACGGGGAAGGGTATGGTCCCCTTCACATAACCTACATGGAACTTTGACTTTTCCTGTCTGTTCGTGAACTTCACTATTACTAGTTGATGGTGTATTATCAACATGATCAGCAGAGGTTGATGACACCAGTTGGTGCAAATGGGGGGACCATTCTCTCAAGATCCGAGGAATGCACGGAAAATCTTGATGAAAATGGTCTCCTCTACAGATTATGCATGGAAATATGGGTTTAGGAGCTTTAATGTGCGGATTTTCACCAGCTGATGCATCCAAATCTATGGTTGTTTGGTTGCCCCCTTGCTGAATTGGCTTCTTCTTCTTCTCCTTACCTTTCTTCTTCTTCTTAGCCACCTGGTTATTAGCATCACTACTTTCACCAAGTGAAGAGGAAGAAGGGGAGGGAGAAACAAACGAAGAAGAAGGTGAAGGGTCAACTTTAGTATCAACTAGGTGTTGATTCAATTGCTGAGGAATCACGTTATTTTGAACCATAGAGGTTGAGAACAGCCATACTGGCAGGCCAATGGTAAGTCTCGGAAGGGACAATGTGGCCATATGAGGAGCACCAATATTTCCCCAAGAAGTAAAAGGACTAGGATTCCCCTCGAGAGGGATTCCTTGATTGGTGGACTCCATTATCTCAACCTAAGATCAACGAAGGAATAGGGATGTTATTCCAAATTTAATAAATTTTAATGATGCTTTGACACAACTTTGCTTTTTCAATTTTTAAGAGTTGAGAAAAAGCTAAAGATTACTCTAGTCCCCTTCGATTTTTAATGAGCTTGAAGTGACAAGTGCTCAAATGGACCTTTTCTTTTAAAGAGTCAAAAAGGAATGAAAGTGACTACTCTGGAAATATAGACAGAGGGATTACCAAACCAATCGCAAAACTGCAAAATACACCTTGGTGATAAATTAAAGAGAAATTACCAAGGACTTATGTACATCAATCAATCTTCCCAAATGCTGTGCTTAGTGCATTGCGATCAATAGGGGGGTAGACACGACTTCCTATGGATAAAGGATATAAGCCTATTGTGGTCTCCCAATATATACGCGACGGTACAGGGAGCACAAGTCCATGCTAGCACTTGTTGTATCAAGGAGGAGGAATCACCCAACCTTCAATGAAAATGATAGTTACTAGATTTTACGACGTCGGAACACGTCTCTAGCCTAGACTTCTAGATGTGTCGCGTGAAGTTCCAAAGCATTGTTAAGTTCATTGAAATTTATTTTAGAGTTGATCTTGTTTAAAAGTTTTCCTTTCAATGGTTCACCACGTGATGTAGATTTAAAATTCCTAAATATGTAGTCTACAATGATAAATAATCATTGTTTATTTTGAGCAATGAAAATCCTAGCTACTAAGGAAAGAAGATTACAATTCTTTCAAACAAAGAGAAAACACCACACACTAAATGCACTTTTCTTAAATCATTTTTCGCACACAGTCGAAATGAAAATGAAAATGCATGTATTTGTTTTCATTCTCTTTAATGTGAAAATGTTAAAAAAGAAAACTAAATGTAGTAAAGATCTGAAGTAATTTTACTCAAAGCGACATTTTGACAATTTGTTTTTCAAAATAGAAAGGAAGACTAAACGAAACTTTTCAATTTAGAATAAAAAATTCTTTCGACACTTCAAATATCAACAAATCAAATCAAATACATGACAAAAAGAACAATCGACTATCCAGGGAAGGAAGACTCAACGACACTTCTCTTTTTGACACAAAACGATAGTTACGACACTTTTTGTACCAAAACAACAGATCGATTTAAGAAACTTTTCGACAAAGGATCGTAAATGATGGACAAATACATAAAAACATTTACTAATCCTAATCAATGGAGGCTAATCTATCTGATGCAAGGAGGCTTCAGTAATGAGGTATTGTTCATAAGCAGCAAAACAACTAAACAGAGCTGAAAACAAGGACAAAAACCCCAAATTTCAAGAAGGGAAATAGGCTCAGTTAGTCATCACACCTGGGCTTCACAGAAACAAGGATGCATCACACTTTTCAGACTTGGGAGGTGCGATGCATACTGGTAGACAGTGATAGACAGTGTGATGGGCTAGGGAGCACAACTGAGATGGATTTTGGCTCAAATTTGTAGCTGATTTCAGTGAGTTAAGTTGAGCTATGATAGACAGTAAAGAGAAAAGTACAAAGGTATGATCTGGAAAGGTTACTGAGCTACCAAAAGGGCATCTAGAATGCTTGTAAGTCAAATTTTCAATTCATAAACTAAACCAGAGATTGATTGAAGCAACATTCATCGACTATGCAATTGCAGAGCAAGAGTAGTTCGAAGGTTATCTGGTTAACTTTAGGCTCCATCTATAGTTTATAAAACAAACAACAATAACAAATAAACATATATTTGTTCCCCAGCGGAGTCACCATTTTTTGTCTGGGAAAACTAGTGTCTTTTCGATCAACTAGCCCTCTAGGATTGGCAGCTACCCTAGAAACAAACAATTTAAAGCAATTTGCAATTTCCTCTATGTATGATAGATAAGAGAGAGGCAAAGGAACCAACCTGGATCTTCGCTTAACTCCTTGCTTGATCTCTCTCCCCCTTGACAGAGCTTGCAACTCCTCTCTGTATTTATCCCGCTTGGAGAGTGCCTGTAGAACCACAGTAACAAAGAACCATCAAAGCATCTTGATCTATCATATCATAAGCATTGCAGAATCAGAAATACAATGAACATACAATGGCATTCAAAAATAATAACATTCACAAATACACAATTGTATGGAGGAAAACTCAAAGAACTTTATTAAAATAGAAGGGAGAATCACAACCCAGCTGTCTGATCCAACATCATCCTCCCAGCATCAAATCCCTCTTCACCTCATGAAAAGCAAGATCACCCAACAATAAAATGCTCTTTCTTAGACACAAACTATCAACACTTCCTTACAAATTACAAAATTCTAGCCTCTAGGTCTCTCAGATGAGGTATCCATTTATAGATGTATGCAAGGGTGTGAGTCATCTCTGGGTTTTTGATTAGTGTCATTCCACTTGTTGTTTTTGGTTCCACGTGGGGATTTCTTGGATCTCTTACTCATCCTTGGGCGAATTCAGAGAGGCAAGTGTCATAGGAGAAGTTTCTAGAAGATTCCATGAGCATCAACTTAGAAAACTGTCTCGAACATTTGTCCATTCTTGCTCACTCACACCCCACAGAAGGCCTATTCAGTATGCATCGCACCTAGCTAGTGTAGAAGTCAGTATGCATCACACCTTGACAGTGGAGAAGTTAGTATGGTCCTGTTTTGGCCAGTTCTGGATGGTTTTTCAGGTGGAACTTTTGAGGAATGATGCAATCAGTTGACCATGATCTTTTAGGGTATGAAAAAACACTTTTAGAGGTTAAAGAACCCTATTTTATCGACATATAGGATTGGGGTTGCAGTGCCAAATATGTCTATAACAAACTCCCACATGGATACTCTGGAAACAATTTCCATTTGACTCTCTAGAGAATAGGTTCTTCCCAACTATTTATTTCCCCTTGTAGGTTCAAAGAGCGTGATGCAACCTTCAATCTTGGTTCCTTCTACATGCAAGAGGATTTCTTACTCTGGTGCCATATGCCTTATGTATATGTGTTCTTAATGAGTTCTAGCTTAACTAGCACCCCCAACCTAGTCTTTCTTTTCATACTAGATTTCTCTTCTGGTATTTACCAACATAATATTCTTGTTTGGTGTATTCATCATAATATTCAACTTTCTTTAGGTCCTACAATGGCCTCCTTCTATCTCACTCCGCTAGGATGATCACCTTCCCTTGTTGTTCTTTTGGATAGCTTGGTATCACCCTCCTTGCACCCTCCTAAGTTGGCTCTTCCTCTTTGTTCATTGACCACTGTCATTTTCCTTACTAGCTCATGGCCAACTTCAATGCTTGGCCAAAAGGACTGGATTCTCCTACACATGTTTTTTCTCTTTGCGTATGTTTCTTATATCTTTACTATCTTGACCGCCTGCTCTCTTTTCTCTATCGAGACCCCCACCATGCCTCGTTAGCATGCATGTGTCCATAGAGGAGAAACCTACTACTAGGAATGGGCCACTCAAGGAAACACATGTATTTTTCATCACCTAGAGGAGGCTGTGACTCAATTTTGTGAGCTTACATGGGGCCCCATCCAGAATGAGCTCACCCACATGGAGTGATAGGGTGCCTCTTATCAACACCATATCTCAGACATAGAGGTTCTCGTTGAGATGGTAGATTGGGTGTTAGATTTCGGGCATACCTGTGGATGTTTCAACTAATAATGCATACGATGGACTTATATTGGCATTTGAAATTCCTCCTTGGTAGAATTCTAATGGATTGGTTTGCGCATTAGACATACATCCTTCACTCTATGGAGCATTTGCATCATCACATGAAGGATTTTTATCAAAACTATACCATATTCTGCAACATCTTGACATCCCACCATAGGTTGGAAGCACCCACAACAACAACCAACACCCCATCTAGGTTGTAGGTATGGATTGCAATCCCTCTTATTAGTCTTATGTTATGTTCAAGATCCTACCATTTTTTGGTATTACTGTCTATTCTCATGGCCAATCTAGCTTACTTTCCAATTTATGTATGGTCTTCTTTGGTTTCTTGAGCACTATGTTATCCTATGTCTCTCTACGAAGAGTGAAATTTTGGCTATGGTCCGATATTCCTAATGAAAGACTAACCTAAATCATCTATTTTTTCCATGTATACTCCTGTTTAGAAGGCAATACAATATTTACCACATAAAAAATAATTAATCAAATTTTCCTCCAATGATTATATATATAATCTCCTTATAGATAATCTCCTTAATTACTCAATAATTATTTATGACATTTCCTATCTCAGTCTTATCCACCCTTATTTAGTATTTTATTATTAATCCCTTCTTCCAATTTATTTGAATGTTCACCTTTAAATTTATTTAAAATTAAATTATTTAAGAATAAATGTTCAAAATCCCCTTTTAATTAATTAATTAATTAAATTTTCCTCCAACAACTAATTAACTCAAATCATATTTAAATTAATTGATATTTCTCTCTCTTCACCATGAATTTTCAAGGTTACGGTCACTAAATATGGGCAAAGTGCTTGTCTGAAACGTCAGACATTACAGTGTCTTCACACACATTTTCCACAATTTTTGCCTCCAACTCTAGCTAATGCAACAACTAGAAAGTGGGAGTTACACCACATGGATATTAAGGATTCTTTCTTACATGGAGATATTGATGAGGAGATATATATGGAGCAGTCATAGACGTATGTGAAAAATCCTTAATTAGTGTGCATAGTAGAGAAATATTTAGATGGTCATAAGCAGGCATCTTGAGCATGACATGCTAATATGGATTTTTACCTTTTCCCCCAAGGTTTCTTTAGATGAAAGTCACATCCTAATGTGTAAATGTTGAGTTTTACTAATTCAGTCCTACTATTAGTACTCTACATAGATGACTTACACATTACATGGATTTTATCCTTGCCCATTGTTGCAGTCAATTTTGCTTTGCATGATAGGTATGCTATTATCAATATGGTATTGTTGCACTATTTCCTTGGTCTTGAAATTAGCTAAGCTGATTGAAGGACCAAGCTGTATTAGTATAAGTATGTGAGGGATACCCTTGCTATATTTCAGATAAAAGGATGCAAGATAGCTCCAACCCCATTCCTTTATGGGTTAGGCTAGAAGATGGTGGTAATATTCCTTTGGTTGACTCTACTGGTTATTGAAAGTTAGTTAGGAGTATTTTGTACCTTACTCACTCTTAAATCAACATCTCCTATGTATTTGAGTAGTTTCTAGGTACATGCAAGAGTCGTATGAGCTACATTTGAAGGTCAAAAAGTGAATTATTAGATATTTCAAGGGGAATATGAGCTTTGATTTATAGTCTGCAACATGGTCATCCTTATATATTGTTGCTATATAGATTTAGATTGGGCTAGCTATGTTATATACCACAATTCCACCTCAGGATATGTTCTCCACTTTAGGTTTGGTAAGATATATTATTCATATGAGAAACAACCATCTATTGCTTTATCATCAACAAAGGTAGTGTATAGGGGTGAAATGAACACTACTACTCAGTTTATATGGTTACAACACTTCCCTATAGAGTGGGGTGTTTAGTTCATTGTTTGAAAAATTTATGGCGCGATAATCAAAGTACAATCAAGTTTTATAGAAACCAAATATAGAGGCAAAAAACTAATCACATTAAGGTTCACATGCACTTTAATAAAGGACAGATTCATGATGGAGTCATTAATATGTGGTACTACCCTTCTTCTAGGTAGATTACAAACATCTTCACCAAGAGTTTCATTAAGAAAAGCTTCATAACTTTGTGATAGTTCTTAGGAGTGAAGGACACAACTTCCTAGAAGTTCAACTTTATAGCATTAACATTCTTATTTTAAGGCGAGGGGCGAGGGGGGGGGGGGGGGGGGGGGGGGAAGGTGGGGTGGTTCGCATTTGGTTTTCCCTCGTTACTTCACTTTTACTTATTTTTTTGTACATGAGTAGCTAACATGGATGAAAATTGTCAAGAATCATTCATAATGCACACTCCTTGATTGTGGTTCAGAGGTGTTCTTGGAGTAAATTCACATTTAGGATTTCTTCCATACATAATAAAATCCACATATGAACACCTTTCTTCATCTACTAGAAATTTCCTACCATTTGGCATCATATCTATATATCTATATATATCTATATCTATATCTATATATATATATATATATATATATATATATATATATATATATATATATATATATATATATATATATATATATATATATATATATATATATATATATATTTTTATATATTATAATACTAATAATAATAATAATAATAATAATAATAATAAATAAATAAATAAAATAAAAGTTGACATGGACACATGGATGGTGTACAAGCAAATCCCTTTCCAAACAACTTACTACTGCCAGTGATCTCCTTCCTTCGAGTAAATGATAAAGATCACCTTAAAATATACAACCTTTAGTTTTCAAGTGATCTTTATCCTTTATTAGGGATACATTTTTTTTTCTTCTATTTTTGATAAGTATATTATTAGTAGCAGTGTCACATAGGTTGACATGTGGCCTTGGTTGGGCATTGGATAACTATTTCCTATCCACTAGTGCACATTACCTTATCCATAGGGTCCCTAATCACTAATTTTCACTTCCTATCTTATTTTGGGAGACTACCTCATCCACAACCTTATCCACTGACCTTATCACCTTATCCCTTGACTTTCAATCTTATTTTTGGAGATTTCTTGCTATTTTTTAGTTAGGAGTTGCATTAGGGAGTTATAACTTATTTTTTACTCCACTTATATTTAGTCAAACCTATTTTAGACCCTCACTATATTTTAGGGTCTCCTACTCTAATTTTAGGCTACTATTTAATTAGAGAAAGTGATTTTCTATTTTCTAGTGTGCATGAACTATGGAAACCCAACCTAAAGTGCATTGGTTCCCACTCAAGGAGGGTTATTTAATTGTATCCATGTCAAGAAATAATATAAAAAATATTTTATGAGTAATTCAAATTGGTCTCTTGGGATACCTAGTCTTTTTTTAGTGCAATTTCATTCTCTCTTATTTCTTGTTATGCAATTTCTAGTGTACTATTTTTTTTACGTAATATATTTATGCCTGTGCTTAAAATTCAACACATTGACCATAGAGGCAATCTGCTTGAACCCTACCAATTCCTTTACTACATAAAGTCCCAACTAGGCACTTTGTTAATGAGAAATGGCAACACATAAGCTCTAGATTTTAATGGGCTTGTGAACTTCCGCACAACATTTAATTACCATACAAAATCTTATACATGACTTTATACCAACTATGGAAAATGCGAACCGCTATTAAGATTCTTAGACTAGATCATAAAATACCCCCAATTTTGATCCCCATAAGTAATGCATATGTTTACATGATAAGTGGCTAAATGCTGACTGATGTAATATGTAAAATGCTACAATGAATGATAATTAAAAAGTCACATCATAGCTTATGAAAGGAAAAGGGAAAAATAATGGGGGGATATGAATCCACTAGAGAAGAGGAAAGGAGGCTCAAGGGCTAAGGGGAAAATATTATTATTTTACTACCACCTTATATTTTTAAATCTTGGCTATTATAAACCTCACTTTTTTCTTATTCTAAGTCCTTTTAACCTTGGAACTAGTGGACCAAGAGATAGACATGTGCTTCTCGTGAAGGCATGTGGTCTCTCCCATGAACACAAATATATTCCATGATTTTTGGGCATGTAGAGAAATTCATAGTCTTCATTAATAGAGTTTTCTCTTTATTCTTAAGTTTCCATCTGAGTTTTGTAATGAAATTATGGGAAACAACTACCATGAAACTATGGGGAAAGTTATGTCTATGTTAAGGAAGTTGTTGTCATTGAGGAAAAATAATAATCGTTTATAATCCATAAAATCCCAACGTTAAGATTTCTAGGACATTCTATTCTATATATCTAGAGGGAAGTGGGATAGATTGAGGGATTGAATTATAGAGGATGGGGTCTCATTCATTGGGTTGTGTAAGTTGAGGGGAAAGAGGGAGGGTGGACCATGACAAGTGTAAGGGTTAATAGAATGTGAATTTTGGAAACTAGTTTACATGAATAGAGGTACAACTATCCATAAGTCAATTTATCCTTATGGACTCACAACCTTAGCTTAGGGGTGGCATTTGTTGCAAATATATTAAATGAAATAGATAGCCTATAGGTAGGTGGGCATCCTTCTTTTGTATCTAGTTTGTGATTAATTTTCATAAAGATAAGTGTCCATGATTTATCAATGAATATGTTGAATTAATGTTGTGTTTTTTGTTTGTTGGTTTGACCCATGGGGGATTTGAACCTTGATTTCATGGTTTACATAATACTTCATAGCATGACACATTAGGGAACTTTGAGGTAAAAAATGGGTCTCAAAACGAAAATGTACAACAAAAATCAACTTTATAAGAACCAAAAGGATTCAATATGACGATGTCAACCATGGGGGATGATTCACCATTTTTGGAGTAAAAAAGAAAAAAGATAAAAAAAGAAAGAAAAAAACTATTTTTTCAACTCATATTTTCAACTTATCTCACTATGATTTTACTCAAATTTCAAGTGAGAGTACTCATTGGATGTAGAATTTAATTTTTCATCCAAGGAGTACCCATGTTGCATACTTTTGATGGACGCTACTACACGAAAAATGTGAAATACATGAAAACACATTGCTGCAGTCACATTTTTCATGTATTTCACATTTTTCGTGTAGTAGGGTCCATTGAAAGTATGCAACATGGGTACTCCTTGGATGAAAAATTAAATTCTACATCCAATGAGTGCCCCCGCTTGAAATTTGAGTAAAATTTTATGGAGATAAGTTAAAAATACGAGTTGAAAAAGAAGTCTTTTATTTTTTTCCCTCCAAAAATTGATGAAGTAATCTAATCTTATTTTATTATTTCAACTATCATTTTATAATATTCCTTAGGAGGCCCATTTTATACCTTGAAATTTCTCTAATGATCGCCAATTTAGTTCCCCTCCATATGCATGTTCAATTAATGTTGTTAACATTATGGATTGAATTGGTTTTTAAGTTTTTTAGTTATGTTTGCATGCTTAACCTTGCATATGTAACTATGGTTCCATTGTTAATTGAATGATTCAGTCATGTTTAAATAACTCTATGTTGTCATGCATATTTGAAATAATTAATTAATAGAAGGACAATGAGGAAAGGAATTAGAGCATCAATTTGGAATGAAAATTAGTGGTTTTAAGAAGTACCTCATATCCCCAATAGGTCATAGAGGGTATGAGGTATTTTACGGAGTGGTACCACAAATACAAGTTATAGAACTAGGCTTGTATGGGCTAGAAATCAACTCATATATGAATAAATTAGAGTTTGCTTGTGAAGTGTTGGAAAAAATTATGCAAAGAGAATAATTGGGGAGTGTATTGAATCCAAAAATTATTGGAATGATGGCTCAAATTCCTAAATTGGACTTATTTTAGAATATAGAGATGTGATTTGTGTAATTGATGGTTATCAAGTTTAGTATTATGGAAAATTTCGTGGTGGGAAATTCGCAAATGGTGTGTTAACAAAATTATATGTTGTTGTTAAAGCATTGCAAAGAAAATTGATGAAATTTCAAATTTCATCCTATGTAAAAATTTAAGGGAGAATTATGAAATTGGTGATTCCCATGTGTCAAGATTGTACATGGAGGGACATGTAAAGTTTGAGTCATAGGTGATGGACATGTTAGAGTCAAGTCCTAGGGATCCATGGTAGCCTAATGCTTAATTTCCATATATATATATATATATATATATATATATATATATATATATATATATATATATATATGGTGGAAACAATGACATAGATAGAAATACAACATGCACCCCATATATCTAATTGGAAGGGTGACATGGAGGTTTCAAGTAGTGGTGTGTTGAGACTAGGTTCATAGGTGGTAGCTGTGAGGTAGGTTCTAGGGATGAAACAAGACGTTGGCCGAAAATAGATGCTAAGTAGTTTGTAGAGGCATATTAGGTGGTTGGAAACCTAATATTAAGATATATAATTACCATTAGGGTGAAACATGTCTCTTAGGAAGCAAGTGGTTTGGGGAGGGAAACAACTGTGTTAATGATCTACCACTTCAACCTACACAACCAATTTTGTTTATTCATTTAGATCGACCATGAAGGGACATGTGTGTTGTATATGGATAGTCAAATATTGGACCATCCCTCCAATAATTCAATGATCATGTATCAATGAAGGAATGCTTAGAGTGGGACTCCTTTTCAAATCCACAAATGAGATCGTGCCAAGTGGGGGAAAAGGGATAGAAAGGTACAAATGCCCCACATTAATTTAATAATTATAAAATGGTTTATAAATTAAAGTGGAGAAAGGGAAAGGGGCCACTGATACCATATATGGTAGGTAATGTGGTAAGGGAGTTGCCACGAAGACATAGGTGTTGATAATAAGGATCCTACTACCACATCAATAAATATATGTCTTGGAACATTAGCAAAAATGCCATGTCAATAAAGTAGATTTTTTTTGTTAAGTATATGCTTTGAGCCAAAATATTAGGATACAAGCTTAAAATTTGGTGAAATTATAGGTTTAAATTTGTGATGATAAGGTATAAAAGTGGTAACAAGGGTGATTTGTTGATTTACCTTTAAGATTCTAGAAAACACACATTGTTGATTTTGCAAGGAACATATCAATACTCATTGTAAGAATATTTGTGAATGGTGAAATTTAGACAATAAGTAGCAAAAGACTGCTTGAATAAACCCAATTGAGAATTTGGCCAAATTTGAGAGGGTTTTGAGTGAAGATACAAAAACAAACCAAAATTCACTATTCTAGGAGGATTTTTGATGACTTTTGAAAAATTCATTGGAGGAAAAGGGACCCAAGATAACAAATATGGAAATTTTTTCCTAGACAATATATCCTCTACTATCTATTCTATAAATGTATTCTTCAAAAATCAACTCTTGCTTCTCTGAATTCTTCTCTGTGGCCTTATTCTTCAACGGTCCACTCTATTGTTTTTAATTATGCACTGTGATGATCCACTCTAGTTATCTATTTGATACTTTACCTCTATATAGTTACCCCATATTGTGTCAATTTTTAATTTGGAACTCCCTTCAATTTGAACAGCTAGAATAGGCACTTCATTACAAACCACCTATCATAATTATCTCTTCTTTCAAACTTTCAGAATAGGAGCTTCCTTCAAACCACATTCGAAATATAGTGCTTATAATACTAAGCACTTTTACTACTTTTAGTATACGATCATATTCATACTACAACCTCTTAGCTAAAAGTATACTCCATATATGTCTCTACATTGTTCTCAAGCACTTATGCTATCAGTGCCTTTATAATTCCTTAATATACAAGAACTCCCTTTAGATCAACTATCATAACTTGGTGCTTATACATATAACCAAGAACTATGCAAGCGCTTACCATTTTTCAAACATTGGATCTCCTTTCAATCCAAATTTCCATGTATTAATTCTTAGAAACCTTAGAACTCGCAACATATTCTCATATAACATTTTCAAGTAATATTATCGATGAAATCCCTACAATCTGTTAACACTAAAAACACTCACAAAAAAGACCTTTTGGGTACGAATGATGGCAACAATTTCTCTCAATTGCTGGAAAATTCACTATTAATTATAGAGGCCCAGGCAGTAGCGTATCACGATGTCGAAGAATTTATAATTCATTGCACCTATAAACCTTCGAAATTGCCAATATTTCGAGGTCTCCAATCCCTAGGTGCCTTAGCATTACGCTTTTGTGACAAGGGTAATGGCTTAGGGACAATATATTGGAATATAAGTGATCCTATGGGCCTTCACTTTTTTCTATAAAACACCAACATGGAAATATTCGAGGGTGCTTAGCCCTCAGGTGCTTAGTTTTTAAGCTCCCCCATGACCAAGGGTATGACCAAGGGCTATTGAGGCTCAGAATATCAGAAAATCCACACGGCTTCACTTTTTATAAAAAAATCTATATGGTGATATGTCGAGGGATTTTAGCCCTCAGGTACCATACATAAGCACCCACGTGACTTGAGTTGTGACCAAGAGCAACATACCAGGGTATTGGTGAATTTACATGAGCCACATGTTTTTTATGAAACAATAATATGTTGATATATTGATGGAGCTTAGCCCTTATGTACTAATCTTAAGCACCTTAGACTAGGGAATACCTATATCAGGATAGCAGTAAATCTACAAGGCACTACCTTTGTAAAATCTTTGATATGTTGAGGGCCCAGTAGATAGACCATATTTTGTGGGGAATTCTTTTATCTGTTATCTAACAGAGTCATCTTTAAATAAATTGGTTTGTGAGCTATTTCAAGTTATAATAGAATTTGAGGTTTTCCAATATTTTTTACTTACTATATATTTTGTGCCTCAAACCACCTACTCAGCCCTTTTTTGTTTAAGGTATTCCACTCCTCAAACTTCACTCATTTGATCCTATTCTTTGTCCTTCCTACTCATTACAAACCACATAGTCATGATCCAATTCATATTCAAATATGTTTTCCAAACGTGTTATTTATACACATTTATTTACACTCCCTTGGCGATGTTGGGCCACTTTTAGCTATACCTAGGCTAACATATAAAATGGTCTTTGAAAAACATTATCCATATAAGGGGCCTGCCCCTAACTTTACAATGTATCCAAAGGGGTCTCATGTACCCATCTTGGGTCCCCCCTAGCTTTGACATTAATGAAAACTCATTATTCAACACATAAATATTTCCCTTATTTATTGTTATGGTATCCATCCTCCAATATAGGCTCGAAGTCATAGCTCTCAAAAATCACCATTTTTTCCCATTTTCTATACTTTTCTCACTAAAACATCAAGATTAGAGACCAACTTCTAACATCTATAGAAGAAGTATAGTGAGAACCAAGAAAAGTTTGTATGAAGAAAAAATAAAAATTATGATTGTGAGTACTTTGCACTCATCATATTAGTGATCAAATGCTCTAACCTCTTTAGGCATCAATCTCAAATTTGAACTTTTCCATTTTTAAACTTTATATAGACCTATATTTTTTACCAAAATTGTTATCTTTCTAACAGAAAAAACTTCAACAAGACAAAATTTTATGGATTGTTGAGGACATCATTAGTGTCGCTTGTAGTTTGGTTCCTATAAAGAAAAGAAGGGGATGGGTGTGTCTTGCAAGTTGGTACTTGCAAATAAAAGGGGATTAGTGTCTCCTATAGGTTGGTGCCTTCAAAGAAATATCATATAAAGAATTTTTATAATTTTCTCTTGAAATGATATCCAAATATATGTTTTGTTTCATGTTCTATTCATGAGATTTAATTTTATGGCGCTTGAATGTATAGATAAGTAAAAATTATATTATATTGATTCACAACACCACCCCCCCACCCAACAAGTATAATTGTGAATCCAAGAATTGGCATTAGAGAAAGTTCCTTTGGAAGTAGCCTACTATTTGGAAGGAAGCGCTTAGAGGGACTAATGCCTAGTCATGATGGTTATTTTTTAAATATATCCCCACGGTTTGATGGAATAGGTCATGCTTTTCAGAAGATAAGGATGATGACCTATCTAATATCTCTTGGTTTTTTCATTTGGCTATTTGTTGTGGATGGTTATCAAGTTCCAACAACTCTTACAATTGATCAAGATGGTAAAATATTCCTTTGTGTGTCACAAGAGAATCAAAATTTTTCAATATAGTGTAGTGTAGAGCTGCGACATACAATTGGGACATGTTTTAGAGTAGCTATAAAGGATATGAAAAGGTAAAAAGGGAAAATATTCAAACTCATAGAAGAACATTTTAAAGTTTGAAGATGAATTAAGAATAAGGTATTGTAGGCTTGTTCATTTGTGTATATGAGATTGTTATAATATTAAAGGACTTGATGAAAATATTGAGGAACCGACAATTTTTTAGAAAGTGTTGAGATCTCTTCCCATGAGATTTAATGCAAAGGTGTCTCCTATTGAAGAAATAAAAAATATAACAAACCTTAAAATTGATGAATTGCATGGCATCCTCACTGCATATGAACTGACGATTAGAAGAGAGAGTTAGCATTAAAGGAAATAGCCTTCAAAGCACCAAAGAAGACAAGGAGACACAAATCATGTGATTACTCCAACTGTGATTCAGATGCAAAATAAGCTCAGTTTGTGAGAAAGTTGAAAAGAGGATATGGAAAATATAAAGGTAAGCTTCCATTCATATGTTTTAATTATGGAAGAACATGTTATTTTACTACTAAGTTTCTATATGAAAAACAAGAAGACAATGATAATGAAGAAGAATATAAAAATATAAGAAAACATGCACACAAAAATGGAAGATCATCAAGAAGAAAAGTTTTTATTCTAGAGAAGATAGTTTCTCTTTAAAAGAAAGTGATGATTATAAATCTAATGTTGAGAAAGAATATTTCCTATTCATATCCCTATATAGTCAAAATGATGATTAAGAAAAGGAAATTAACTAGAAAGAGGAATCATATTTGGAGGAAGAATAGGTTGATGGAGAAGTTAATCTTTGGGAATAAATTGTTAGTGCCTTAGGTGAAATAGATATACTCATATGGAAGACTAAAAATAAAAAGGAAATATTGCATTAAAAAAAAATACATGATTTATATGAAGCATTTACCATCCTCCTAAAGATAGAACTAGAAGAGGAAAAAAGAATAGAGGAAGCATTGATAAGACAACTGAAAGAAAAGAAAGAAATTGTGAAAATATAGAAGCATAAGTCATATCCCTAAGGAAATAACTAGAGAAGGAAAATTTTAAGTTGACTCAAAGCTTGAAATTTGGAAAAAGCGTAGAAATTGTATATGACATTCTTAGTTGTCAGAGGTATCCCTTCATTAAAAAATGTCTTTGTTACAAAGAAAATCATAATACTTTCAAGGGAGTATCAAGAAAAAAGGCATCATAGAAGGAATTCAAAGAATAATCTAAAATATTTGCCAATGTGTTGAAGAAATCTATTAGCAATACATGTAGTATTCAAAACGAAGTTAAGAACCAATAGCTAAATGACTCTTTCAACAATATAAGTAATACAAAAAATGAAGTTAAGAACAAATATATACATGACCCTATCAATAATATAGACAACATTCGAAATGAAGTCAAGAACCAACATAAAGATGACCCCAAAAACAACACAAGAAACACCAGAAATGAAGTTAAGGAGCACCTAAGAGCTAATATTTCTCACAATCAAAATAATTTCAAAAGAACTATTTCTTCAAATAGGCCTATCACATCCAGACTTCAAAACCTTTTCTTGGGGCATTGTTTTTCTTGTAATAATTCTGGCTATAAAGCAATGAATTGTAGACCTCACGTAATAAATGTTCATATGATATATATAAATAAAGAATACTATGAGACTCCAATTAATGGCTATGTGAATATCAAACCTATAGGTTTCACTAATAATATCATTAGAAAATACAATTCATTTCTTCCTCAATTGGATCATGATGAATTCAATAAATGTAATAAATATGGGCACACAAAAAGTGAATGTATAAACAATTCAATACTTATTCCTCAACAAAAAAGAGAAAAATGATTACGAAAAGGTATCAAAGATAAAACAACAAAAATAGGAAGAATATGGTTTTGTGATCTATGTTTAAAATAAAAACAACCAATGGTACGTTGATAGTGGATGCTCAAGGCACATGATAGGATATTAGAGTAAATTTCTTACTCTAAAAGAAGAAAATTGAGGCAGTTTAATTTAGGAAACAATGCATTAGAAAGGATAGCTAGAAAGGGCATGATCCATCTTAATAATGGAAGGATTGAAACTTGAAATGTTTTTTATGTTGAGGGATTAAAACAAAATATTTTGAATGATATTCAAATGTGTGATCAAGGATATGTTCTCACATTTTTGTCTAAAGGATCTGAAATAAGGAAATTAAGATAAGGAAGATTGGTGGAAAATATAGCTAGAACCTCAAGTAATGCATATATCCTATATGAACTAAAGGGAGAAAAGTGATACATGGGGCAATAAGATGAAAGCTAGTTAGTGTAGAAGGATGGGTCATATTATTTTTGAAAATCTAGTGAAACTCAATAAATCACAAGAAATGAGGTACATGCCAAATATTTAAAAACTAAATGACACTATTTGCAAGCCTTGTCAGCATGGATAGCGAATCAAAATCAAATTCAAGAAAACATACTCATCAACAATGCCATTAGGAATTGTTCATACATACCTCTATGGACCAACAAAAATATAAACATTAAGAGGTGGAAAATATTTTATGCTCTGATTGATGACTATACAAGAATGACATGGGAGACTTTCCTTAAATAGAAATACAAAGAATTTGAAAATTTAAAACCTTCGAAGCTCTTATTCAAAATAAAATTGTCTAAAGATAAAATGCTTGAGATGAGACAAAGGAGATGAGAGAAAGGAGATGAATTAAATGGATATAGTGAAAAACATGGGATTAGAAGATATTTTTAGTGCCAAAGACTCCTCAACAAAATGGTGTTGTCAAAAGAATGAATATAAGTGTGCAGTAGATGGCAAGAATGATGTTAAATGAAGTAAATCTTATAGTCACTTTCTAGGGAGAAGTAACCAATACAACCTTACATTATGAATGGAGCTTATATAAGAGTAAATAACAACAAGACTCCTTATGAATTATGGAAAGGCATAATAGCTATAGTCAATTACTTCAAAGTCTTTGAAAGCGAATGCTACATCAATTTAAATGATGAAAATTTAGGAATGTTTGGTTCTAGAACAAATGAAGTAATCTTCCTTAGTTATTCATCTAGAGGCAAGGGCTACAAATGCTACAACAAAATATTGTGAAAAACACTAGCAAGCATTGATTTAAAAGTAGATGAGACATTATTTCAAAAGCAAAAGCCACAAGAAAATAAAGATTCAAAGGAGGTAATCAACATAGAACATGAAAAGGAAAAAGAAGAAGAAAAATTGGAAGAACAAAAAGAACAAGAGGAAGATGAGAAGTATATAGACCATTAACATCCAAACGCTCCATATAGGAATGTTTATAAAAATCATCTAGAAAATCAATATTTTGGTGATAAACATTCAGGATTTCAGACTAGAAGGAGATTGATAAGCTCATCGAAGCATGAAAAAATTACCTTATTTTCTAGAATAGAACCCAAGAATTTTTCATAAGCTAGTGAAGATGAACATTGATTCAATGCTATGGAGGAAGAACTAAATCAAATTGAGAAAAATGAAACATGGGAACTTGTGTCTAGACAAAAAGAAAAAAATGTAATTAGAGCCATGTGGGTATTTAGGAACAAATTGAACAAGGATGGACATATAGTGAGAAATAAGGCTAGATAGGTTTGTAGAGGATATGCTCAAGTGGAAGGTGGTGATTTTGAAGAAATTTTTTCTCCCGTTTCCAAGTTAGAAGCAATCAAAATGTTCCTAGAATTTGCGTGTTTTAAAATTTTCAAGTTTTATCAAATGGATTTCAAATAAACTTTCCCAAATAAAAATTTAGAAGAAGAAGTTTATGTTGAAAAAACTGAGGGATTTAAATTGTCAGAAAATGAAGACTATGTATGCAAGTTGAAGAAATATATTTATGGGTTTAGGCAAGCTACGAAGACTTAATACTCAACAAGTATTCAAAAGGGGAGCAAAATATAACAACATTTACATTAAAATAGATAATGAAAGCCTATTAGTCATTGTTGTCTATGTGGATGATATCGTATTTGGAAGTGATGCTGACACAATGAGTCAAAGGTTTGTGGCAGAAATGTAGAAATATTTTGAAATGTCCATGTTGGGAGAATTTTCTTTCTTTCTAGGATTGCAGGTTGTTCAATTAAATAAAGGAATATTCATCTCCCAAACCAAATTTCTTAAGGAGATGTTGAATACGATTGAAATGGAAAATTATGCACCTGTTAACACTCCCATGGTTACATAATATAAATCAAACAAATACGATGGATCTCCATATGAAAATCAACCCTTATATAGATAATTATTGGAAGCTTATTATATTTTACAACTTCAAGACCTGATGTACTTCAAGTAGTAAGGTTGGTTGCAAGGTTTGATTCTACAACAAAGGGGACTCATGTGTGGGTAGTAAAAATATTTTTTAGGTATTTTAAGGGAACTTTGGCTTTTGGTACTCTAGAAGCAAGGGTTTCACATTAACAACATATACTAATACAGAGTGGGTAGGAAGTGTTGATAACAAGAAAATCATTAATGGTAGATAATTTATATTGGGAAATTATCTAGTGTCATGGTTGAGCAAGAAATAAACCTCAACCTCTTTGTCCATATTTGAAGAAAAATATATTACAATAGTAGAATGTAGTACCTAGGTCCTGTAGATGAAATATACTCTTAAAGATATGAATATATATTATGATAAAAATAATATAAATTATATGTGATAATAAAAGTGCAACCAATATCTAAAAGAAATCTTTCATGCATTAAAAAAATCACATTCCTATGAAATACCACTTCCTAAGAGAACATGTAGTTGACCAGTATGTTAGATTGGAATAAATTTCTGCAAAAGAATAGATTGCATATGTCTTCACAAAAAACCTTCCTAGATAGACATTTGAATATCTAAGGCAGAAGCTAGGGGTAATGCCTCTCCCATATTATTAGTAAAATGCAACATATATTCAGGGGTAGAAATATCTTTCTCCTAATTTATGAAAAGGGGGAGGATTGTAGATAAAGTGAAGCCTCATTTCAAGGGGAGCAACCCTTTTACATTGATTTCAAAGGGGGAGAAATTGTATACAGATGAAGAAGTTGTAATCAAAAGAATTTGCATATGGGGGATTTTGCAAACAGGGTGTGTTCCTTAACACTCTGCTAAATTTTTCTAAGGATTTCCATTAATGAAAAAATCATATATTTTTTAGTAATGAGTTTTCATTGATGTCAAATCTAGGGGGAGACCCAATATGGGTACATGAGACCATTTTGGATAATATTAAAGTTAAGGGGAAACCCATAATATGGACAATGTTGTTCGAAGACTGTTTTATATACTAGCCCAACATAGAGGGAGCATGAATCAACATGTATAAATAACACATTTGGAAAACAAATTTGAGTATAAATAGGATCATAGAAATGTGATATGCAATGAGCTTGAGGTGTAGAGTAGAGGAGTAGAGCAACGATTCCAAGGAGCAAAAATATTGAAGGAAGTAATAAAAGGTCGAGAAAGCAATTCAAGGTGCAAAATATATAGTAAGTAAAAACTATAAAAAACCCTCAAATTGTATTATAATGTGAAATAGATTGCAAAGCACTTTATTTTAGGATGCCTCCATCAATTAATGGATATATGAATTATCAATAGAATATGGGATGTCTGCAAGAGCCTTGACATATCAAAATTTTTTACAATGGTAGTGTCCTTCATATTTATCGACATCCTAATATAGTTATCCCCTAGTCCTATCCCCTGGTCCAAGGTTCTTAAGGTTCAACATCCAAGTGATAAGATTCCTCGACATATTCCCATATTTCCATTTTATAAAAAATGTACGACTTGTACAAATTCACTAATACCTTGGTATAGTAGCTTCTGGCCACAAATATGGTCATGTGGGTGATTAAGTATAGAACCTGAGGGCTAAAATACCTTTATATATGTCCATATTGTAGTTTTAATGAAAAGCGAAGACTTATGGGTTTTACGATATTTTGAGCCCTAGTAGCCACTCATCATAACCATAGTCAACAGGGAGCTTAAGGCTTAGGATATGAGGGATAAGAAACCTCGACATATCACCATATTGACATTTTAAAGAAAAAATAGAAGGATCATGGAATCACTGATATTTTTGTATATTGGCCCTCAATCACCACCCTAGTCACACGAGTGCTATGTTAAATAAAATAGGGCATAGATTCCTCAACATATCGATAATACGAAAGATTAGAGGAGTAGCGAATGTTGAATTTTTTATATATTGATACCTTGGTACCTCGGCCTATTAACTGATAGTGAATTTTCCAGTAGTTGACAAAAATGTTGCAGCCATTTGTACCTGAAATTTCCTTGCTTACAAGTGTTTTTAGTGTCAACTATTTTGGGGATTTCATCAATATATCAATATAATAGTGCCTAGATGTGTTAGTGCTAAGGCTTATAATAACTAATGCATGGAATGTTGGATTGAAGGGCACTTGAAGGCTATGAAGAACAAGAAGTGCTTGCATATCACTTGGTTATATGTGTAATCACCAAGTTATGGTAGTTGGACTAAAGGAAGCACCTATATATTAAAGAATTATAAAGGCGCTGATAGTATAAGCAATCAAGCACAATGCAATGACATATGTAGGGAATAAGTTTCAATCAAAGTTTTTAGTATGACTACAACTAAACACTACAAGCAGTAAACATTCTTACTATTATAAGTGCTATATTTTGAAGGTTGTTTGAAGGAAGCACCTATATTGATAGGTTGAGTTGAAGGATGAATCTATTCTAGAAATTTTTATTGAAGGGAGTTCCAAATTAAAAATTGCACAGTAAGGGGTAACTATAGAGAGGTAAAGTATCTAACATATAACTAGAGTGGATCATTACAGAGCAAAAATTAGAACAACATAGTGGAATTTTGAAGAATAAGACTACAAAGAAGAATTCAAAGAAGCAAGAGTGGATATTTGAAGAATACATTTATAGAATAGATAATATAGGGGATTTATGTCTCCTGTAGGTTGGTGCCTACAAATAGGGAAGGGGATTGGTACCTCTTGTAGGTTAGTACTTGCAAATCAGAGGGGATTGGTGTCTACTATAGGTTGGTTCCAAAAAATAACTATCATTTAAAGATTTTTTTTTTTTCTTTATCGTGAAAGGGTTACCAATTATATCCTATGTTTCA
This sequence comes from Pinus tabuliformis, assembly GCA_031772625.1. Classification (NCBI taxonomy): domain Eukaryota; kingdom Viridiplantae; phylum Streptophyta; class Pinopsida; order Pinales; family Pinaceae; genus Pinus; species Pinus tabuliformis. The sequence continues at coordinate 81,160,477 of CM062809.1, forward strand.
TGTTATTCCCATATGGTTTATGTTTATGGTTCTTGGCTTTTTAAATAACTAAAAACTATTTTATACTAATTCATCCCCCCTCTTAGTGTTACACTAAAAAATGTCACCATGACTATTTACAGTTAGTATGGCTCAATCAACAGTCATGCTACCCTCTTAGGCAAGTCTTATGCCTCTGCTCTCCATGTCAAACTCCAAAAAAGAGAGAAAGTCTTGTATAAATGTATTTATCTCGGGGGACGCAGGTTCTCTCAACCTTACCTGCGGGGACGCTCCAAATGTTCACAAAAGCTGCGTCCAAAGACGCTCTGTATGTAAAGGGACAGGTGCGTCCCCCTGTAAAGGTTAGAATGCGCAAGTTTCATCTTTAAAAAGTTACTTGTGGTCATTTCTAGAGCATTCTAGAAGGTTGTTCGACGTGTATTGGGCGCCTCCAGATGGTTCATGCACTCCTATCAAAGAGGAACTTATCCCATCAATAAGGGAGCTATCCCACCCAAAGAGGGGATTATCCCATTGATGGTGGACCTGATTAACCTCCTCTTGAGCACTATAAATACAGGCATTGGGCCAGAAGGAGAAAGAGGTTGAAGCTATACATTTTCTAAGGGTAAATGCTGCAGGAATTAGGACTCCCATTTAGAAGCTTGTGAGGAGAGATTGCCATCTTTGCTTGTTCTATTTGGAAGTGGGTGTGCTTTGTCAAAGTAAAGGAGAACTCTTGACAGACCCTGGGAAGGACTTGCACGACACCAAGGCTCAGGTTGTATTTGTTCTTTTTGTTACCTATTAATGCAAATGAGTCCATTCTTCTCAATAACTTGTTGTTTATGAGTTATTTCATGTGCTCCTTGGTCTACATGATGAATATGCTTTGTTTTATGTTATAATCAGGTGCTATTTAATTGTTTGACTGTTGGTGATTACAGGTTTTGGAGAAAAGGAGGAGCTCATCCAGATCAACAAAGCTTGGACTTCTACAACAGCGTTTGGACAAAGGTAAGAACGAAACACTTGATATCTCATATCATAATGCATGTTTAGAGAAGGATAGATCTTATTTGTCTTGTTTGTCACTAGAGAGTCTTAGGCTCCTAGGGAGGTTGGTTGTGTCCGCACAATCGACTCTTTCTGCCTGACAAATTGGCGACTCCACTGGGGAATCCATTGATGAGAAAAGTCTTTTCCTTTGTGTGAACTTTGCTTTGAGAAAATTAGTTTATTTTTCTGGTTTTGGCTCTGTGATTCTGTCTCTGGGTGGGTTAGCTTAGGATTAGTTTTATTTTGGTTTTTCTTGAGTTTTTCAGTAGGACGCACCCTCTGAGTGATACACAGTGCGTCCCTGGACGCACTTTTACTGTGTGCACAGAGCGGGCCCGCACCTGTTCTAACGGGTCGCCTGCGTCCCCCTGCTAAAAGTTGAGAAAACTCCATTTTTTGCTTTTTTACTCTTAGATTTTGTTTTTTCTTAGTTTTTTCTGCCCAGATTCATTAGTCCCTTGCCAAGGATCTTCACCTGAACTTGTTTCTATAGCATTGAGTGTTTTAGTGGATTTCATCGAAGTATAAGCCCTAGGGTTTGATTTTGAGTAGGTCTTGTAGTGACTTTGGCGGTAGAAGTTGTCAAGCCTTAGATCTCTCTGGTTTTGTCAACATTCTTAGAAGTCAGACCTGTCATAAAGTCTACCTGTGAGAGCAACTTACCATTGAGTTGTCTTTTGGGCCAATTTCGAAGTGCTTGTTGTTTAAGTCTTGAATTCCATTTTACAAAAAGAACAAAAAGGTTTGAGTTTTGTTTTGACTAGTCTTTTGATTCTGCATTAGCTAGTCCTTGATTTGATTTTGATCAAGTAAAACAACCTAGAATCATCTTTGTGAGCTTTTGCCTTGTTAGGTTTGTTTAGAGTAATTTCTCTTTTGATTTGCTTGTGAGTCAAGTTTTCATAGTTTTTGTAGCTTTTGAGATTGTTTTGTGTTAAGATAGGTTTATATGCTTTATTAAAAAGAGAAAATACAAAAACATCTCCTTTTAAAAGTTTTGTTTCAAGTAGCTTTGAAAGTTTTGAAAGAAAAAGAGTTTTTCGTGCAAGTAAAGAGTAGTCATGTTTGTGTGCTTGAAAAGAAAAAGAGAATTGTTTCTTTGATTGTCTTTTCTAAGGAAGTTGTTTTCTCTAAAATTTGCATTCTCTCAACTCTCTTAGTTAAGAATTTCATTGAAAAAGCAAAGTAGCGTAAATCATCTTAGGTGCATCTTTGTAGTGGTTGGAGTCGAGTCTACACACCATTGGTTTCACTTCCACTACCTTGCAACTTTAAAGAACAACCATAAAAGTAACGCTTAAAGTAAAATCGAAATAGTAACTTTTATTTACTAGGGCTCTGAAGCACCAATTTAGATCAGGCTAGTGTCTTGGAGTAGGTGAGTAATTAACTCTCCAAGACAACAAAACCAAACAAGTAGCTTATCTTGTGATAGATTAAATCCAATTGTCTCATTTGTACTCTGGGAAAGCTCCTCTTAAAGGAGAAGCACGAGCTCGTGTCCGAACCAGTGAGGGGATCATTCCCCCCTCGTTGGGAACGACGCCAGACATGCACGTATTACAAACGGTAAACCTCGGATTAACCATTGTCGAGGAGCCAGGGGTCACTTGTCGGTAAACCTTGGATTATTGTCAAGGAGCCGGCAAGGGGATTGAGCTTGCTACTCTGCCCTTGCGTGCTGTCGGAGTTTAGACTGTTCCCCCAGGTGCATTTGTTGCGGTTGGTAACCTTAGTGGCCATTATCTTTAGGATTCTACCGAGGTGACGGTGGAGGGAAGGTCCCACTGTACCTGGAGCAGACGTCGGTTATACTCACTTGGATTTTCTGGGGGGTTCACTTCACTCGAGACGGTTAAAGTGGAGGAACTTGGTCCAGTCTATTCATTAAGCAGGTTGCCGGGGTAACTGTTCCACCCGTCATTTCTGTACTGAATCCAGCGAGGTTGGGCTTCATCACCAACTAGCGCTTTTGGTCCGGAAGACTACTGTTTGTGTTTGGTTTGACGCCCTAGATTCTTTAGGCGTGTGATTCAAATTTGTTTGGTTCTTTAGAGACTTTAGGTGGTTTGATTTGAAATTTTATTTTGTTTTCGTGTGTAGTAGTTAAAAGTTTTTAGCTGTGGCGGAATTACCGAGACAGTCCCGTAGACTTCGGGGCAAGTCTCCTGAGATTGTTACCGGAATAGATTTGTTAAGAAAGCTCCGTAAATCGCGGGGTGAATCTCCTGAAGACATTCCGGGTCAGTACGAAGGGTTAAAGGTCCTTGTAACTCCTCCTAGTGACAGTAGAGTAGGTTCACCTGAAGAAGGAGAATCTTCCTTGGTAGTCCATCCAGATTACCAAAGTTTAGAGACAGGTTATAATCCCGAAGCTGTTACAGTTTCTGAGCTTGTTGGTAGTTTTTCGTCTGCTAGTGATACAGGCGAAGAACCAGAAATATCCGAACCTGTTACTCCGACTCCTAGTGTTCCTGATTCACCGAGAATAGAAAGAATTATCACCGAAAATCTTCCTGTTGGTTTGATTGCTATTGAAGAACTTGTTCCAGAGGAAGAAATAGGCGTCTCTGATCCTGAAGATCAAATTACCCTTGATCTAAGGGAACGTGAATCTATCTTTTACAGTCCTCCTAGAAGTACTACTTGGTACCTTTCGTTAACCCATTATTTAGACAACTTTGGGCTAGGTTTTTCTACACCTCGTACTCCTTTTCCACCTGGAGGTATTCATACTCCTGTAAATATGTCTGGTCAGTCGTCCGTGTTTACACAAAGTCCTGAATCTTTTTTACATGGCGGTCCTTCTGTTCCTACTGGGTATCAATCTCTTTCTGGTACCTTTGCGGGAGCATCTCCTCAACCCGTTGATCATGGGTTATTAATTGGAAACAGTGGTAATGTACCATTGGGTGTAGGAGACATTTACATGATGTCAGGTTCAGTTCCCGTTTCTCAACCTCAAGGTGGCCAATTACCGCCTGGGGGGCAACCGCAGTTAACGCCTGGGGGGCAACCTCAAGGTACACAAATCGTGTCTGGGGGGCAACCTCAAAGTCAGTATGTACCTATGGGCAATACGTGCCTCAAGGTCAACCCCAGCCTCAATATGTACCCCAGGGTCAACCTCAGTATCAATATCAACCTCAAGGATGGCAACCTCAAGGATGGCAACCTCAAGGGTATCAACCCCAAGGTTATCAACCTCAAGGGTACCAACCTGAAGGTCAAGGTCAACCCCAGTATCAGTATTTACCTCAAGGTTATCAACCTCAAGGTCAATACTCGAGTCAAGGTTATCAACCGCCTCAAGGTCAGTCATATGTTCCAAGTATGGGAACTGCACCTTACAATTATCAATCCTACCCTCAATCCGGTTATGGATCTCAGTATCCTCAACCTGTTACGGGTAAATACCCTGGAATGTTAGTGTGGGATCCATCACAGGGTCAACAGGTGTTGCAGCCAAGTATACAGATGGTTCCTCAAGCTGGACAACCCGTAGTTTCTGGTCCAACCCAGCAACCGCAACCTGTCCAGTCAAATGTTCAAACTTCTGTAACTTCGGTAGTTACTCAGCCGCCAATTGCACCTAGTACTCCATCTCAAACGGCTGCTGCAACTACCGCTACATCTACCATACTTACTTCTGGAGTATCGACGGCTCCAGTTTCTACTGTCCCTGTTACCATACCTCAGACATCTTTACCGTTGTCTAGATCTACGATTCAAACCACGGTCCAGATGCCTGTAGGTCAGCCTGGTATAAGTACGGTTGTCACTACTCAACCTCAATTTGTTCAACCTCCGTACCAGGGACAGTACCAACATGGGCAAGCTGTCCAACAACCGGTTTACCAGTATCAACCGTATCCTGGGTACACTTATCAACAACCTCAACAACCCCAGTACGGTCCGGTTAATCCTGGTTTTCCAGGAGGATATAATATCCCAAATGCGACTCCTGTTCCTAGTTATCCTGGATATCCTCCTCCTGGGGCTGGTATTGTGACCCAAAGTTTTAGAGATCCTAACCGGCAGTTACCGTTTATCGCAACTTTGGATTTACCAGACTTGACGCGCCTAACGAACGATCCAATTCAATATCTTCAGTTCTGGCCGCCAATGCCAAATAAGTTGCCCAGTGATATACCCAAGTTTGAAGGTAAGTCTGGAGAGGATCCGTCCAATCACGTGATGACTTACCACCTCTGGTGTGCTTCAAATTCTATCTCGGATGATTCGATCCGCTTACGTCTTTTCCAGCGTACACTCATTGGTCTCGCGGCCAAGTGGTACATTGAGTTACCACGGGCCTCTTTTTACAATTTTAGCCAGTTAGCTACCTCGTTCTTAACTCACTTTCAGTTGCCGGTCAGATACGATAACGACACAGAGTTATTAACTTCACTAAAACAATCGACGTCCACGTATATTTCTGATCACATTCATGAGTGGAGACGTCGAAGGAGACTAGTGAAAGTTTTTATCCCGGACCAAATCTTAGCTGAATGGTTTGTCAAATCATTATTACCGAAGATTACTGAAGATGTAGCTAAGGCCGGAGTAGTTACTGAGGAGCAAGTCATTGCTCAGGCACAATACCTTGACTTAGTTTACACTCAGTCGGGTACGTTACACGAGAAGATTCCGGATCTTCCAAAGTCGAATCAAATCGCTGCTGCTCCTTCGGGATCTCATGCCGCTGATGGTATGATTGGTATCGTGAATACAAAAAGCAAGAAGAAGTCTTCCAAGGCTTCAACTACTCCAATTATCACTTTGCCTGATTCTCCGACAGGAGAGTCTTCTCCTGAACTTACCGCCGATATTCACGCTGTAGAGTCATCTACGGCCAAATCAAAAAACGGTGGAAAGAAGAAAGGAAAGAAGAAGGCTAAAGCAGACAAGGCTCCAAAGGAGAAAACTGAAAAGTCGGAAACCACTGACGAAAAGCGCAAACCTCGATATCCTTGTCTTATTTGTGAAGAGGATCATTTTACGAGAGATTGCCCTCATCGGGCCGAGGTTGTGAAAATAGTCAAAGGTTCTCCCACTCCTGCTGTGTTAAAAAATACATTTCCGGAGCAGGAGAATAAGATGATAGGTTCTTCTTCGAATGCCAGTGAAGAACCCATTTTGATGATGTCTCATGTGAGGATTGCGACTCGATCGCAAGATTATGGCAGTAAGACTCCTGTTGATGGTAAAGAAGCAGAATCTTCTCATTCTAACCCATCAACCTCAGCTCCTGGTTCCGATCCACTACAGATCGAAAAACCTAACCCGGACTTAGTAATTAAACCGCCCGCCAAGGGTGTACTTCGAAGGTCTGCTTTCAATCCACATGCGAGAGCGGCCCAGAATTACAACATTGTTGAGGACTTAGCTGTTTCACCCTCAGCAATGTCGGCGTTAGAAGTGCTGCAATCATGCCCAGCACAACGAAAATTGCTTTTGTCGGCTATCGGAGCTGTTGATGTTCAGGATCCGAATCTAATGATCTTCGATCTAGAAAATAGTACACCGCGTCTCCCCCATCAAATGGCTTTCCAAATTCCAGTGATAGTCAAAAACAGGCCTATTCATCGGACTGTGATTGATGAGGGAGCTTCTACGTGTATTATGTCGATTCAATGTTGGAGATCCCTTGGTTCTCCTTCGTTGAACCAATCCCCCACCATCCTTAAGGCCTTTGATGGCCGTGGGTTCCGTCTGTTTGGTATTCTACAAGAATTGCCTATAGGGGTAGAAGGTAAAACCGTTAGTCTGGATGTGGAAGTGGTTGATGCCCCTCTAGACTACAACCTTCTTTTGGGTCGAAGTTGGTCATATGCTATGACAGCGGTCGTTTCATCGGTCTTCAGAATAATCAAGTTTCCACATAACGGTAAGATCGTGACTATTGATCAGCTGACATACTTTTCATCCGACCCAGCCTCTTCAGAGAGTATCCAGCATGTCGGTAAGACGACAATCCCTTATAGGGCCGTTGGTGTAGGTTTAGTTAAAGATTCCGGTTTACTGGGAACTTTTCCTCTCCCTCCACTCAGCGTAGATCCTTCGTTTGCAACAATTCATATGATTACATCAGAAAACATTATTTATGATGATCCTTGGTTCGTCCCATCTGACTCTGAGATAGACTCATTCGGTAATGCTATGCCCTTGATTCCATATGAAATTGCTTATGAAGCTCTCATGTCTTTTACCGACTTTCATTCGACCGAGGTCGACCAAATGAATGTGGTCAGTGAAGAGTCACTTTTCACCTCACCCTTAGAACGGATAGCGTTTCCCGAAGTCGTGTCATCTGACGAACAACTTCGCGAAATCCTAAGTGTAGACGATCTACCATGGGAGGATCTCCATCACAGATCTTCGTTTTTACCTAAGGATGATGCATTTGAAAATGATTTTTCATCTATCTTTACCGCTGAATATGTCAAAGACGCTCAGGATCCAACGAAACATTCTGATTCAGAGTTGAATTTAGGGAATATTTCTCGTACTATTCCCATTGATATTTCAGTGAAGCCCGGAATTGAGGAAAACATTCATATAGGTGCTGCTTGTACAGAAGAAGAAATCCAAACTTACAAGGCCATATTCCAAGAATTCCGCGATGTGTTTGCCTGGTCTTACGAGGAAATGCCGGGAATCGATCCTGCCATTGTTGTTCATGAAATAAAGACCTACCCGGATGCTAAACCCGTCCGGCAACGGTTGCGTCAGATTCACCCTCGAAAAGCGGCTGCGATTAAAGCAGAAGTCGAAAAGCTGTTGAAAGCAGGTTTCATATATCCGATCCCGTTAACGGATTGGGTATCGAATATTGTTCCGGTCAACAAGAAACAAGGAACAATAAGAATCTGTATCGACTATAGGGATATAAATCGAGCTTGTCCAAAAGACAACTATCCTACGCCTTATATCGATCAAATTATTGATGATTGTGCCGGAAGTGAAATGTTTTCCTTTATGGATGGTTTTTCGGGCTATAATCAAATCAATATTCTACCTGCCGACCAACCAAAAACAGCATTCATTTGTCCATGGGGGACATTTGCTTATTGCAAATTACCTTTTGGGCTTAAGAATGCCGGGGCCACTTTTCAACGGGCGATGTCTTATGCATTTCATGACATCAAGCACATTGTGCAACCGTATCTCGATGATTTGCCTGCTCATTCTTTACATCGAGCTGATCACCTTGTCCACCTACGAGCAATCTTTATGAGGTGTAGGCATTATCGAATTCGGTTGAATCCCCACAAATGTGTTTTCTGTATAGAAACAGGTCGATTACTGGGCTTTGTTGTTTCAAAAGCCGGCATTTGCGTCGATCCCTCGAAAGTCGAGGCTATCATCAAATTGCCTCCTCCTTCGAGTTTGCGCCAACTCCAAAGTTTGCAAGGGAAAGCGAACTTTTTACGCCGATTCATCGCAAACTACGCCGAGGTCACTAAAGGTTTTACACGGTTGTTGAAACAGAATGCACAATTCTTTTGGGACGAGATTGCTCAACAATCTTTTGATGCACTTAAACACGCGTTGACCCATGCACCGTTGTTGCATCCTCCCAACTACAACCAGGATTACTTCTTATACCTCGCAGCTTCGCATTCCACCATTGGAATGGTGTTAGTTCAAGAATATGAATTCGGAGCGGAACATGTGATATATTATCTTAGTCGGACCTTAAATCCCACTGAGTTAAAATATTCGCATGTGGAGAAATTGGCCCTGGCAGCCGTTCAAGCTGTCCAGCGTTTCCGTCACTACATTCTTCTCCGTAAAACTACAGTTATTTCGGATTGCAACCCTATGATTTATATTTTGACAAAACAACTGCTAGGGGGCAAGTACTCTAAATGGATTGTTATCCTGCAAGAGTTCGACTTGGAGTTCGAGAAGTCCAAGTCTAAGAAATCCTTAGTTTTTGCGGAATTGATGTGTGATTTCCCGAGTGCTGACACAGAGACTGTGGCAGAGGAGTCCATTGCGGACAAATCTTTGTTTCTTATCAGTACTTTAGATCCGTGGTACGGGGATATAATCATCTATCTCCAAACCCAAACCTTTCGGCCTGAAGCTTCTAAGGCAGAACGTCGAAAAATTCGGTTTCAATCCCAGCAATACAAAATTATTGGAGATACACTTTATCGCCGGGGGGCAGACTTAGTTTTTCGACGTTGTTTAACTCACGAAGAGGCTGAGAAGGTTTTGAATGATTGTCACTCTGGAGCATGTGGCGGTCATATGTCTGGGTATGCCACAGCTCAGAAGGTGTTGCGCGCTGGCTATTTCTGGCCGTCTATGTTTAAAGATTGTATCATTGCCCTCAGGAAGTGCCACAACTGTCAAGTGTTTGATCGCAAGATGCGCGCTCCACCTGCTCCTCTCCACCCTATAATTGCCGTTGGTCCATTCGCCAAATGGGGTATCGACTTTATTACTTGTAACCCTCACTCGGCCGGGGGGCATGCGTATATCATCCTCGCGGTTGATTATTTTACTAAATGGGCCGAGGCGATGCCTACATTCGACGCAAGCGGCAAAACAGCTGCAGTTTTCGTATTCAATCATATCATAACTAGGTTTGGTGTCCCACAAGCAATCATTACTGACCATGGGAGCCATTTTCGAAACATCATGATGACTGAGCTTACAAGCCAGCTTGGTTTGCGCCACGATAGCTCTACTCCTTATTATCCGCAAGCCAACGGTTTGGTTGAGTCTATCAACAAAGTTCTGGTTATCATGATCCGACGAACCATTGGTGTTCATCGGTCGAATTGGCACAACATGTTATTTTCAGCGCTATGGGCATACCGAACCTCAGTGAAAAATTCAACAGGGTTCACTCCTTTCCAGCTAGTTTATGGCTTGGAAGTTGTGTTACCCATTGAATGCGAAATCCCATCACTTCAAATGGTTGTCGAATTACTTCCAGCTACTTCCGAAGAGGAGAAACGTTTATTGTACTTAGCTAAATTAGATGAGACTCGACGTGACGCTACATTGGCAATTAAGACTCATGCGAAACGAATGAAAGCTCAGTATGATAGAAATGTAACCCCTCGAAGTTTTTCGGAGGGAGACCTAGTGCTATTATATGATCAAGCTAACGATAAGCTAGGTGCTGGAAAATTTGTTCCTATGTGGCATGGACCCTACATTGTAAAGCGAAAGCTAGCAAAAGGGGCTTATGAGCTGGTTGATTTTGATGGGGACTCTTTGGGTAAACCCAGAAATGGACTTTACCTAAAGAGGTATTATGCTTAAATGGTGGGTATGGAGAAATTTTTAGATAGGATAGATTTTCTTTCTAGCTAGCGTGTTTGTTAGTTTAGTCAGTGTGCTTAGCTTAGAGAGTGTGTTTTTCGTCGTTATTCTGGCTTATCTTGGTTTTACTCTTGATATTGCAGATGTCGACACCTCTCCAAACATACATTGGATTTGCTGATGGTGCTTGTCGTAGTACACGGAATATCTCTTCCGCAGCTTGGGTTATCTATTCGCCCTCTGACGAGTTAGTTTCTATGCATGGGGTAAGCCTCGGTCAAACAACGAACAACATTGCAGAATACAGTGCAGTGGTTGAATTATTATCCGAATCTATTTCATTTGGAATTCGACGTTTGATAGTGAGGTTAGATTCTGAACTTGTTGTATTACAGCTTAATAGAGTTTATGCCATTAGAAATCCTGTGTTATTAAGGTTGTTTTTGAGAGTGCGTCTCTTGGAACGTGAATTTGATTACATTGAATATCAGCATATTCCAAGGTCTTTAAATACATTAGCAGATGCAATTGCTTCTCGAATGTTGGACAGACATTTACGATAATCATGCAAGTAAATTTAAAAACATTTCATCACATATGTTAAACAAGATAAGCCGGTAATAGTGATATATATATAGATAGGAGTGTGTCAAAAAATATACATCGTCTTCGATCATAGGTTGAAAAACACCTTATGATCGGCAAAAATGATAAGTACAAAAAGCCAAAAATGTCACATGTGTCTACAAAAGTGACTAGTCAATCACTGGTGGTGCTCCCTATACGACACCACTGCACGGGCTACCTTACGCAAAAATCTCCTAAACGGTCCAGGGACTGCGACTACAAAGCGCTGAAGCCTGATAGGAATGTCATCCATAGTAGTCTCAGGCATATCTGCCGTCAGACGCTCTAGATCATGCTCCAACTCAGCTAGTACTTCTGCAGCCGCGTCCTGTGGGGCCGGTACCGGTGCAACTGGGTGTCTCCTCTCAAAAGGCCGGAGGTTGGCTGGACGCTGTGGACCAACATCTGCATTTTGAAAATTTTTACTGTCAGTTTTGAGACGATATATATAAAAAAAAAAAAAAAAATACATAATTTGAAAACTTGTGAAAAATAAGGTACCTCTGTCATCCCATTGTTCTCCTTGTGGAAGAACCATGTCCAGATCATGTCGAAAATCTACTCCGGCATACGGAAAGTCCTGGATCGAGAAAACCTGGTCCTCCAACCAGTGAAAGTAACTATCAGAAAATCGAACAACTGCCGCGCCCTCATCAGGATGCCGGGCCATCACCGCAACCCATCGTACCAGCTTTGGCTCCCGAGGACCCAAAATATCAACAGTGAGTTGCTGAGGGATCAGCATCGGAACTCTCTCTAAGGCAAAGCTCACGACTAAAGGCCCATATCCAAAAGTTTTCAGTCGTCCGTTCTTTGCCTTAGTCAGTTGGCTCTTCACATTAGCCGACACAGCATCACACCAGTTGAAAATGGTGCCTTGGTAACAGTCAATTGCCATCCGCATTTGGGACCCAGAAGCAATGTGTAAAGCGGCTGCGCCGCAAATTCTGGTAACCGTGAACGCTATAACTTTGAGCTCACGCAGAGAGATGTGTTTGATCTCCACGCCTTTCGAATGGTGTGCACCAGGTGTGCACCAATCTTCCCGGAGACTAACAAGGGATTGGCCACCCGGCCTAGTCCCGGCTAGATTGAGTTGCTCGCCTCTGTTTGGCAAGCCAGTGAGAAAGTATACATCTGAGGGCTCTATCTCGAGCTGGTGCCCTCCTATGTAAAAGCATTGCTCTTGAACGTTCCATCTCTCAACCAGCCATTCTAAGAATCTTACCTGAGCCCTCATGCCCGGTATGGCCCAGTATTTGTATAACCCGCATGCTTTTAGGGCATCCAGGGAAGGTTGGTGTTCTATTGCAGCTTCATCAACCTCTTCGTGCTCTCTTTCTCTCCAATCCAACATGGTGAGTGCCCTACACACCAAGAAATAATGATTAGAATTAATTTGGGGAAATTTGATTGGTTATTTGTGAGGATTGGGGTTTCAAATTCCGTGTTCCACGGAGGACGCACCCCGCGTTTGGAACACAGGGCGTCGGGACGCAGCTGGCCTGAAGGTGGGCTGCGTCCCCCGACCATTTTCCTGTATAGGAAAATGTCGGGGGACGCAGGTCACCCGAAGGGAACCTGTGTCCACCGAGGAGCGCATTTTGAAACCTAAACCCTCCCAAAAAACAAAACTAAAACCTAAAAAACAATTTTAATCAGATAGAAATGAAGAGTAGGATGTTGTAAAATACCTGGAAGAGACGGCGTTCGATTCTGACGGTCGGATTTTCCGCAGCGACCACGGGAAGTTTCTTGCCCAAAAGCCCTTTGTTCAACCTCAACAGTAAAATGGTAAAAATGACATGGTAAAAAGTCTTTTTATAGGTTTTTTGGATGAATTTGTTCATTTTTCACCATGAAAAGATGTTTTTCGATGTATTTTTGCCTATCTTAAACAGGTATGAGTAATGTGTTGCTTTTTGTGCAGGACAAAGGGATTTAGAGGGAAAATTGTCATTTTTCACGAACCAAAATATCAGAGTCATCTTTTAAGCCCTTTTCTGACTCCTAAAATATGAAAAGATTGCCGAGCGTTTCTTTTACACTCGTTAAAACGGAATTAAAAGACGGTCCCCTTATAGCTCTTTTCTGACCGTAAAATCAGGAAAAGATTGTCGGGTTTTTGTCGTTTCAAACTCGATACGGAAATAAAACGACGTGTCCTTGATCGCTTTTTACTTTTCAGGTCAGTGGCACTAATTATGAAAGTACTCCTTGGTCGCAAGATCAAGCGGTTCCCCCAGGTATTATTTTATACTTTTTCGGGCTTGAGGGACACAAATCTACGAAAAAGTTCAACTTGGAGTCTTCTTAAGTTTTTCAGACTCTCTAAAATTGAAAAACACCGAGTTTTTCCTATACTGGGCTCGTTAAACATTTCACAGTAAAGGACCTGTTCAATTACAAACAGGAACGAACCACTCCTTCCTAGGGTTCGAATCAAAACTAGGTTGGACTCATCCGAAGGATGAGCTTATAATCAAGCATATGTTATCCTCCTCAAGCTTGTTAAAAATAAAGAGGTACTTGCCAGAAATGGTGGGGGAAAAGAGAGAAGAATGAACCTGTTTGTTACCTTTTGTCTCAAAAGAAACTTTATTACCACTCTTGAACACGACACTTTTCATTCACCTGGGTTGGGAAATCTTTTACCTCACAGTTGATCAAACCACTTTGAAAGTCTTTAACCGGGTTCCGGGGATTAACTTTGAGTTATTCGTCACCAAGCCGTCTGTCGTGTCGTTATGTGTTCAAGAGGTCTGCAAGCGAAACTTTCATCTGCAAAATACTTGTCATCCATTTGACCATCCCTGAGTCAGTCCTTACAGCAACATTTCTTCAACTTGAACAATGATTTCGTGTTGCGGGCTTGCCTGCAACGGGTCGCTTTCTATCGACATCAGCACATTATCTAGAGAGATGACTTAGAAATCGTCAGTACCTTGAAGTCTGCATGCATCAATGGCAGGTTTCTCGCCTTTGACGTCAGTTTACATCATTGACTTTCGATCGAAGGATTCCGTGAAATGTTCGACATCAACTCATTCATTCACATCTCATGGATTGTACTGGGTACTTTGAGAACCATTGACATTACTGGTGGTCTCTCTCACGCTTGTTAACAGTTTACATCATCGACTGGTAATCAAGTGGTTTCTACCATGTTCGACATCAACTCATTTATTCGCATGGCTAGAATCGTACCAATTCGGGAAGTAGAAATGAAGACCCTGGATCTAGTTTCCACCATCCAGGCTGCGAGGAGTTTTGTATTCATTATCTAAGTAGACTAATCATAAACAGATGGCTGCGTCCATACTGTGTCTACAAAAGTCTATGATTGTGATGTACTGCAAGATCATTCCTGTATCAGAGTAGTTAGTCTGTTAGTTAAAGTTTTGATCTGAGTATGGGAATGCCTACCTCAGTGATGATATAATCTTATACATGTATTTTGTGTTGAAAATTGCAGGTTCTGACCAGGCTCTCCACGGGATAATCCTTGAAATGATAAAGCGCTTCACCCTTCCTAGATATTACAAACCCTAATCTATTCCAGGCTTCGCACTTTAGGGGGCAATCTGTTACACTAAAAAATGTCACCATGACTATTTACAGTTAGTATGGCTCAATCAACAGTCATGCTACCCTCTTAGGCAAGTCTTATGCCTCTGCTCTCCATGTCAAACTCCAAAAAAGAGAGAAAGTCTTGTATAAATGTATTTATCTCGGGGGACGCAGGTTCTCTCAACCTTACCTGCGGGGACGCTCCAAATGTTCACAAAAGCTGCGTCCAAAGACGCTCTGTATGTAAAGGGACAGGTGCGTCCCCCTGTAAAGGTTAAAATGCGCAAGTTTCATCTTTAAAAAGTTACTTGTGGTCATTTCTAGAGCATTCTAGAAGGTTGTTCGACGTGTATTGGGCGCCTCCAGATGGTTCATGCACTCCTATCAAAGAGGAACTTATCCCATCAATAAGGGAGCTATCCCACCCAAAGAGGGGATTATCCCATTGATGGTGGACCTGATTAACCTCCTCTTGAGCACTATAAATACAGGCATTGGGCCAGAAGGAGAAAGAGGTTGAAGCTATACATTTTCTAAGGGTAAATGCTGCAGGAATTAGGACTCCCATTTAGAAGCTTGTGAGGAGAGATTGCCATCTTTGCTTGTTCTATTTGGAAGTGAGTGTGCTTTGTCAAAGTAAAGGAGAACTCTTGACGGACCCTGGGAAGGACTTGCACAACACCAAGGCTCAGGTTGTATTTGTTCTTTTTGTTACCTATTAATGCAAATGAGTCCATTCTTCTCAATAACTTGTTGTTTATGAGTTATTTCATGTGCTCCTTGGTCTACATGATGAATATGCTTTGTTTTATGTTATAATCAGGTGCTATTTAATTGTTTGACTGTTGGTGATTATAGGTTTTGGAGAAAAGGAGGAGCTCATCCAGATCAACAAAGCTTGGACTTCTACAACAGCGTTTGGACAAAGGTAAGAACGAAACACTTGATATCTCATATCATAATGCATGTTTAGAGAAGGATAGATCTTATTTGTCTTGTTTGTCACTAGAGAGTCTTAGGCTCCTAGGGAGGTTGGTTGTGTCCGCACAATCGACTCTTTCCGCCTAACACTTAGTACAATTCTGAATCCAATATTATAGGAGACTTTTTGGTGATATATGAAATTTTCAATGGAGTAAAAGGGACCACAAATCTCAAATAAGGAAAAATTTTCTCAGTCAACATTTAATATCCTCAATAATCCGAACAACCTTTTCTTATTGAAGTTTTTTTGGTTTTTCTCTATTTGTAAGATACCAATTTGGCAAACAATCTGAGTCTACAAAAAGTGTAAAGAGGGAAAAGTTTAAATTCAAGATTGATGCATAAAGAGATTAAATAATTAGTAGCTAATATGATGGCTACTAATTACTCCCAATAATAATAATTTGTATTTTTTCTTGATACATAAACTTTCTTGGTTCTCACTATACTTCTATAGATGTTATAAGTTGGTCTCTAACCTTGATTGTTATAGTGAGAAAAGTTCATAAAATGGACAACAATGGTGATTTTTGAGAGATTTAACTTTTAGCTATGAGCTTATGTTGGAGCATGGATATAATTTTCATAAATCTAAATTTAAGGGGAATATTTATGAAGGTTTATATTTTGGATAATAGATTTATAGTTCTTCTTATATTGGGAGGGAAAAGACACATGGGCTTTATTTGAAAAAACAATTTGACAATGTGGATATTTTCTAGTTCAATTTGAAATAAAGTGCTATAGATGGGAAAATGAAGCGTATATAATATTTTTTACTTGTATGTACACTTCTTGTGGAATAAATGCTACAACAAGGACAAGAAGGGATTGGAATTGAAGAGCACCATTAGGGACATGACATGGAAGATGGATAAGGACCTTATAGTCACAAAGAAGAGGTTCGAGGCTTAAATAAATGGAGAGATAGAATCTAATGATAACAAATTTCTTCTAGTGTATTAAATAAGAAAATAAAAAGGACAAACTTGAAAGTGCATCTAGCACCATATTATGTTTTCCTCTTTTTTCTTTCAAATAATTTCAAATTCATAACCTAGCATCCTTTTAACTCATTTTTGTTTCTCTTTTGAACATAATCATTGTTTCAAGAAATATTTTAAACTATCATGCACTATTTTTACCTTGAAGTTTCTTCCTATTAGGTAAGGATGTCACTTCTTAAGTATATGTAATATAGCCAACATTTCGTTTTCACAACTGGGTTTGAGTAAGTTATTTCCTTTCAATTGGATAATTTCAAAGGTAAGGGACCTTAATTTTTGTATTAAAAAACACCAATTCCATTTCTTAAGTCATCACACTCCACAACAATGGTTTTTTTACACTTAGACATAACCATGACTAGAGTTTTACATATAGCCTACTTAAGTCTTTCAAAATCTTTGGCTAGTTCTTGAGTCTAAGAAAATACTTTATTTTCAATTATGTTGTTATAGGTGTTTCTATTTGACCATAATTCTCGATGAATTTATGGTAATAGCCTATTAGTCCTAAGAATACTCTAATATTATTCAAAGTTTTGGAAATTGGCCATTCCATCATAGCTTTAATTTTTTTAAGGTCCAGTTTGACACCTTCATGATATATAATATGATGCAAATATACCACTTGTTTAACCCCAAAGGAACAATTGGAAGGATTTGTAGACAATGTATACATGTTGTGCACACTCCTCCAAAGATTTATATATATTAGTATATCATCAGAAAAATACTAACCAAAATTTACTAAGGGTTTAAAAATATAATTCATCAAGATTTGAAATGTTGAAGGTGCATTAAGGAAAAATGGCATTAACAAAAACTTATGATGTCCTTCATGTGTTCTAAAATATATTTTGGGAATTCCATTTTTCCTCATTATGATTTGATGATATTCATCATGAAGATAAAAATTGGTAAAACAAATTGCTCTTTGCGATTAATCTAACAATTCATAAATGGTAGGATTAGGAACTTATATGTAAGGATCAATTTATTTAGCTGTATATAATCTAGACATATATGCCATGAACCATATTTTTTGTGACCATTCACTAGTGAATAGAAAGCACTTTGTCTAGGTTTAATGATTCTTCCTCTAATATTTCATGAATCATAGGATTAATCCCATTCGTTCATGCATATTGGTACCTATAAGGCCTAATGTTAGTTAGTATATTTATTAGTTGCAAATGAATAACGTGATCATGATATTGAATGAGTAGAATACCCTTATTCCAAATCTCTCCAAATAAATTGGAATAATTATTTGTAACATTTTAGAGATTCACTATAGTAGATGATATATATGTTTGAACATCGAGTAAGAACAATTATACAAATACACCATGGTGAGCATTTTTGAGTGATTTTGTCACAATGTTAGAGCTTATCACTTTACAATGTTTCCATTGAATACCTCGAGGTTCAATTTCCTTTCCTCCTAAGGAAACATTTATTAAAAGTTCATGAAAAGTACATGCCACTATTTCCAATGATTGCAACCATTCTACCACTAATGCAACATTATCTCCACCCATTTTAATTACAATAATGGGAATATTGAATTAACAATCTCCAATATTGAGAGGAATACTATGGTACCTTCCTAAACAATTTATTGTACCTCCATATGTAATTGTTACTTGAAACTCTTGTGGCATAAATATAAAGTAATTGAGACATTTTTCTAGTTTACGATTTGTGACCTTATTGGTACTATCAAAATTAATCAACATTGTTACCTTTTTTTTTTGATATATCCTTATATACTGAGAATTTGTGGATCACTAATGCCAACCAATGCATTAGAAGATATGGTTGGGGTAGTCTCTTGTATTTCTAGATCATGGGATGGTCAAAATTCTTGACTCTTCTTCCTCATTACAATATATGTAGAATAATTTCATCTCGCTACATTTATGACCCTTACTATACTTTCTATCACAATTGATAAATAGTCTTTTGGATCTTATTTCCTCTATTCGCGGAGGTGTCAACCTTGTAGGTTGAGTGATACTAGGAGAGGGAGCATGGTGCTCTCTATAGTTGTTAGTGACCACTCTTCTAGTAGCCATATTTTTTCTTTCAACTTTTCTTGCAAGATTGAAACCATGATCTATGGATTTAGGTTCAAATAGACACACAACATGTTGAATGCTATCCTTTAAAGTTTCCATAAAGAGACATAACAATTTATCCTCTAAAAATTTCTTTACCTTGAGACTTAATTTTTGGAATTTCTAAACAAATTCCCTAACTGTACCTATTGTCAATTGCCACAATTGTTTACTTGAGACACCTATAATATTTCACATTTACTTTGTTAAACTAGGATCGTCTTGATATTTCAATGTTGTGTGAAAAGTATATGTAGGCGAGAGATGCTTTCTAATGTTGGTTATCCAATAGTCGTGTAGTTGATAAATTAACACATACAAATTTAGTCACATAATAGAAATAAAAGATAGGAGCTTGAAATGAGTGGTACAAGAATTTAAATTAGACACAAGCTTCATGATGAGAAATAAATATAAAAATCACCACACTGGAATCCAAGCCCTCTCTTATCAAACCAACATTCTGTAAATAAAAACTGTAACCATCATCAATCATTCTATGAGTAGCAGGACTACACAATCAATGCTAACTCAATCATTCATAACAGGGAACAAATCATCAATAAACTAGAAAATAAATCATGTTACAAACAATGAGAAATTGCATTAAGAGGAATAGGAAATAAACCCAGTTATGCTCTGAACACAAATATCAGCTCTGAATCATACCATCATACAAAGTCCATAGTTTACTCCAAATAACAAGCACACATATACCAATTGTTGTAATTGGCAATTGTTATATAATCAAAACCTAAACGTAACTTGAATGTATTTCAATTAATATAAATATCAATAGAGTTGCAACACTTGATCAATGATGGGGGGCCTTCCTTCACAAATCAAGGTTGAGAAAAATATTCACACAACTGAAACTTTAGGAAGCAAAAGATTTCATAATATATTGTATCAAAAGGCATACAACAATCTCTAATATGGTCCCTTTCCTCTAAAAAGTAATCAATAGTCATAACATCCTCAAAGGTGCTTGAATTTATACAAGTCGGATGAGTAACAACCCAACGAAAGTCAAAACTAATATTTACATATTAAGACAATAACCTATTACAGATATTGTACATCCATGGTTCAAAAGAGTGTTACAATATACTCCAATTGTCATAGTGGTTTCAAATTCCATATATTGTTAGGTTGGCATTTATCACTTTTTTGGTTGAGCATCAGTCAAAGAATAGAAGCAATATATCATGATCTTGCAAGTAACAGCAGACCAAAAATTCATGTTCTCTTTGAGAATATGCAATCAATCAAACATACTTCTCTAGACAACACATAAGTAACCCAAAACTAGGTAGAGGCTTCTTAACAATCTAAACTATCACTTGAATAACATGATTTTATAAGCACCTCCATTTCTTAATCAACACATGTTAATGAACAAGATATTGTCACAAAAAGGGACAACATGGAGTAGCTAAGGTAATCTCATATTTGGGAAAAGGGATAATAAAAGGGACAATTTGAGGGCTCAACATGTCTCCCCAAATTACGTCGCTGCATGTCCCAATGCAACCAATATTCAATTGAGGTCCTTTTTTTCCCATGAATATGTCTCATGCTATATGCTAAGTTGATAACCTTCCTCTGTCTCTTCCTCAGGTGCCGTGAACCCGACTTTCACTCTGACTTCTGCTACCCAAAAATCTTCTACCTCTTTTAACTCATACATTTCCTTGTATCTATCCAAACGTAACTAAATCAAAGGGAACCATAAATTCAAACCTATCCAATGGGCTCTCCTATGCTCTATACACTGTAAATACCTGTTCAAACACCCAATGTCTCTAAGAAGTTTCAGATACCAAAAAGGATCTCTAGTCATGATAAGAAATGTGGACAGTTCCCATCTCTTGTTAGAGACCTGCAGAGCATCAATGACTACATCATTGACAATATTCACAAATTTCTCTATAATATATGCCTGGAGTCTCACAACTATATTCACAACTTTAGGTCTCTTAGTGATAGGATTCTAAGTTTGAATACATTCATTTGCATTGGATGGTTCTACCCTAATTATGAGTTCACAAATTGCCTTGACACATTTAAGATTCTCTTGGGATATATTCCATTAAAATTGATGTACAAGGTGAGATACAAAGGCTCATAATTGAAGGTATCTTATGTAAGGGGTAGGATTAAATTTCCTTTCATAGGGAGAATAAAATAATGGAGATAAAATTCACATAGGGAATGTTGAGTGGTAGTATCAACTTCATGAAATGCTTTCTAGAAGGCCTTTGCATACAGGGATTGATATGGTCTACCTTCTGTAATGGTTGTAATTTGGAAAGAAATGAAATATTCCTGTAGGAATAAAGCATACATTGGTGATGGTGGTCGACATCCCAAAAATTTCTAAACAAGTGCTCCTATCTTTTGCTTCTCTCTTTTCAATTTTCCTACTTTCTCTTCCGCACTTTGCAACTTTGCCTTGGCTTATTGACATTGTCTTTTCTTGATCTTATAAAACGTAAAATCATATGCTTTCCTTTCTTAAAATTCTTTGAAAATTTTCCAAAGGAATGGTATCCTCTTGATGGGACATAGCAAAAGTTCTCCATTGATCACACTCTACTTGTAACATTACAAAGGATTGAGAACCAGAGATAGAGGCTTCCATCCCTTATAGTTGTGTAGAGATAACCTTGTATAATAAAACTTGTGGTTTCCTTCCTGTAAAATGAGGTTTCTTCTTTATTTTTATTTTTTTACCTAAGGTACTTGATTTCACTTGACTTATTAATACCCTAATTAACTATCTTAGTATCTGATTCTCTTTCTTCAACCTTACTAATTGTCTGGCTAAGGATAAGGATTTCTTTCCACTTCTCATAACATCATTCACATTAGGATTCTCCTCTTCTTTTCTCACAACATCCTCAACACTCATTTGTTTTTCCATGGTTGGCCCATTTTTATAGCCACAATATTAACTTCCTCATTCTCATCAGGGTTTTGGACTATTGACATATCATCTTCCCCTATGATCAGTTCTTCTGTATCAGGACATTATCTATATCCTCAATTATGACAAGTTCAGATGCTTTGATCATGGATTCTTCTGGTGGAATAGCCTCAACATCAATTTATTAATTCCTTGGGTTTGTAATATCAAATCCTTCATTTGTGCCAGGTTCTTGTGTGAGTGACACTCATTTCACTTCTTCTCATGCAACTGGTTCTTATGTGACAACTATGATATCAAATTCTTCAGTTGTTCTAGGTTGTTGTGTAACTGACACTCCTTTCATTTCTTCTCCTAAACCTAGTTCTTATGTGACAGTTGCGATATCAAGTTCCTTAATTGTGCTAGGTTCTTGTGTGAATGATGCTAGGTTCTTGGTTCTTGTGTAGTAGCTACGATGTCCATCTCTTCATTTGTTTCAGGTTCTTGTGTGGCTAACACTTCTTTTATTTCTTCCTCTACAACTAGTTCTTGTGTATCAACTGCAAGCTCACATTCTTTCATTGTGTCAGGTTTTGTGTGTGGTTTACACTAGTATTTCTTCCTCTGCAGTTGGTTCTTGTGTGACAGCTATAGGATCAAACTCATCTCCCCTTTTCACACCCTAGACATCATCTATTCAATTTATCTTTCTATGGATGATTCTTATATATCAACTACAATTCCATTGTTTAATTCAATGATCACCTCAACAATTTCTCTACCAATTTTCTCAATTTAGTTGACCCCTGGTTCTTGTGTAACAAGTTCAACATCCCATTTTCTTGTAATTGGTGGTGTAACCCAAGGTTTTGTATTAAATCCCATCAAACTTGCTCTTTTCCTTGGTAAAAATGCTAGTAAATCCTTGACAAGCCTCTTTATTTTCCTAGAAGGAGTTGACGATTCTCTTGGTGTTTTTTCAATTACATACGATCAAAATTCCTCCTAAGGAGGGTGACTTGGATTATTTACCTTGACTTCTGGTATTTCATAATTCTCTTTGACTTCAACCTCCTCAAGATCATCATCATGATCTCAAAACCCCTCGTCATTTTGTGCAGGCTCGCTAACTTCCCGTATTTCCTCTACACGCTATTATGTTATTGATGATTCACTTGACAATCCCAAGAACCATTCCCAAGTTTGCTGAGTGTCATTTAGAGCTTCAAGGAACAAGATTTTCACTAGACCTTAGTTTTTTATTGCCATTATAGGGTGATCCAAACCCTTTGCAATGTGAGCCATGTGTTGTAATTTTTTCAATAGGAAGTATGGAATGTTTATCAATTTATTATGGTGAAGATGCAATAAAAACTTTAAATGGTAAGCAAAAATTACCTTGTATCTTCCTTCACAAGTCATATAATTTTGGTATAAACAAATCTACATCCTTCCATAGGCCTGACAGAGAGTTACATGCATAACCATTTCCACATGGCTGGAGACATTCCTTCATCTAGACAAATTCTTTTGCTACTTCAACCAATGATGTTCTTCTAACTAACCAACATTCCCCCTGTTGAGGAAGCCCTTGCAAATTTTATTACCATTTCTTCTGTTACCATGATTTCCACTCCTTTAAGTATAGTCTTTTCATTTTCTAGATTATGAGAAATCTCCATTGTGACCTCCTCATCAAAACCTTATAATTTTTCAAAATATAATATCCAACCCGCGTTTTGGAATACCTGATAAATAATTTGTTTCTTCTATAATTGTCCCACATCCTTAGGCTCATGGCGGACTTCCAAGCCTCAAATTCTGTAACTAATTCCCAACAATTTAATTTTGACACTGCTCTCGATTCTGCATGTAGAGGAAGGGGGAAGATGCTATAGATTTTCCCAATTTGGTAAGTTTCCATTGAAATTGGAAGGTGCAATTTAACATAATGGGGTATAGGTGAGGATGGTTTGATGTGATTGGATATGATAATAGAAAGTGTGAAGTTCATTTGTCGAGGGTCACGACACCACCCCCAACTTAACTGCTTGAATGATCTTGTTAATGGAAAAGAAAGGTGGTGGTGCATTATTAATCCACATTAATTCAAAATAGTAAATAAATGTTAAGAAACATATACCTGATTTGATATTACCATATGCGAGGCGACAATCGAATGATTGATAGTTGATAAGGAAACAATTCATAATAATTATCATGCATTGTATGCGCAGTGCCTCCAAATCAGTCGGAAAGAACAACATGAGACTTGTTAAAATAGAAAGGCCACTTGTTATTTAGCAAGGATGGAACCAGAGATAGAGGTAATGATGAATATTTTGTCATGACAAATGGGGATAAAAAGAAATGAGATATTTTCCAAATAAAGCTAATTCTGGAAGAGTGGAAGACTTCTGCTTAAAAATATGAGTGAGTTATTACTAAGGAAGTATCAACAGGCTATGACTAAAGAAGTATTAGTAGGTTGTTACTTGACAAGTAATAAAAAAATTTGAGTAGCAAAAAAAATGACAAGTAAAAATATTTTATTTTGAACAAGAAAAATCAAATTATTGAATCTTTAGGAAAACAAACACACACACACAAACATATATAAAGAGAATTTTTTTTTTTCAAAGTGCTAGTAAGCTAGTTTATACCTGTCAGTTGCCCCAACTTCTCTCCTAAGATTTTTTACAGTTGAAGATTCATTATTATAGTGTTTTTTTTCTTTTTCTTAGAAGACAAGTGCCAACAAGTTGGTCTTGGCTTGTCCTCCATCCAACTACCCACCTAAGAGTTTCCATAGTTGGAATTATTATTATTATTATTATATATTAAGGTGGATATGTGGAAATGGTTGTGGAGGAATGTTTTTCCTTGGGCACAATTTCTACTCCATGACTAGAAAAAACTTGTTTGACAAAGGAATCCCTTGAGGTTGGATCATGATATAGATGAAGTAGATACCCATTAACAAGTAAAGGGGTGTGTTGTGAATCAATTATTACTATCTTGACTATCCCATTATCAAAATATGTATCTATTTCATATGGGCCCAACCATCTACTACACAATTTACCCTTAAAATCCTTGAATTGAGAATCACATAACAGTGCCTAATCCCAGGTTTGAACATTTTCTTTTTGATTAGTTGATCATACAATTTGGCTCTTTGTTACTGAATAATATTTGTATGTTTTAATGTGACCAAATATATTTCATCTAACTCATGTAGTTGTTCCAGCTAATGCTCCGGTGTCACTGATAGATCGAAGCCAACTTCCAATGTAGTTCTAAGTGTGTTGATTTCAACATCTATTAGGAATATGGAAGACTTCCCATATAAGAACTCAAATAGGGAAAACCATGTTGTATTTCTCTATGTTGTTTTATAATACCATAAGGCTCCAGGTAATCAATCATCCCGAGGTGACTAGCTACTGTCTTAGTGAGAATATTTTCCAATACTTTATTAATTCTCTCGATTGCTCATTTTCTTGTGGGTGATAGAGAGAGGTGACACAATGCCAAACCTTATATTTCTCAAGAAGAGTTTTGACCTTGTTACCTATGAACTGAGCTCCACCATTTGTGACTATTTATCTTGGTATCCCATATCAGACAAAAAATTCTTCATATAGAAAGTCAATAACAACTTGTTCTTTGTCATGTGATAAATCTCTGGCCTTGACCCATTTGGTCGCACAGTCAGTGCAGACCAAGATATAATATTTTTGATGCAATGGAGGGTTAACTGGGTCAACAAAGTCAAGATCCCATTTCTTGAATGGCTCGATCACTAGATACATCCATAATGACACCTCATCAAACTATATGGGCTGGACCATCCTCTAGATGTTGTCACATCCTCTAACATATTTCTTAGCATCTTGAAATATGGTGGTCCAATAGTAATCCATACACAACACCTTAAGGCTAGTCCATATGTTTGCAAAATAACCACCACAGGGGTCATCATGACAAGCCTTAAGGACGTCCTGAATTTCATCTTCCCTAACACATCTTCACATTATCTGATCAACTCATGTGAAGAAAAAATAGCCAACCTGGTACTATGCTGAATGATCCTTCTTCTTTCTCATGGAGACACATGACCTAGAAATTTTTGTGCAACAAGATAGTTTGCAATGTCCACATAATAGGGTGTATGAGCAGATACTACAAACAAGTTTTCATCTCGAAAAATATCTTCTAGAGGACATTTGTCAACATTTTTAACTAGCTTAGATAAAATAGCTGCAACTACATGATCTCTACTAGGTTTATCAATGATCGTAATATCAAATTCTTTCATAAGTAATAACCACCTGGTAACTCATGCACTAGTGAGGAGTTTATTAGATAAATAACTGATGGTTGAATGATATGTGTGCACAAAAGTGGGATAACCAGTTATATAATGCCTAAATTTATTAATTGAAAATATGATAGCAAGAAATTCTTTCTCTGTTACCATATAATTTAGTTCTACTGGTGACAAGTTTTTTTTGGAATAGTAGATGGCATATGGCTTCCTATATTCTTCCTATTCGAGCACAACTCCCATGGAAGTGCCATAAGCATTCAAGGAAATATGAAATGGAAATTTCCAACTAGGCCCGCATAATACAAGAGCTGTAGACACCGGTTTGTCTAATTTTTCAAAAGCAACATGACAGTCATGTAGTTGTTCCATCCAATGCTCTAGTGTCACTGATAGATCGAAGCCAACTTCCAATGCAGTTCTAAGTGTGTTGATTTCAAAGTCTATCAAGAATATGGAAGACTTCCCATATAATAACTCAAATAGGGAAAACCATAAGGCTCCAGGTAATCAATCATCCCGAGGTAACTAGCTACTGTCTTAGTGAGAATCTTCTCCAATACTTTATTAATTCTCTTGACTACTCGTTTTCTTGTGGGTGATAAGAGAGGTGACACAATGCCAAACCTTATATTTCTCAAGAAGAGTTTTGACCTTGTTACCTATGAACTGATCTTTCTCTTGGTATCCCATATCAAACAAAAAATTCTTCATATAGAAAGTCAATAACAACTTGTTCTTTGTCATGTGACAAATCTCTGGCCTCGACCCATTTGGTCACATAGTCAGTGCAGACCAAGATATAATATTTTTGACGCAATGGAGGGTTAAATGGGCCAATGAAGTCAAGATCCCATTTCTCGAATGGCTCGATCACTAGCTACATCCGTAATGACACCTCATCAGACTAGATGGGCTGGACCATCCTCTAGATGTTGTCACATCCTCTAACATATTTCTTAGCATCTTGAAATATGGTGGTCCAATAGTAACCCATACACAACACCTTAAGACTAGTCCACATGTTTGCAAAATTACCACCATAGGGGCCATCATGACAAGCCTTAAGGATGTCCTGAATTTCATCTTCCCTAACACATATTCACATTATCTGATCAACTCATGTGAAAAAAACATAACCAACCTGGTACTATATTGAATGATCCTTCTTCTTTCTCATGGAGACACATGACCTGGAAATTTTCGTGCAACAAGATAGTTTGCAATGTCCACATACTAGGGTGTATGAATAGATACTACAAACAAGTATTCATCTCGAAATCTATCTTCTAGAGGACATTTGTCAACATTTTTAACTAGTTTAGATAAAATAAATGCAACTACATGATCTCTACTAGGTTTATTAATGATCATAATATCAAATTCTTTCATAAGTAATAACCACCTGATAACTCATGCACTAGTGATGAGTTTATTAGATAAATAATTGATGGTCGAATGATACGTGTGCACAAAAGTGGGATAACCAGTTATATAATGCCTAAATTTATTAATTGAAAATATGATAGCAAAAAATTCTTTCTCTGTTATGATGTAATTTAGTTCTACTAGTGACAAGTTTTTTCTGGAATAGTAGATGCCGTATGGCTTCCTATCTTCTTCCTGTTCAAGCAAAACTCCCATGGAAGTTTCATAAGCGTTCGAGGAAATATGGAATGGAAATTTCCAATTAGGCCCACGTAATACAAGAGTTGTAGACACCAGATTTTTTAATTTTTCAAAAGCAACATGACAGTCATTATTCCACACAAATGTTGCATCCTTCATCAGTAATGCATATGAAGGGTAAGTAATTTTTGAGTAATTTTCAATGAAACGATGATAATTCCTAGTTTTACCAAAAATATGTGTACCTCTTTTTGTGTCTTTGGAGGAAGTAAGCTTATAATCACCTGAAGTTTAGCTAGGTCAAGCTAAATGCCACTAGTTGAAATAATATGCCCAAACCCCCGCGGGGGGGACAAGTCCCCCCCTAGACCCACGCGGGGGGGGACAAGTCCCCCGCCCCCCCCCCGCATGGAGGGGTGCACAGTCTTCCTGGGGTATACATCTGGCTAAAACCTTTGAATACAGAGGATAATCAGGCTCCACACCCAACAATCTCCCACTTGGAGACTGATTATAGCAACTCCACCACCGCTTCATTTGCTAGAAAATGACTCCACTTTGGACCTGGCTATTTCTCATCTTATTCATCATAATTGAAGACCAATTGAAACTAAGCAGATTCTCAGTTTCTCCTTGGTTACAAATTTTGTTAGCATATCTGTAGGATTTTGGCTAGTGTGTATCTTTTCTAGCTTCAACTGTCCATCTTCCAATGTTGACCGTATGAAATGGTACTTGAGCTGTATATGTTTAGTCTTCGAATGAAATGCAGAGTTCTTTACAAGATGTATGGCACTCTGGCTATCACTGTATAACTTGCCCAACTCCTGCTTCTTACCCAATTCATCTAGAAACATTTGTAGCAAAATCATTTCTTTACTAGCCTCTATAGCAGCAACATACTCTGCTTCTATTGGTGAAAGTGCAACAACACTTTGGATTTTTGAAACCCAACTAACAGCTGTTCCACCTACAATAAATACATATCCTGTAGTGCTCCTCCTATTATCTCTGTCACCTACCATATCTGCATCAACATATCCCTGTAGAGCAATGTTTGAACCACCAAAGCATAATGCTTGATTTGTGGTACCTCTCAAATACCTGAGAATCCACTTCACTGCCATCCAATGTTATTTTCTTGGTTTGTTCATGTACCTGCTTACAACTCCCACTGCATGTGCAATATCAGGCCTTGTGCAGACCATTTCATACATTAAGCTTCCAACTGCTAATGCATATGTAACTTTAGACATATGAGCCATTTCTTCCTAAGTATTGGGACATGCCTCCTTACTTAATTTGAAATGGCTAGCCAAAGGTATACTAACTGGTTTTTCATTCTGCATATTAAACCTTTTCAACACCTTTTCTATGTACTCACTTTGAGACAATGTTAATTTATGATTCTTCCTATATATAGTTATTCTCATACCAAGGATTTGTTTTGTAGCACCCAAATCCTTCATTGCAAATGAGTTTGCCAATTTTCTTTTGAGCACATTTATTTCCTGCATGTTAGAACCTACAACAAGCATGTCATCTACATACAATAAAAATATAATATAGCTGCCATCATTTTTCCTTTTGAGATAAACACAATGATCAGAGTGACATCTAATATAACCTTGTTCAAACATAAACCTATCAAATTTTAGATACCACTGCCTTGGAGCTTGTTTTAAGCCATACAAGCTCTTCTTCAACCTGCACACTAGTTTCTCCTTCCCTTTTACCTCATATCCTTGTGGCTGTTGTATATATATCTCTTCCTCCAAATCCCCATGGAGAAAGGTTGTCTTTACATCTAACTGCTCAAGATGCAAATCTTCAACTATTACTAGACTTAAAATAGTTCTGCTTGAAGTTATTTTAACAACAGGAGAAAATATTTCATAAAAATCAATACCTTTCTTCTGTGCAAATCCCTTCACCACAAGTCTAGCTTTGTACCTCTATTTTCCTCCATCTTCTTCCTTTAGCCTGTAAACCCATTTATTCTGCAATGTTGTTTTACCTACAGGCAACCTAACTATGTCCCAAATCAGGTTATGTGCTAAGGAGTCCATCTCTTCTTTCATGGCTTGCTCCCACTTCTTCCTGGTTTCAACTTGCACTACTTCTTCATAACATTCTAGTTCACCGAATCAGTCAACAATACATAATATAATGAAGGAGAGTATCGTTCACGGGGTCTACTTATCCTGGTAGATCTTCTAACACCACTTTCAGGTGTTTGAATTGCTTGTTGCTATTGGGGTTGTTGTTCTGGCTGTTGATCATTATGATTTTCAGGCACCATCACTTTTCCTGTGATATCATCAAGCACTGTGTATTTTCTATTTTCGTTTTCCTGTTTCTTTTCCTACAACTAATTCTTATACAAGACCTTTTCATTGAATATTACATCTTTGCTCCTAATGATTTTGTGATTTTCATAATCATATAAGCGATAACCAAAATCATTAACACCATATCCAATAAAGGTACATTTCTTTGATTTTGCCTTAAGCTTTGTTCTATTTTCTTTGCTAATGTGGACAAAGGCTTCACAACCAAAAGTCTTCAAAAAGGAGTAGTTTACCTTTTTACCTGTCCATGCCTCCTATGGAATACCACCATCCAAGGAACTTGAAGGCCCTTTATTTATTAGATAAACAACAATATCTACAGCATCTGTCCAAAATTGTAAAGACAATCCTGCATGCAATATCATGCACCTTGCACGCTCCATGATTGTCCTATTCATCCTTTCTGACATGCCATTTTCTTGTGGTGTTCTTGGAACTGTCTTCTCTCTATGAATTCCATTCTCTGAATAGTACCTATCAAACTTTTTGTTGCAATATTCACCTCCATTTTCTTATCTGAGACACTTCAACCTTTTTCCTGTCTCATTTTCAACCAAAGCTTTCCATTTCTTGAAAGTATCAAATACATCAGATTTATTTTGAATACAATAAATCCAGGTATTTCTGGTTGCATCATCAGTAAAAGTAACATAATAACAAGAACCACCAAGAGATGATACCTGAGCAAGTCCCCATACATCTGTATGCACAAGCTCTATTTTTTCGATCTTCTTTTCTTTCCCAACTGTAAGGAATCTAACTCTCTTCTATTTTCCATAAACACAATTCTCACAGAAGTCCAAATCAACATTCTTCAATCCCAGCAACAAATTCCTTGAGTGAAGAATATTCATCCCCTTCTCACTCATGTGTCCGAGCCTATGATGCCATAATGCTGCATCTGCTCCTTTGGAAGTTAAAGCATTAACAGAGTTAGAAATACCATTAAATAAATACAATGTACCAACCTTTTCACCTTTTGCTATTACCAGGGCTCCTTTGGTGACCTTCCAAGCTTTATCTGTGAAAGTTGTCACACAACCTTCACCGCCTAACTGCCCTGTTGAAATCATATTTTTCTTTAGATTTGGAACATGCCTTACCTCCTTTAGTAGCCATTGGTTTCCATTCTGTTGTTTTACAAGAACCTTACCCATTCCAACAATTTTACAGGGTTTATCATCACCCAAACAGACTTGTCCAAAATCTCCTTAAACATAGTCATGAAAATATTTCTTATCAGGTGTGGCATGGAATGAGGCCCCTGAATCTACCACCCAGGAATCAGTAATATTTTCGAAAGAAAGAATCAAAGCATCTTGTAACACCTCACCTGTCACATTTGCTTCATGATTGTTTTCTTGTTTTGCATCTCCTTCTTTTCCCTTCCGAGACCTATAGTCTTTCTTTAGGTGTCCTTTCTTTCCGCATTTCCAGCACACTATCCCCGATCTAGACTTGGATCTACCTTTCCTTGATTTACTGCAATATCCTGAGCTCTTTCCTCTTTCCATTTTTCTTCCCCTAGACTCTGCACTCAAAGCATTACCTGATGTCTGACCGGAGCTTTTCCGTCGCATTTCCTTGCTAAGGATTGCATCGACAACATTATCAAACTTTAAAGCACTAGATCTAGAGACAGAGTTACTAATGGCCATAACTAAACCATTCCAACCTTCTAGCAATGAGCATAGAAATAACAGAGCCCTATATTCATCATCAAAATTTACCCCTACAGAACTTAACTGACTTGTAACTGTATTAAAATCATTTAAATGGTCTGCAACTGATCCACCTTCTGACATCTTCATATTAAATAAATGCTTCATAAGAAATACCTTATTTGAGGCTGAGGGTTTTTCATATAGTTTAGCCAATGTTGACATTAAACCCTATGTTTTCGTTTGCTTTGAAATATTAAATGCTACCAACGCCGCTAGACACAGCCGTATTGTTCCAAGTTCCTTTCTGTCTAGAATATCTCATTCTGTGTATGTCAAACTCGTCGGCTTCTTTGTCTTTCCGCTCAATGGTAAGTATAAATCTCTCTGATACAGAGAATCTTCCATCTGCATCTTCCACAGCTGGTAGTTTTGGCCATTGAATTTTTCGACCCTAAACCTACCATCTTCCACCATTGCTCCCACTCAAACTAGGAATCCTTCTCTCCTACAAGTTTATCAGCCAAATAGACCTTCGACTCTAATACCAGTTATACATTGCTAGAATGTTTTTTTCCAGATTAAACAGTGCTTGATCAAACTCAGTTCCATACGATGTAAAATCGTCCATTTATATTTCAAGGCTGTCATTTATCAAATAAGAAAATATGCCTAATATGGTTCATTGAAAGGTGTCAGGTGCGTTGCAAAGACCAAAAGGAAGAACAAAATATGAAAAAGTGCTCCATGGGTAGGTGAAAGTTGTCTTTTCCCAGTCTTCTGTAGAAATTTCAATCTTATTATACCGACTAAAACCATCGAGGAAAGAGAATAATTTTTTCTTCGATATGTTATCCAGACCCTGATCAATAAATTGCAGATGAAAATGGTCTTTCTATGTTGCTTTGTTCAGTTCAAGATAATCTACATATATTCACAACTTACCATTCTTCTTTGGGACAATCATGAGAGGGGAAACCTACTCACTATCATATATGGGATAGATAAAATTAGCATCCAATAAATTTTGGAGTTCTTGTTTAATGATGTCCCTTAAATTGGGGTTCATTTTTCTTTGTGGTTGTTAGAAGGGAGTGCAGTTATTCTTCTTTGTGGTTGTCCCAGGGGAAGGATTAATTTTTCTTTTTTATAACTTGTAGCAACTTATCACTCTACTCAAGTGTTAAATGAGGATTGATATTCAGTGTTTTCCCTAGTTCAATTTCAATGTGGACACTATTATGGATGACTGTAGTTGGTATTTCCTCCTCTTCTTTGTTTAAATCAAAATCACCTATAAAATTATCTTCCATTCCCATCTCTATTAGCTAATGAACATGTTGTGAAACAAAGGAAGGGTTACTGACAAAAGTATTAATAATGTCATCCTTTGTTTCAGTTTTGAATGAAAAATATTTTTCAATAATTAAGATCAACTAAGTGAGATCACCTTTAGGTTCAAGGTAGACCCATATAGGATCTTCACACATTGGGGTAGGATTTGTTGGGGGATAAAGAGTTAATTTCTTTGTAAAATATCCATGGGATATCCTTATATTCCCTATCCTGCACCCAATATAGGCGTCGACCGTAGCCAACCATGACCTCCCTAAAATCAAAGGATGACCACCAAGACTAGATTTTATCTAAAGAACAATGGATTCTATTAGGTGGGCCCAAAATTATATAGAGATAACCACATCTACATCTTCCAAAACCCCCTTAGGTCAAATGGTGGACTGATCACCTAGTTCAAGGACAGTGGGTGTGGGTCGAAAGGGTATGGCTCCTAGCATTTCCAAAGCTTATTTGGTCATAATGTTAATGGTTGTACCTAGGTCCACCAATGCATTAGGGAACATTATATTTTGAATTTGAACCATAATAGTTGGAGTCCTAGGATCATCATACTTAACAGGTGTATTTTCTCCTAAAATCAATCTGGAGAATTTTCCCAAAACATGAACTGTGGGTGGATCCTTATGTTTTCTT
This sequence comes from Pinus tabuliformis, assembly GCA_031772625.1. Lineage (NCBI taxonomy): Eukaryota > Viridiplantae > Streptophyta > Pinopsida > Pinales > Pinaceae > Pinus > Pinus tabuliformis. The sequence continues at coordinate 81,193,985 of CM062809.1, forward strand.
CTAGGTTTCTTAAGCCATAAATCTCAGATAGTCTTAGCATAAATTGACATGTATCTTATTTCTTGAAGTAATGGAATATTAACATATATATTCTGAAATTATTCCAATAGTTCAAACTCAAGTTGCAGGGTTGTTTTGACTATTGCCAATCATTTGGGATATGGGGGAGTAATGACTGGAGTACCAACTGAATTATAAATAGCCTCTTGAGTTGTTGTTTCTATCATTAATCTCAATTCTTTTATATATTTAGGGTTTTCCCCTTAATCACGACTCTTTCTTGTTTCCTGATGTTAAAGTTCATCCCCCACTCATTCTATAACAATTGGTGAATTTTGTGAGCAAATTGTATTCCCATACTTAATGTAACAACCTTGGTGAAAATTCCATGTAATAAAAGTTAAAAAAAATAACCACGGATGAATGGGACACATATTTCGATATGAATGGTGAGGGAAATATCCTAATGCGTGTTGATTTGGTTTATTATGGCTAAAGGAAACTGGAGAAGGCAATGGCTAAGGCTTTGGAAAGGAATGAGGCATTAATTGGCATTTATTTATGAAAATAATGGAAATTAGGAGAAAATGAAGGTGAAAGGTCACAGGTTGCATGTGAGGATAAAATTGAAGGAAAATAATGAAAAATGAAGAAAATAGAGGCCTCATTCATAAAAAGGCTTATGAGGATCAGTTGGCAAGCTTGGTCAGTGTAACTTTTTGTCAGTTTAGTGTTGGAGCTCTCTCATTTTTCTCTCTCTCTCTCATACTCTTAGATACTTAGAGTTTTCTTAGAGCACTCTTGGAGGGTGTGGCATACTTTGATTCTTGGAGCAAGAAGGCAAATAAAGAGAAGGAAAGCGCAAGAATGCATCAAGATCAGCAACTACCTCATATTTTTTTGCAAGTACTGAGCTGCATGTAAGATTTCTTCACTAGTTTGGACATGCATGGCATATGCATGTGGAGTCTTGGGCATGATATTTCATTGGCATGGATTAGCAGTGGATTTCCTAGCCTTTCCATTTCCTATATGGCCATGGTGATTGCAGGTTTATTTTCATTGTTTTTTTTTGTTGGTTCTCATATTTCCTTAGCTTGGATTGAGTTATTAGTTCTTGGAGCCTTGGTTGGACAAATGCTCTAGAGCTCTGTAATAACTTGGGTTGAGTTACTAGTCCTAGAGCCTTGGTTGGAAAAACACTCTGGAGCCCTTGGTGGGTTGAGTTTCTAGTCTTGGAGCCTTGGTTAGACAACACTCTTGAGCCTGACAACAGTTGTGGGTTGAGTTACTGGTCTTGGAGCCTTGGTTGGAACAAATTTTCTGGAGCCTTGGAAGGCTTGGATGGAGAGCAATATGATGATGGTTTTGGCAATGTCCAATCATGAGGTGGAATTGATGTTTGATGGGTTGAGGTGGATGGCCTCTAGTAGCCCTGGATGAGCTTTGATTGATATGTTCTATGAGATCCCACATTCATGCTTGGAATATGGCACGAGGGTGAATGGATGAAGAGAGATTTGGCTAAGCTATTCTATAGTTGGGCGGAACGTGGTAGTCCCATCTCTGGTTGGTTCATTTAATTCATTAATGAGAAATCCATTCCCTTGATTTTCATGTGTAAAGATACTAATGTATTTGTGGATTTGATGGCTGATATGTTTATTATATTTCTATTCCTAATATGTTGGTTATATGCCCATTTTATGACAACAACTATGTATGGATTTCAACATGATTTTACTTGTATGTGAATGGATAATGTGCCTATGACCTAATAGATGATAATGCAACAAATGGAATGAGGGAACAGTGGTTCATAGCGATTCTCAGATAAGTATGAGATCCCTACACTTAATTGTGTTGTTTGCACCTGTAGATTACATGTCGATGATATGTTTGACAAAATGCTTGTCATGGGCAGTAGAGATCCAGTCAAGGTATTGAACAAGTATTTTCTTTAGTACTTTCATTTCCATGTTAATTTACTGATTTGAAGAGATGGATCAGTTCTGGGAAGTGTCTCGGGCTCTGAGCCTAAGAAAGTGGCTTAAATCCCGAGGTCGCTGGAAAAACACTAATAGTTTTGGTCCATAGTCACTAGTAGGTAGGCTTGTGAGAGTGACTTTAGGTTTCTGGTTGCTCCCTTTCCTATAACATGAGAGCGACTATGGCCCAAGAGACCTAAAACAATAGTGGGACCCAGGAATAGGCTATATGAGTGGCTGACTTGTCCTCTGAGGGTTCTGTTGATGATGTTGGATGTCTGTATGGTGTGTTTTCATTGGTTCCACTTCCTTAAGGTGACTTAGGAGGTCGAATCATATCATAGTGGCCTCTCGTCACATGTTTACCCTGACTAGCCTGTTGCTTGGGTAGATGTGGGAGGAGGGTGTTACACTTAATTTGTATGTCATTGCATGCAATATGATTGATACTATAGGATGGGAAGTTGGTTGTTTCAACCTGCTGCACCATATTATTATTTGGATTTGGTGCAACTTGAATAGCTAATTGAGGTCAAACAATAGGGCCACTTGTTATAACATCGCGTACATAATCGAAACCATGGAAAATAGGAAACCAAGAGCCATTACCATGGTAATTTCCCATAGTATTTTTCTGACAATATTTGTTTGATCTTGTCAAAAAAATACCAACAACATTACCAAGGGAGTTTCTTGTGGTATTGGTAAGGGAAAATATCTATATAAGGAGAAGGAGATCAAGGATCTAAATGGGTAATGTAATGGATTATTCATGTGTGACCTAATTTGAAACAGGTTTTCACCAAGGGGAAGGTTCAGATCTTAAATATATGAAGAAATATTGAATATATTCTTGATTAATTTGCTTGTTGGAGAATGTTTTAATGACTAATAATGCAAGATCTTTGGTTATAGTAGGGCTATGATCTGAACGTGTTTACAAAGATCTGTGATTTTGACAATGAAGTATGTGGAATGTGTGTTGTGTCTATAGTATATTTGATTCAATAACATAAGATATGTATGCAAGTTTGCTTCAGTAATGTTGCGTACATATGCGGATCTGTTTTAGTATAGTCACATATACATTATTTGAAAATATGGTTGGGTATTCAGAATTTTGAAATATGTATGTGGGATTTATATATGGGAAGCACATATATATGCAGATATAGTTAATGGAAGTCACATATATATTCTAGGGTTTGAATTGATTCTTGATGAAGATAGTTGATGAGTTCTGTTTATTTACTGATGTTTGTCAATGATGTCTTGATCAGGATGGTATTTCTCTAGCCGTGTTGATTGGATCAATTTGGTTGTGGTTTGGTATATTGATCAATGATGATGTTGCATTATGATTGGTTATTCAGTGAGTCAGTATTGATATATATGTGATTAGTTGTTGTTGTGACTCAATATTTTAGTGATCCAATGATTGATGTAGTGATTCAGTTTGAAAATTTTTCATTACGTAGTGATTTGAGATCTATACGTAGGCGTTATGCATCAGAGGCATGTATATACACGGGTATGCTTCAGAATAGTCATGTATATATTTCAAAGTTAATTTTGATCAGGGTTTGCAGTGACTGTACTTTGTTTCTGTGATGACTAACAATGTAATTAATCAGTGGATGGCTGATTGGTCTTGATTTGATCAATTATTAGTTGATTGGTAACTTGGGATTGGTTCAAAACTCAATGATTTAGTTCCACCATTGATTTAACTTATTGGTGATTTATTTTCAGTGGTGATTCAATGATTTTATTTCAGATTCTGTGATTTAGTATTTAGTTTGGTATTGAGAATAATGTTGGGTATGGGTCCAATGTGAAAATTTGATGAAATGTGGCCTACATGTTTTGATGTGTATCTGAGACAGGTGGATCCAATATGAAATATTATGAAACATGGTCCATAAGGAGTTGAGGGTTGGAGCCTTCAGTGAGGGGGTAGGAGTTCCCTTTTGGTAGGATCCAGTAAACGAGGTCAAGGGGTTGTAGCTCCCTTCTAGTGGGTGTTGGAAAATGAGCAGAGGTTGTAGCCTCCTGTAGGTAGTAGACTACATGCTAGTAAGAATCTATGCTAGTACAATATGTAATTAAGATTTTATTTATATAATAATAAAAAATAAGACAAAGATGACAATAACAATAGTTTTCTCCCACATTGGGTTTCCACCTAAATCTCAGTTTTCACATGTGTTGATGTGTTGCTTATGTGCTCTGATTTATTGGTTATTTACTAAATACTGAATGCCTAATGAAATAATAATGCAATTATTAAGTTAAACATATGACAAAAGTTATGAAAATTAAGTAATCTGGATATACGTGGTTTGCATTCACTAATGTCGCATACACATGCAGATTGTATGAATAACAATATTGTACATAATTATGAATGTGAAATTTAAAGTTAAAGTGAATTAAAATACTAATTCACCCCCCCTCCCTTTCAATATTTTTCCTAATAATTCTAAGGCAACTTCATCATCAAACCATGTGAGCTTTTCAAAGAAGATCCCAATCATTGACAATTTTCTAAGATAACCACAACTTCAACATTATGATGAATTCTAGTTGTATAAGTTGAATATCTTCTATAAAATCCAATCCCCATGGTGTATAATAAAGACTTTAGAGTTATGGGGCAAAAATTCCACAATTTTGGGCAAGTTTTTAGGTGGGAAGAAAAGTCATTCCTATGTTTCTACAAGATACAAAGTTTCACGGTGTTAGCAAGAGACTCTATTTTTTGCAATTTGTGAGAATGGATAGTTTCTAACTAAAATTGAAAAAAAAAATTATATCTCCACAATTATATCATTCAATATATATTGGGATTGAAAAAAAGAATAAGTTGATGGGTTGTTCCTCTTTCCCTAATTCACAAAATTTGAAGTTGAAGAATGCACTAATAATTTTAAGCAATAGACCTAGTGTGAAATGTGATCAAGACGATGAAGAATTTAGACTTCAATTTTATTTAGATAACCAACATTTTTCATCTTACTCTGGAGACACTGTGAGTGATTTCAATGGTACTTTGTACTCTTGTAGAAAACCCTCAGTCTCTTGTAGCTGCCTATGGTCTGTTTCCTATAGCTTTCAAATTAGGAGCTCAATTCCCTATAACTTTACTCTGTGGCGATGGAAAATTTTTCATGGTATTCTTAACACTTATTTTCATGATGAAATTTACATATAAATAGGTGGTGAGATTGAGTCAATTCTTTTTTTAATTGGAGATGATTTTGGGTGGTGGATGAGGAAGGCTCAATATGCAGCATGAAGGTGGCCTGCCTACCCTCATTGAACTTTGTACCATCCACCTCATTCATCATCCGTAGGTAAAAATGACCACCTTTTCAAAAGATAACCGATATGTCTCATTTTTCATCCCACATATGGGAATACATTTCAGACAAAGTGGAGTTTTCTGTCAAACTATTCAAGACTTCTACTAATCTAGCTTGCTATTAAACCATCACCTTTTTCCACAAACAAAATTTTCCTTATGCTTCGAATGAATTCATATGGTGAGCATCAATGAGTTTCATAACTGATGGTTACCTTTCATGGTGCTAGAGAGTGTTATTTGTTCTTCTGTAGGTGTTATCAAGGTGTTGTTGGTGAGCAAATAGTTTTGTAGTAGCTTACAAGAAATCCTATAACTACTTAGGCCACTTTCTAAAAGTTGGAGTGAGTGACTTGTTGATGTTGTTGATATGGAGCTCTTGACCTTTGCTGGAGGTTGTAATATTCTTTAGGAGTAATTTTTCTATTATGGAACATGAGCCTATAGGATTTATGTAGCATACTATATGATTGTTGGCATGGGGTTATGACAGACCAAGGTTTGGTGTGCAGTTCATCCACAAACCCACTTAGCACCAACATTTTCGACATCACCCACAAAGTGGATGGAGTCTCACCGAGGTTATATGGGGGAATACTAAAACTAGGTTTCCACATTCAAATGGAATTTTTGTGGTTTTGTGACACCAGGATTTCAATTTACTATGCAGAGGTCTAGATGCCTAACGGATAGACACATGACAACCATAATGAGTTCATGTGCCACATGACACTTCATAGATTATTAGACTAAATTTTTGACTCATTTTTCACTATCTACAATCCTATTACGGTTGATGTATCTCATTCATAACAACATCCTCAGCTGTAGCTAAGTTCACCATCCTACACGCATAAGATTAACATTATAGGAATATAATAACACTATAAACCCCTCTTATAACACAAGATTCTAATGAGTAATGAATCAACATTATAGAGTTATACAACACGTAATAAGATAGTAATAATAAAATAACATATTCACACATAAACATATAGGGGAGAAACTCATTGATCTTTCATTGCTTCAAAATAAGAAAACATGTGTGTCATGCTACAATAGACAATCAGTTGAATTCAACTCACTAGCCTTACTATATCCTAAAGTAACACATTACATCAACCTTTACAATGCAAAACATTGCTAACTCTAACACATATGGTCTCATCTACACATATGTTGCACAACATTTATAGATATACAAGAAAACTAAGGCTGACTAACTATAATCAACTAATAACGGTGTAACCATAGACACAACATCAATGACTCTTCATTTTTTTCTGGCCAACCCTCGAACTGAGATGAATGAATCTTAGTATTGGTATTTAGTAGCTTCTCAATCCTCCTTGGCCTACTTCTCCTCCATTCTAGTTATCCTCCACATTGGCTAATGATTTAGATATTCTCTGATAACTTCCTTCCAACTATCCCATGTTGTTCAACTACCAAATAGTTCCTCCTAGAAATATCTGCTACCGACATATTTACCTCTCTGCCAACTTCTTCCCCTCTTGAAATATCTTCTGATTCCTTCCTTAGAGAGACATTCCTATCCTTTTCCATTCATCTCAAAATCCTAACTACCAATATATACTTTCATGTGTCCTCGCTTGATACTACGATCCTCCATGCATGTTTCTTCCTTGTGCTACATCTCCCTTTCGTGTGTCAGTACCTCTACTGCACACTGGATGCTCTTCTTCTGCACTACTCTCCTCCGTGCAATCCCCTACACTATTACCAAAAAAATAAAAAAATAATTCAGCCTCGAACAAGCCCCCAATGCAAAATTGCAGCTCATCCCAAGTCACTCAGTCCTTTAACTATCTCCATGGGTTTAGGAACAATGTTTTTCAATGAGTTTAACCTTCTGCTTCTGGTTGAGTAGTTTGCAAAGTTGGTCAGATAGTCTGGTTTTCCTAGAACTTTGATTCCACATAATAGGGAAGCGCCACCCTCCTCTTCATATAGTGCCTTCCAACAAACAAAGAGTGTGAGCTTCCATTACTACTCCTAGATGAAGTTCTATGTCTATCTCTAACCTTTACCTTATTCGTGTTGCTCTACCTTCTCTCTTCTTTTGTAGTCTTTCCAATATATTGGAAATACCTCAACTTTATATGTAGCCAATTGATACCTATAGGGTTACTGTACCGAGTGATTCATCCTTAGTTAGATGTTGATGTACACACCCTCTAGGAGGTCTTAGTCTATCCCATTATCTATATAACAAGTTGTGGGTTCTTCTTTGGTACTTTTCATGCCACCCCTGTATGCATGAGAAGGGATCCATTTTTGATTGTTACAGCCCCCATTACAAGGACTACCATGACACTTGGTTTGCTGGATGTATTCACAAATCCCTACCATCATCCACTTTCTTTCACTTTGATAGTTATTACTAAGTTAGGGATGACCGTTCTTGTATCTTCATAGGTGGTTCCCTTCACATTGTCTATTGTCATTGTGATTATTTCTTGGGCTTACAACTGGAGTACTTCTACTGACTGTTGTGCCACATATTAAAATAAACTTCCCTATCGGATACTATAGCACACATACCTAACTTCTATGCATGAATTTTGTCTGACTAGGATTCTCCCAACACTGCGTGCGGTGTATTTTGGCACTGATACTGTGAAAAAATCCCTTCAATGTGTATTCTTAGACATATCCACATAGTTTATCTTATTTTACGACTACCTAACAACTCCTACTCTCGAAAACACATAATAACCACAATTCATCAATTCTAACAAATAACAAAAATTTAACTCTAACTCACAAACAACACATGTTATTTATGTACAAAATTGTAGAGTTCTTCCTGTCTCCTTACACCTAGTGTGTGGGAGCCTGACTATCTCTATATAGCTTCAATAAGCTCCCATTAACAAAACCTTCTTGCAGGGTACCATCCAAATTCTTTAATTGTATTGCTCCGACATCCTTCACATGCTAAATGATGTATGGCCCCAACTAATGCATCTAAAATTTGCTTGAGTGTTGAAAAAATTGTTGTGATACAAAAACACCAAATATCTAGGTTGAAATGTCTTTTTCTTCATTCTTCTATCATGGCATGCCTTCTCTCTATCTTTCTGTACTTCTTGGTGAAATATGGCGACTCTGTAATATTCCACAAGATATAGTAGCTCCTCTAATCTTTGTTTCGTTGTGCTAGGTTCAATTAGCTAGATTATCACAATGCACAAGATAGGCACCAAAAATCCCAATGGAATTATTGTTTCCTGCCCATACACTAACCAGGAAGGTGTCTGTTTGGTCAACTTCTTGCATGTGGTCCTATATGCCCACAAAATTGCTAGTATCCTAAAATCCCAATCATCATGATGCACATTTCATTCCTTAGTAAGTGTTATCTCCAATAGGTTGTTAAAGGCCTCCACTATACCATTAGATTGTAGATGGTAGGGAGTGCTCTTCTGATGATAATTATGAAACTCCTATGTTAGTGTTGCAATGGTATTATTCAAGAAATGAGTGCCTTGATCACTCATCATGATCCTCAAACACCCAAATATATTCACTACATTATAAAATAAGAAAAACACAGTTGTCTTTGTGCTGCAGTACTTGATTGGTGCAAATTTCACCAATCTAGTCAGATAATCAGTAGCAATGATTATGTACTGTGCAACAGTTCTCCTTGTGAGTTCGATTATTGGGCCCACAAAATAAATTATCCATTTATAAAATGTTTGTAGGGTGAGTTGGGGAACCAAGGTCATGTTGTCTCTTTAGGAATGCTTCCCCACTCATCAACATATGTTGCATGATTTGCAAAACTCTTTGGTATGACCATGTAGAGTAGGCCACCACAACCTTGTGAAGAAAATATTTTGCATCGTGGCTTGTCCTGCATAATGTTATCTCAAAATTCCTATGTGTGCTTCTGTCATTACACCTGTGCAAAACCATCTACACCCAACTTATATAAGCAACCTATGATTATTTTATAGTCCACTACTTTTACTACCAATTATTTCCTCTACGTGACAATATACCTTTCTGGTTCCATCCTTGTGCTAAAGAATTTTGCAATCTCTAGGAAATAATCATCAACGGTAGTCACAAAAAAGATATGCACATTTGGTATATTGTACTTTAATTTTTTTGCATATTCTCCTCTAGTTAGACATGACAAATGATCAGGTCCCGTATTTAGTCGATCAGGCTTGACCACCACTTGAAAATTGTACTCCTAAAAATACAATATCCATCTACAAATATTCCACGCAAACATGGGCTTGTAGATGAGGTATTTCAACACAAAATGGTCTATGTACAGTTTGAAATTGTTACCCAACAGGTAATGTCTAAAATTTTGAAATGCATACATCATCGCAAGTCCCTCTCTCTCCATTGTGGTCTAGTTTTTCTCGACTGTGGACAACGGTTGAAAAAAGAGATGGGATGATCTATTTCTCCCTCCCCATGTTGTGCTAAAATCACACCCAATGCAACTGACGAAGCATTGACATGCAGGTGGAACTCCTTGTGCTAATTTGGGAACACCAGAATTAGTGCAGTCATGAGTTTCTCATTTCAAGTGTCTAAAGCTTGTTGGCACTCTTGATCCCACTATAACCTAATCTCTTTCTTCAACCACCTCCCTATAGGGGTAGTGATCCAAGTGTACCTTTGGATAAACTTCCAATAATACCCTATATGTCCCAAGATAGACCGCAACTGCCTGAATGGTGTAGGTTGTGGTAAATCCATTGCCACCATAATCTTAGATGGATGCACTAAATAACCTTTCTTGCATATTAGATGCCCCAAAAAAATACCAAAAGGTGAACATAATATACATTTATTTATGTTTAATTAAATCTAAATTTGTCTTCATCTGTCCAACATTAGTCACAAAACCTCAATATGCTTATTTAACAGAATGAACACAGTCCATTCATATAGATATAATTCTAAAAAATTATGAATGAATTCCTTTAAATCCGCAACCACTATGTGCGATAAAATAATTGGTGCATTCTTTAGCCCGAATGGCATGCCTATATATAGAAATCACCCCCACTTTGTCATGAAGGTGGTCTTACGTCAATCTTTCTTTGCAATCTTTATTGGTGATAATTGGAGAATCCATCAGTAAATGAATATGCCTCCTGTCCACCTAAATTCTCTAGTATATCATAGTAAATGGAGTAGGAAAGAGATCAAGTGCACATGCATCATTTAAATTCCGAAGGTCTACAAAGATGCTAATTTCTTCTGTCTTCTTGTTCTAGACCACCATAGGACTAATCCAATTTGACTCTTCTATGAGCTCAATGATTCCTACTTGTAAAATTTTGTCCAATTCTATCTTAACCTTCTCTTTATCTATCATATTCAACTAATAAGGCCACTACTTTATAGGTTTAGCCTCATGCTTCAACATAATTCTCATTTTGCCCAATCTCCTATAATTCCCTTAATTTTGTCAAATGTGTTAGGGAAAAATTCTTGGTACTCGAACAACAGATTGAAATCCTTTTATATAATTTCATCATCCCAATAATCCACTGTAACCACCATTTTAGGATTTTCCCTTGTCCCAATATTCAACTTCCTGGTTTTTATAGGCTTTGCATAATTGATTGATTATAACTTTGGTGCACTCACTAGATCCTCCCCTTTGGGATCATCATCATTATCTCCTAGTTGTGCTACAATATAACATTCCATGAACTCCTATATCTTTTACAAATTCTTATGTGCATGATACAGTGGTATATTCCTCGGCATTGTCAACTCTCCCATTGTAAAAATATTCCATCACAGTACTTTTAGGGCCTTAACGAGTGTTGTTTTCTATAATTCAAAAATAAAGGTAGCCTCGAAACTTTGTGCCATTTCATTCCATTCCACTGTTCCTCTGTGAACCTCAAACTCAATATACTAGTTCATAGGGACAATGTCTAATGTATGTACAAATCGGTAGACCCATTCCTACTATGGTACTTTTCCTATAGTCTACACCAAAACACACCACTTTAAGTCATCCTTGGGCACTCAATGCCTAAGTATTTAACTCCAGGGACTCCAAAATTGGTACTAAACTTGATGTACAATAATTGTCTATACTATTACCATCCCATGATTTCACTCTTCAACACAGTCCACCACCTAGCTAGGGTTGTGCACAACACAATGTCCAATGTGGGAATTCTTACTTGCTTAGGTATCTGGCCTTCAAACCCCTGTACAAAATTTTTTACTTCAGATAATCAATCAAAGTGGGGTGGGCTATGCACCTTTTTTCATATCGAGTGCACTACCCTGGTGAGGTGTGAAAAACTTCTAGTGCTCACTTCATGCAGCTTTCTTTGCCAGTTTTCTAGCACCTCTTTTATGTAAGAAGCGCGAGACCCAAAAATACACCAACTCAACACTCCATCAATGGTAGGATTCACATAATCCTCCTGGTCAGATTTCACATTGTAAATATTATCTAATTCTTCCCGACTTAATTCTCCTCTAACGAACTCAATGAATTGGTCTCCTTCTTGCGGGTCCAAATGTGAGATAAGTCAAATGTCTACTACCTTGAAGGTCATCTATATTTTCTTCAGGTTAATAATTAATTGATTATTAAATCCCAATCAATCCCCAACAGAGCCAGGTATGGATCTATGTCATCAAAAATATATATAACTTCAAAATCAATAATACTTCTAGCTCCATAAATATCTATTGGCATACCCATCAATCTTCCAATTGGAAAGATACAATGCTGATTGGACATCATTCGATGAATCAGATACCATGTTATATTTGAGCTCCCCATCATCTCCCATGTGCTCTTTGGAAGAGTATTCACATAAAATCCTAATTCCAGTATGATTTTATCCATTTCATAATCTCCCACTTGTGTTCCAAACCTAAATTCCTTGCTCATCCTCTTCCTCCATGCTACATGGTTTACTACACATGGTGATACATGCGCAGTAGCTACTTCAGTCTCCTTAGTGAATTTCTCCAACATTCACCTAAATTTATTCAATGTTTGTTCATTTATTACTAGCTTAAGGAAACTCTATAGTAACTTCTAAACTGGATCTAGCTCTATCATAGATTCTCCACAAGTGATTACAACCTCTCAGAATATGCCTGGTATATCCCATTTTATGATGACCATCTCTCTTTTGGATTCTTTGTAAGTTACCTTCTCTTTGGATGGGTCAAACCTTGGAAGAGGTTCGGGTGCCTTTCTAACCCAATTCAAATTTTGAGCTCCTAGTTTAACAATATTTTCTCTCGTCTTGACACCTCCATGTGTGACTGCACCAAATTGAGTTTGGGTTGTACAGGGATCAACTATTATCATTTGTAATTTTATCCCCTTCTTATCCTACCATTTAGTGGTCAACTGTGGGCAATTCTCAGTCGCATGGTCCAATTCTCTACAATAAGTACACATGCAATAGGGATTAGGGAAAAGGTTTCTTTTTTGTCTGCAATTATAACAAAAAATAGGTCCCCGGCCTTTTCCAAATCCACATCTTCTAGTTTTCATTACTTGTCCTCGACTAGGCTAGTTAAATGGTCTTATTTGGTTATACCATGACTAAGTAAAGCCTTTTAGTTTCCATTCCTTCTCTTTGACAAGGCTAATTAAATGGCCTTGTTTGGTTATACCTTGACTAAGTAAATATTTCTGTCACAACTTCAATTCCTTTGGGTCCCTGTACTCAAAGTGAATCAAATGTTCAATTGTGCATCCTTCCAATGAGTAGAAATGGTGTATATCATGTCCCAATGATTGAAAAAATCACAAAACAGAGTACATTTAGTTGCCCCATACTTCTGCATCATTGGATAGTTCTATGGGGTGTGGCTCCACACTTGCCAAACATTATACCACAAACCTCTACCCTACGTAAGAGGATTAGATACGCCAGTCGTCATATATTTTATTAACAACTTGCACTCATTTCTTTGGTGGCCTTTGTCCTGCAGATGGTAAACCACACCTCCTTTCACTTCTCTTTCCCCTTAGTTAAGTCCTACAACTAAAGAGTCAACATAGCCAATGTTAGGGTCCCACCCTAACCCCCTTATTTATGTCATGGGATCATGTCATAGTCAAGAGTCAATACAGCCCATATTAATATTTGTAAGTGGTTAACCCGCAATTAATGACGGGACCACAGTTAGTTGCAAATGGGCCGTAGTATTAGATAGATGGTATTAATAAAACCCATGGTATTGTCCCGTGGTATTGCATGTATGAGTCATATATAAAGGATAGAGACTCCCTGCGAGGAGCATCGTGTCTTATTTTGTAGTCGAGCTCTGCTCTATTGGAGGTTGCCCCCTCGAAGAGGCAAGTGAACATTACTCTCTGAATAATAAAATCATTGATATTCTGTGTTCTGGGTATCTTTTCTTCGCATATTCTGTATTTGGGTATCATTTTGTACGTTAAGAGCATAACAAGTGGTATCAGAGCACTTTCCAGGGCCGGTGGGATCTCCAATTCTTAGCAAAAAAAAATTTCGGCTAGAGACGTGTTCTGTCATCTTTAAACCACGAGATCTGTCGTTGAGCGCATAAACCTGCGGATTTGGGGAGGCATGCACGCAGGAAATACAAGAGGTGGTCACATCTGTTGGACTCCCTTGTAACCCCTGTGGGTACCCCTTCGAGTAGTAGCGCATTAGACAGAACCGCGCATGGACTGTCTTCCACGTACCCTCTGGGTATATCGGAAGCCCCTTAGGCTCCCTTGAAACCTCGCCATAGATAAACCGTCAGCCGTCTTGTGGCTACAATACACCGAGAACAGCACTCGGAGAGATTACTCGCCCGTACGATAGGGTAGTCGGGTTGTACGGCTAAGGGTACGGTAGATCCTCCTTAGTTAGAGCCCTGAAACATTGGGCCGAGTACTACTACCAGACCCTTATGTATATTGCGATCTGTAGCACCTGACACTCCTCAAGACCATAGTTCCCTTTTCTATCGGGGGATCGCACATCATCTATATCAGATCCGCTTGTGCAAAGGAGTGCAGTAGCAGCAGCAGACATCAGTCCCGCAGTCTCGAGTTTGCAGATCCGTCATTTCGATCTATTAGATCCAGCTGATCCGCAGCAGCAGTTTGTTCCACACCCAGAGCTATCCAATCCACAATTCAGATCTCTCAGATCCACCAGATCGGAGTTGTTGTGAAGGGTTCCTATACCAGGGTATAATTTTCGCAGGACTTTTGGCGGCATTGACATTTTGAGGATTTGGCAACTACAGTATTGATCAGGAAGGAGTAAAACTCCGTTAGGAGTTTTCCAAAAAAAAAAAAAAAGGTCTGAGATCTTCCGGGGCGCTTATTGGTGATCTAGCCCATCAGAATCAGGACGACAAGCTGAGCACGGTGGTACCATTCAATTATTAGTGAAAATTTTTTCGGCAGTCCCAATTGTTCATAAGGTTGGTGTATGGTAGAAACTAGAGCCCAAGCGATGGCCAATGAAAGGATGGACAAACTTGAAGAATCCATGCAAACCCTCAACAATCAGCTTAACGGACTATGTATCCAGGTCCAGCAATTAATCCCGAAGGGCAAGGAGCAAGCCCACGAAGAGGCGTATAATGGCCATGAATACAATGAGGGTGAGTCTAGCCACTCTCCTCACGTCTGGCACACCCACCAACCACCCAGTGAGCGACCTCCCAAGTTGGATATGCATAAATTTGACGGTTCACACCCGTCGGCATGGATAACACAAATGGACCAGTATTTCAAACTGAATCGTATCTTAGATGATGCGACTCAGCTTATGTTGGGAGCATGTACTTGGACAATGAAAGGTGGCAATGGTGGGAATGGCATCAACGTTGCAATGGACCTTTTAAGACTTGGAACCAATTTACAAAAGCTCTTCAAAGACGCTTTGAACAGGAGGACTCTTTTTTGGGTCGTCTTACTAAGCTCCGACAGATGGGTACAGTGGAAGAATATATTACAGCTTTTGAAGCCTTAGCCTTCTGCACTTGGGGTCTCTCAGATATGTTCTACACGGAATGTTTTATTAGTGGTCTTAAAGAAGCCATCAAAGCTCAAGTCTTACTACACCACAATCCCACATGGACAGAGGCTTGCAAGGTAGCCCGTAACGTGGAACGTGCATTAACAGCCCAATACAGTCGCCCAAATTTCTCCACTAAAGGTCGCCCCCCACAAGCTCACAACACGACTCAAACACTTAAGGTCCAAAAGGTGTCACCTGCGGAAATGGCCAAAAGAAGAAAGCAAGGACTATGTTACTACTGTGATGAAAAATACTCCCCAGGTCATAAATGCAAGGAGCCCAAATTTTTTCAAATAGATGCCATTGACTACAGCTCAACAGAGGAAGATCCACCACTTAAGGAAGATGAGGCGCTAGAAGAAGACAACCAAAAGGACAATGTCTCTAACGAACCAGTTATTTCGTTGCATGCGTTGGCAGGTATTTCTTCCCCTCAAACTCTCAAAAACAGAGGTTTTCTTAAACATCGCCCAATAGTAGTCTTGATTGATAGTGGAAGTACACATAATTTCATCCATCAAAAAGTCGCAGAAGCAGTGCATTGTTTTGTACGAGCAGTTTCTAACTTCCAAGTCCAAATTGCGGATGGGGGCACAATGAAATGTGAAGGCCGCTGTGAAAATGTCAAACTTCAAATGGGGGATTATCAGTTGAAAACCCACATGTTTGCCATACACATGGGGGGTTGCGACATTGTCCTCGGTGCTGAATGGCTCCACATTGTTGGGCCAATCACAATGGATTTCCAGGAGTTATATATGAGGTTTTGTCGTGAGGTTTATTTTTTTATTTTTTTTTATCTTTTTTTTTCTTGTTGGTTAGGGATTTATTAGATTGGGAGATCTGATGCTCTCGATTAGATTAAATTCCTCACTTATTGAACTTGTAAAATAAGCCCTAGAGAGGGACTTCTTGTAGAATTTCGACTGGTATCCATGGACTAAAAGTGGAACTTGTTCCTCATATATAGTCCTGATTTTAACTGAGCCATTATCATAGCACTTCTCAACTAGAAAAGGCCCCAACCATCTGATTAGGAGATTACCCTTGAAATCCTTAAACTTGGATTCATACAGGAGGGCCCAATCACCCTCTTTATTGGGCCCTTGACTACTTCGGTGTGCAACCAGGACTACATTTTACAGTCATCTTATGCATTCAATTGTTGCAACCTATCAACCTATGATTTAGTTAAATCAATATCAAGATGGCTTATCATAAAGGTTTTATACTCATGGGGGTAAATCCTATGCCGGTATTCTAGGTGGTGTTGTAGGCCTAAGCAACCTCAATTTTTTTTCCCAAACGTTCTTTCTATTGCTGATTATTTTGGTCAAAGTTCTCTCCAATGCTCTATTGGTTACTTCCACTTGTCCTTTATCTTTAGGGTAATATGGAGTTGACTTTCAATGTCAAATATTGTGTTGCTTCATCATCCCTTCGATAATATTAGAGGTGAACTAAGAGCCTTGGTATATCACTAATTACTTTAGAAAATCAAACTTGTATACAATATTTTTCCTTAGAAAACTTGAACACTTTCTAATTTGTTGTTTCTTTCACTGCCTTCACTTCAACCCACTTGGTCAGGTAGTTAGTGCATACAATGATGTACTTATTTTGGTTGGATGGGGGGTCAATGGGACCAATTAATTCTATATCGCACTTCCTAAATGGCTTGAAGGAAATTTAGGTCATAGGGAGATATCATCCTTCCAAGTATGTTTTCCCATCTTTTCACACTCACATCCTTGTGTCGTGTTGGCTTAAAGTATCTTGCTTGCAGGGTTTTTTAAGATATCCTATTTGTAGAAAAATGGCTCCCATAGGGTCCATCATGGAAAGGTGAGAGGATGTCATAAAACTCATCCTCCCTCACACATCTTCTCAGAAACTGATCAAGCCCAAAATTGAACAAGCTTCCCCCATTCCAAGCGTAGGAGGCACTCTTTATGGTAATCTTACTTTTCTCCATAGATGAGGAGGGAATTAGCTAATAGTTAGGAAATTGGCAATGTTGGTGAACCATGGAGACATGAGCGATATATCAAAGATATGCTCACAAGGGAATTTGTCATCTATTACTTCTTCATCTACAAACAATTTTAGTCTTGATAGAAAATCCACGACAACATTCTCCTTTATAGATTTTTCAATAATATTCAAATCAAATTACTGCAATAGTAATAGCCACTTAATTATGTGAACATTCACATCTGGTTTATTCATTAATTACTTGATTGTTGCATGGTGAATGTGCACAAAGACTTCATAACTAGTAATGTAATGTCTAAATTCATTTAAAGAATGTACACCGACAAGGAACTATTTTTTAATTCATGTATAATATAGCTCACCCTTGGACATATTTTTGCTAATGAAATAAATTGCATAAGGGTACCTTCGAACTATCCCAAATCTGCTCCAATTTCTCTATTGTATGCATATATATGAATATGAAAGGGAAGAGTCCAATTAGGACCTTTGAGGATAGGTGTTATCATTAGTTATTTTTTTATTTCCTCAAATTCTTCTCAACATAAATTTTTCCAACAAAACTCAACATCTTTTATCGGTAATGAAAATAGAGGAGACACTTTTTCTAAAAAAAATTATGAATCTTTTATAATATAAAACAAGGCCAAAAAAAATTCTAACATATTTTTGTTTTTGAGGAACAGGAACATTTTTAATGGTATCTATTTTGTTAGAGTCCACTTGGATTCCTTTTGAAGAGAGGAAATTCCCTAAGACAATTTCCTCATTCATCAGAAGTAGGAATTTTTCATGGCTTAAGGAGAGGTTCATCTCTTCACACCTTTGCAAGACCTTTCTTGGGTTTGAAACAGCCTCTTGGAAATCATCCCCATAGGGTGTAAAATCATCCATGTATATTTCCACTAAATCATGCACAATATAAGAGAATATACCGAGCACAACACTTTGGAAGGTGGCAGGGGAATTGCACAGGACGAATGGGATAAATATATAAGTAAAAGTACCCCAATGGAATGTGGAGGTAGTATTTTCTTAACCCTTAGAACTAATCTAAATTTGGTTGTACCCATTGAATCCATCCAAAAAGGAGAAGAACTTTTTCCCTACAAAGACATCGAGAGCTTAGTCAATAAAAGGCAAGGAAAAACAATCCTTCCTAGTGGCTTTGTTGAGTTATTTGTAGTCAACATAGATTATCCATTTTCCATTTTTCTTAAGGAAAATGACTAGGAGAGACAACCATTCACTATCCAAGATTGTCTATACGAATAATGCATCCAAAAATTTCTGTAATTCATCTTTAACAATATTTTTTAATGCAGGTTTCATTCACCTTTGTGGTTGGTGCATGAGTTTGTGATCCTCCTTGATATATATATATATGGTGATTGCACATAGAAGGATGTACTTCTTTAATCCCATTTTAGTCCCATGAAAATGCACCAATATGCTATTTTAAGACAGTGAGCCATTGGTTTTCTTGATCAACTGAGAGAAAGGGGCCAATTTTAAAGGTTTTAGAAGGGTTGATTTCTACTATTTTTACATTTTTTTCTCAGATTTGGAAGTTAACAATTTTTCCCATGAACTGTCTTTAGAATAACTAGGCTTCCCTATAGTTGATTATTCTTTTAAGCCATCAATATTCATTGTAGCAGGATATTGGTTGTGCATAAATTTATTAGTTGGATTATCTTTAGCAATTTTCCTGCTACTAATGGTTATTTCTAATGTACACATAGGGTAGGATGATCAGGGGAAAGAGTCTTCTTCTTATTATTCTTCCTCTATTGATGTAGGAAATTCATCCTCGACCAT
This sequence comes from Pinus tabuliformis, assembly GCA_031772625.1. Classification (NCBI taxonomy): domain Eukaryota; kingdom Viridiplantae; phylum Streptophyta; class Pinopsida; order Pinales; family Pinaceae; genus Pinus; species Pinus tabuliformis. The sequence continues at coordinate 81,213,214 of CM062809.1, forward strand.
GAGGTTGGCTAGTGGATATAATAAATGTTATTTTCTTGATTTCCCATTTGTGATGGTCATGTTCCTAGCCCTATAGTTTATGTATGCATCAATAGTGACTAACCAAGGTCTTCCTAAGATGAGTGGATAGCCATTAAAATTGGACTTGGGATGAAGGCCAAGGAAATCAGTGGGATACTCCAAAGAATCAATAAATACCATTACATCTTCTATGATTATAAGGTTCTATTGTAGATATATCAGCAAGTTGTAGCATAATAGAGGTATTTATTAAACATCCTTGGAGGTTAAGATTGAGAATTATTTCCTTAGTCATGACATTGATTTCAACTCTCAAGTTAATGAGTGTTTGGAATTTCAATTTCAATGATGTGCACATATACTACTCGGATTCTGGGATTTAAGTTCTTGGGGATGACTACTATACTAAGAATAGGATCAAATTATTTCTATATGACATTAATAGTAGGGGAATCCTTTTTATTTCTCTCAGGGCCTTCTGAGAAATTCCTCTTTAATGAACTTGTTATAGATAGTAACATATTTGTTGGCTTGAAGGAGAGAGATTTATACACATAAGTTCTTTAGTCTCCCAGAAATTCAACTTCTTCTGGGGTGTGTGCTTTGTTAGTTGTCAATATTTTAGGCCAACGATGTTTTGGTTAGATGACTCGATGTATAGGGTATTCCTTTTCCTCAATATTTTCTATTGGAGAAGGGGGATGAACATATGAAAATACATTATTATAGCTAAGGTTTATTTCCTAGATTTCTACAACATAATTTTGGTAAGTAGTTTCTGCACTGTAGACTGGTTTATCTTGCTTATTGTAGGGATTTGGACTTGGTTGGGACGTAATTTGTGTTTTATTTGGAGGAATGTTGTGGGGTTCTTGAGATTTTTGAGGAGGAATTAAGGAAGGTGGTTGGGTGACTTGAGACCTCCATCCCTATGATGGATTATCCCATTGAGGAGGTTGACTAGGGTGGATAGAAGGGAAGGGTGACATTTTGAGCAGGATATGGAAAAGGTGTGGGAATAGGCCATAATGAAGGGTTAATAGGACACAAAGGTTGATAATGAGAATTATAATAGAATTGAAAGGAGAGGAGAATTTGATACCTTGTTGGAACTTCCTAGGGGCTTGTGGCCTCTTTCGGTTGACAAAGCATAACTACTCCATGCTCCCTTTTGTTCCCTGGTAGATATCCTTCATACCTAGAAAATATGGAAACTTATCAATGGAATGATTCTCCTCACACACAACATATTTATATGATATTTAAAGGATATTCATTCCAGGGATGTCTTTTAGTGGATTGAGGGGAAAATAAGGCTACCACTTTTTATACTTCCTCTTATTTCCTCTTCATTTGTAAGGTGTCCATCTGTATGGAAAATATATGAAAGGTTGGTCTTCATTTACTCTATCATACCTCCTATTTCATTTTTAGTAATCAAGGAGGAGGAAGAGGGACTTACCGAGATTTTCTTTACTTTGCCTCTTTTTCTAATAGCCCTTGAATGATATTCAAATACCTTTCTGATATCATCATAAGTGATTTGGTATCTGTCTCCATTAGCTAATAGGTTGAGTGTTTCAACTAGTTCTTCCTTGACTCATCATAGTAGGACTAACTTCAAGGAGTCTGGATCTAAGGTGCAAGTATGCATCCTTCTATAACCCAACTAGAATATTTCCTCAAAATCTTCCAGAGACTCATTTTCTCCTTGGATCATTTTGAATATCTCATATTTGGTATCCCTTACTATGCAATAATCTTGGTACTTTATGTTGAAGGTTTGTTGCATTTTTTCCCATGTGGTGACGCTGTCTCCTTCTAGGCTCATTAACCATCAAAGGGATGTATCCTTAAGAGTGTAAGGGAACAATTTGAGCTTCTACTCATTAATTTTATAGTTGTAGGTCCTGTATACTATAACAAATTAAAACATGAAAGAGTTAAGATATTATATAATTAAAACATAGAAGAGTGGGAGAATAGATGGATTAATGTTTTTCGTTTTAGCCTCTCCATTTGTTTCTCTAATGGGAAATGTGAACAATTTTGTTTGTCTAACTTCGACCATTGTGTTGGTAGGATGTGAAGGTCTTTCTCCTTCTACAAGCTCCTCAAGGATCCTCACCTTATCACCAGAAAGGGACTCAAGGGTCCCTATAGATGGGGCTGGAAGCTCACAATAAGCTGAAGGAGGTTTCCTACTAGTGGAAGTGGTGGTTTTTGGTAAGAATTTCCCTGTTCTATCCCTAATTCTTTGAGGCATAAACAAAAAAAATGTATTTTTTCTTTCTCTGTATTTTTTGAAAAGAATATTCTAATTTTATTTTTCCCTTTTTTAGGAGATGAAATGAAATAAATATCAGATCAGGTAAATAAAAATACAATACATACTTTGACACCTCCCTGTAAATGGTGCCAAAAAGTGATGGCCCTCATTATTGTAGCAACGATGTTGCATCTCCCAAGGGTACCAACTTTGATTTTCAACTTGGGGTTCATATCAACTTAAGAGGGGATATAAATATATGTAAAATAGGAACTATATCTTACTTTTATTGAATTCTATGCAGGTGGAAGAACTTATATGAAATCTAGATGTACATAGACCAATCTGACTATTCTATGGTATAAGAAAATTGAAATTGTAGGAAATAACTAGTAGAAAGAAAGACATCAACAAACCTAGTCTATTTGAAATAAAGGAAATAAAACCACTCTATCTATGATGAAAGGGAAGTACACATATTCTACCTTGCAAGGAAAGAAAACAAACTAATGAAATAAGAGCTTGCAAAAACAAACCCTAATTTTGTAGATAAGAAGTAATTTCTACAATAAATAAAAGAAAGGAATATATAAGATATATCTACCTCTAATTTCCATCCTCAGGGTTTTAGGATAATTTTAATACACTAAGGAAGAAAAATCATGAGTTTGGGGAAAATATGAGCGACTTTAGGAGGTGGGTTGCAAACTACTGTAGGAGTACTTGTTTTGCTATAGGATATAGTCCAATGAGCAGGTAAACTTGATAAATGTGATTATGGAAGGAAAATAAGCTAAGGAAAAGTTGGAAAATGATAAGGTAAACCTATCCAAGGAATCAAAACAAATTATGGTAGTGTTAACCTAGCAAAGTACAAGGTTGTAGTGTTTCCTGTAGCTACAAAACAAGGTGTAGTGTAGAAATAACAAACAATAAATCATGGAAAACAAATAGTAGCAAATAAATGAATCTAAATGTAAAGTGAAAATGATATTTAACCAACATGACTACTACAAATATCATCAAATGCTAATAAACAAGACTGCTCATAAAACTATCTAAATTACCACACAAGAAAGTAACCTTTAGAAATAATTTGCAGAGATAAGAAAATGAATGAACATAAATGGTACAAGAGGGATCTTGAGCACTTGGGTTGGTCCCTAACCCAAGGAACCTTATAATCCTTAAGAAAAATCAATACTAAGAACTGAGATCAAATATCACTTTCATTAACTTAAAATTTGCTTGTACATGACAAAGTTATTGAACTTTCTTGAAATATAAACTTCTCCTATTCTTCACATGCTTCATTATGCTACTCTTCTACTGTTTACTGGGATACTTGAGCTTCTTATTTATATAGTAAAGGTAGGGGTAAGCCTCCTTAAGGGGAGCACTACTTTCCTTCCAAAGTATTTAAAAAACTAGATCTTCTTTCTGTTGATGAGCCAAAATTTATTGCCAACAACTAGGGGATCTCCTCGATGTAGAATCCCAATAAAATTATACACTGTTTGGTTTAGGGATCTTGTATGGGAGTTAGGGATCTGGAAAAGGGGGAAGAAGGTCCACATATTAAGGGGAATATCCCTAAAGGTACAATCAAGGACTAAAAATGGAAGAAATCGACCATATCCTTATTCAACAATATCTAGCTCATCGTTCTCGAGGCTTCTAGTAAGAAAGGATTCTCCTCCACTTTAGGAAAAACTGCCAAAAGAGGTTCAACATGAGGTTTTTTTAATCAAAAGGAGCACTAGAAGTGCTAGGCTAGTATGTTGCAACAAGCCATTAGCACGGGCCAATAGTGGTGCAAAAAGTGTTGATCCAAACTTCTTTAGAACTCTCTCCAGGAAACTTTTCTTCTCTCTTCTCCATGGATGCTTTTGTATGTTTTTCATGGTGTATAAGTTGAAAAATTTCATGATTTTGACGCTTCAAGATATGGTATGGGAAGTGTGACAAAATAATGTGTAACAAATTCCCCCTAAAGCATGAAGGCAGAACAAGGAGTGGTGGGTGAAATTCTTTACAAGTCAAGGAAAGGACCTAGAAAAATACTATCGGGAGAATTGCAAATCAAGAATGATACAATATATTTGACATCTCTGATGTAAATATGCCTAATAATACATCTCTGAGTAGGCATCTAATAATACATGAATCCATGGCATGGGCACAACCATTTGAATATAAGGGATCATGTGTATGGATCCATAACATGGATGCAACCATCTGAATAAAACGTATCTTATGAATGGACCCACATCATGGGCACAACGATCCGTATAGAAGGAATCATGTGTACAATCATGAATAGATAATAAGTCCACACAACTTGGGTTTATCAAACGAAACCCAGGGTCTTCATATCTATCTCGATCCAACCAAAGTATGAATCCTACCATGTGAATAGATGTGTCAGAGTTGAACATGATAAAAAACCACCTCATTACCTTTCAATGATGTCAACCGTTAACATACATGAGAGAAACCACCAATAATGATAGTGTCTCTCAAGGTAAAACAAAAAAATCCATGAGTGAATAACAAAGTTGAAGTCAAACACCCGCAAAATAATTTGATTGAAGGCAAATGATGTGAACCTATCGTTGAATGCGAATAACTTTCCATTGAGGCATGCAATCTCCAAGGTACTGAAAGGGAGTTTCTATATCATCTTCCTAGACAATGAGCTGGAGTCGACAGGAAGTGATCCATCGAAGGAGGGCCATAATGTTTCCCACATAATTGACATGAAACAAAAGATGTAGAAAAGTAGATAAGAGTGATTCAAGATTGTTGTAGAAAGGTCAGACAGGGTATAAGTGGTAAAAAATGGATATGGGACTTCTCTTGAACATATCAGTGACATGATTCCGAAGTTCGGCAGCAATTGACTCAATCATAGGATCATAGGTCATGATGACAATAGGATATAATCAGGTAAAGGAAAATGGATTCCCAAAACCCAGGAAGGCAAGTGAGGAATTGAGGATAGTACAAACCTATCATGAGCGACAAATAAGTGTCATGTTCAAGAGCGATAGGTTTCCTTTACAAAAAATATAGGATGTGTTCACTTCCATTTTTCCCCACTATTTCTAACAAGTACCTCATTATTTTTTATCACAAGCTTGAAGAGGATAACATATGCTTGTCGTATAAGTTCATCCTTTGGATGAATCCATCCTAGTAAGTTTAACAAGCCCTAGGAAGGAGTAACTCGGTCTCATCATGGTGACAAGTCCTGTGTCATTTAAGTTTTATGAGTTCAACGGAGGGGTAACTTGACATCTTTTTCATATTTAGAGAGTTTGAAAAAGAGGCAAAAAAGAAACTCCAAAGGTCCCTTTGAGTAGATAGTCTCTCGAATCTGAAAAGGTAGAAACCAATATTCAAGAGAACCTCTTAGCCACATATGACCAAGGTATTCCTTTTCGTACAATAATCTATCTCAGTCCAGAAAAGGGTTAAACTTATACTGAGTAGATGTCATTTCATTTACTTTAACAAGTTCAAAATGACAAGTACTCGGTAATATTTTCATATTTCGAGAGTCAAAAAAGAGCTAAAATATGACTCCAAGGGGTTCCTTTTCATTTATTTTTGACGAGTTTGAAAATGTGATAAAATGAAACTCGTTAGTTCAGTAAAAAATAGTCACTGTCACCATTTATCCATGACCCGTCGCTGCACAAGTGGACACATGTTACTCATTTTAGAGAAAAATATTATAATATAAGAAGAAATGTGTCATAAATAGTAAAAATATTTCAAAAAACTTATAAAAAATCAAAAAGTAAAAAAAACATTTACCATTTGAAATTTGGTAATTTGGAGAGCACTTTTTACCCCAATTTTCCCTGATCTTTAGGCGAGGAGTGTGACCAATCTAGGACATTGTTCGATGATGCGTTTACTTCAGGTAAGAGATCTATCCTTCCTCTACATTTTGGTTGTGTTTTTAAGTGTTTTCATCCATAGAGTAGATGCTAAGGAGGGCTGGAAAAAAATTGATGTTGAGGGTGATCAATGCAAGTTTTACTCATCGAAACCACGCTTCTTACTCTGAGCTCAAATGTGCCATCATGCTAGAAGTGCGGAAAAATTGGGAAACAATTGCATTGGCTCAGAGAAATGATTTTTTTTAAAAATCCTCCATGGTTAATGATTGTTTGTAAAATTTGCTTCCATAGAAGCTAATAAATTCTTTGTTTATGTATGTTCCAGGGGTTATTCATTGAAAAATGGTGATTGAATGGAAGGAAAGAGGGCATGAAGCAGAAGATCATGAGGCAGCCTAAGATCCAAATTGCACAAGGGCTCTTCCGGATTGTGGAATTATCAAATTATTCTGTATCCCTGGGATTAGGACCCATATTGAATTACTACAACATTTAGTTGGATGGTGGGATGTAGACTGCCAACTGTTTATTATAGGAGACCAAGAACTCGAGATAGATATTGCAGACATCTATTTCATTACAGGTTTGTCTAGAAGGGGAAAATGAATTTATCTGTCTAGTTCTCGTATTGGGGTAGAGAGTACATATATGCTGATAGGGAGACATTTCCTAGGCTCTCGGAAAACAAAAAGTGGGAAAATAGACATAAAAACTATAACAAATCTCCCACTGAGAATGATTCTTCATCCCATGGTTTGAATAGCTAGAGCCTAGGCTCTAAATGAAGTGACTAAATCTCACTTCCAATATGCCATACACTGTGCTGGTCCCATAGTTTTTAATTGGTACGAAGGGTTGTTGATCAACATGAAAGACCAACTCACGAAATGCAGTAAGGGAAATTGAAATAATTTGACTATGATCTATCTTGGTGACCTTATTCCTAGAATGTGTACCGTTATTCAGGTATCAGTGGATAAAGGTGGAGGCTCCAAAGCCTAGGGATCCACGATTACTGAGGTGGGGTGAGATGATGCCTCGTTATGGAGGTGATCAACATATGTCTTTTCCCCCAACGTTCTTTGGATGGCTGCGACAACATCTTATAATGGTAGACGATTGGGCTTATGCCTGTATAAACTTCCAGATAGATCCCGACCTCCCATTTCCACCTAGCACACAGTGGACTGATGTAGGTAAAAAAACTATTTTTTACGTTTTTTCATTTTTTTTTATGTTTTTGTTTTATGTGCACTGAGATTGGAGACATATGATTTTTGCAGATGTTGGACCAGAGAGACCTCCAAGGGTTTCTCTGATAGCTAGGAGGGTGGCTATGACAACATCTTATAATGGTAGATGATTGAGTTTATGCCCGTACAAACTTCCAGATAGATCCTGACCTCCCATTTCCACCTGGCACACGGTGGACTGATGCAGGTAAAAAAACTATTTTTTAGGTTTTTTCAAGTTTTTTGATGCTTTTGTTTTATGTGCACTGAGATTGGAGACATATGATTTTTGTAGATGTTGGACCAAAGAGACCTGCAAGGATTTCTCTGATAGCTAGGAGGGTGGCTCGACAGATCAAGGATGCACCCTATGAGGAGGGAGATGATCTGATAGTAGAGGTGGAACGCAACCTGGAAGCCTTCAAAAGAGGCATTCCAAAGTATGCGTCTATCGATGAGGTGCCACTCCGGTATCAGAGATACCATAGGAGTGTCATCTAGACTGCCTCGGTTGTTGAACCAAGTTATTAGAGTTATTTCATGCTACCATGAGCACCATGTTGGTGGATTTCCGTATCTCTAATTTTCGTTTTCTGCACTTATGTAGGCTCGAGAACTCATGTGTCGCAGAATAGAGATTTTGAAATTTTGATGTAACAGATATTTTGCAAATTCTCTCTCTCTCTCCCCCCTCTCTCTTTCTCTATATATATATATATATATATATATATATATATATATATATATATATATATATATATATATATATATATATATATATATATATATATATATATATATATATATATATATATATATATATATATGTATATATATGTATTCATGTTTTACCTGTTATATCTACCGTTCCTACTAAGTAATGTTTTTATTTTTACATGCATCACAGATGTTTACCTAATATATGATTTGCCAATGTGTCTGTTAATGTATTTATATGTCTTAGAATATGTAGATAAGTAATGTAATCAAAATTTATTTCCAAGAGACAACACGTAAGTACATCCTTAAAATATTAGGGTTTCTAATGGAATAATGCTCGTTTAACTGTAATACATTGAGTTGTGAGTCAGGTTTAATAACTAACACCCTAATACCAAGAGCAATAGCTTCTGATAATAGTTTGACAACCACACTATATTCGGAAATATTTTTAGTTGTACAACCTAGACATATGCCCTGTAAACTCACCATTGGGAGCATAGAGTGCCCAAGCAGCGGAAGAGAGATTCTATGTACTACGACAAGCGCCATTAGTGAAATCGATATGAGGAAGAAGGTTCGTCGACATCCGAAAACCAAGTGGAACATGTCGTAAGAAGGGAAAACATGTTTTAAATAATGCACACATTCACACCAAAAGACAACACAATAATGGAGCGCACACTAACGTACAAGGTATCTATTCAAAATCTAGGCATAATATTTCTTGAGGTAGAGCCCATTGCAGGGCTCAGGCAACTGATTGCCATCATAGTCAACTAACTCATATGCACCCTTTTGTAATACATGTTTAAAGATATAGTTTCCATGCCACATAGGTTCGAATTTCCTAGCTCCTAATTTGACATTAGCTTGATCATATAATAGGACTGACACATTCTGCATATGCATGACGGGTCCAATTTTGTCATATTGAGTTTTAACTAGTTTTTTCTGAGACTCAGTTACTAATGTGGAAATTCGACGAGTCTTTTCAAGACATTCTAAAAAAAGTAACTGTTCTTCCTCCAATGAAGTACCAGGGATTAATTCGACAACTAGTTTTAAAGAGGGGATTTCACATTCGATAGGTAGGGTGGCTTCCAGACCATAAAACAATTGAAAAAGTGTGAATCTGGTCGCCATTTTTGTAGCGGTTTGATATGATCATAATGCCGAAAAAATCATGAGGTGGCAGTTATTTTTATTCATCCCATTGGTTCACTGAAGCATTGTGACCAATAACAACTTCAACTTGGACATTGGCCTATGGGTAGTAAGGAGTTGAGTTATCATGATGTAAGCCCAACTGAGCAGTGAGTTCTATCATCATGTTATTTATTAGATGGGACCCATGGTCAGTGAATATGGCTTGTAGTACACCGAACCGGGCTATGACATGGTTGAATAAAAACAAGGCCAAAGTTTCACCATCAACATTGTAGGTAGGCATTGCATTGACCCATTTTGTAAAACATTCAACAACAATGATGATGTATCCATGCCCCCCAACCAAGTGAGGGTTACAAATCATAAAATAAATACCCCATTTGGAAAATGGGCCAATGGTGATAACTGGGTGTAAAGGCACAAGTGGAGATCGTTGTTTCTAGTTGTAAATCTAGCAAGCATGATTTTTTTGGACTGCAAAAATGCAATATTTGAAAATAGAGGGCCAAAAATAACCGGTGCGAAGGATCTTTTGAGTGGTAGCATATCCTAACATATGACTGCCACGGGCTCTAGAGTGGGAGTCATTCAAAGCTTTCTCATCTTCCTCATGCGTTAGATGCCATCAAAGGACTAAATCTATGCCAAGTCGGTATAAGATATCCCCAATAATGTGATAGGGTTGGGACTGGTACAAAATTCAGTGCTACTCAGAGTGAGATAAATCTAATCGAAAGGTATGAGTTTGGAGATATATGATGATATATCCATACCACATATAGTGGGTGCTAATAAGGAAGAGATATTCGTCAGGAATCATCTCATTAGATTCAACAGTGGTGCTTGCAGAGGGAAAGTCACAAATTAATTCAGGCAAAAAAAAAAAAAAGGTGATTTCTTCAACTTAGCCTTGGTGAAATCTAGGTCAAACTCTTGCAAGATCACAATCCATTTGGAGTATTCTCCCTCAAGAAACTGACGAGACAGAATATAGGTCATGGGGTTGTAATCAGATATCACTATAGTTTTGTGTAAGAGAATATAGTGATGAAAACATTGGACAACATGAACTACTCCCAATGCCAATTTTTCTACATGATAATATTGAGTCTCAGCATCAAAAAGGTTATGACTCAAGTAATATATAACATTCTCATTTCCATCGTCATCATCTTGAACCAACACCATACCGATGGTATTGTTACTGGTGACCAAGTACAAGAGATATTCGAATGATAATTTCGAGGATGCAAAAAAGGGGCACTAATGAGTGCGGCTTTTAAAGCATCAAACGACTTATGATTAATGTCATGGGACTCCTTTCTTCAGAAGGTGAGTAAAAACCTTGGCAACATCAGCATAATTAGGGACGAAACGACAAAGAAAGTTTGTCTTTCCCTGCAAACTATGGAGTTGATGTAAGGAAGATGGAGGTGGAAAATAGACAATGGCCTCCACCTTGAGAGGATTAATATAGATGCTTCTTTCAATACTATGAATCCTAATAGAAGACTCAATTCAATGCAAAAGAAACACTTATGAGGATTCAATCGAACATAGTAATGTCAATAGCGAAGAAAAATCACCCGAAGGTGTGGTAGATGGTCTTGACGTTTAAGGGAGTGTGCGGTAAATCCTCAAGATATGGCAAAAAGACATTTTTAATATCGTGGAAGAATTAAGACATGGCCCATTGGAAGATTGCACCAACATTTTTCAGGCCAAAAGGAATATTTTTGTAGGTGAAAGTCCCCCAAGGACAGATAAAGGCAGTCTTGTGTTGATCGGCAAGAAGGATATTAATCTGATTATATCCAGAGAATCCATCCATGAAGGAGAAAATTTCACTCCCAACACATTCATTGATAATCTGGTCAATGAAAGGAGTAGGGTAATTTTCCTTCAGACAGGCTCGATTGATATCTCGATAGTCAACATAGACTCATATGGTTCCCTATTTCTTAGTTACCGGAACGATGTTGGAGACCCAATCTGTCAATGGGATAGGATAAATAAAGCCAACTTTTAGAAGTTTTTCAACTTCTCCCTTAATGGAAGCTGCCTTCCTTGGGTGCACTGGATGAAGATGTTGTCACACATGTTTCACATCCGGATAGGTGGGGATCTCATGAACCACAATACTAGGATCAATGTCAGGCATCTCTCCATAAGACCAGGCGAAGACAACACATAATTATTTGAACATGGATTTATAAATCTTAATCTCATTAGGAGAACAAGGTGACCCTATGTGAATGTTCTCTAAAATCCTAGGTTTACCTAAGATGTCGATGGGCATGGTTGTTGAAATGTTCCCTAAATTACCTTCAGACAACACTTCATGAACTAACATAGATGTTTGAAATGGAGTAGATGTTCCAGGAGAAAATAAAGTACTTAGACAAGTAGGAATTAAACCAGGGATAGGAAGAAAAGAGGAACGATGATGAATATCCTTCCAAGGGGATTCTTCTAGAGTCATGAATTTAGCAATGCTTTTGTCAGTCATGAACATCTGATTCAAAGTATCTTTAGAATTAGAAGAACCAAGCCAAGGAGTTTGTAGATACGAGTCTAGGGAAAATATCAATCGATCATGAGTTGCATCTGCAGCCAAAAAATCCAAAAGGATAGTTTGATAATCTTGCTCAACTAGGCTAGGCGGCATGGTGTCACCAAAATCATCAATCTAGTCAGGACTAGGAATGATTCATGGGTCATAATTAGATAAGATCATGTTAATTGAGGCAACGTTGGAGGGAGGAGGAAGGGAAAAAGTTACCATTAAGGAAAGGTCCTTGAAATGGCCTGCTCCAACACTTTCGTAAGGAAGTTGGTTTTCCCAATATAAGGCACATTATTGGTTGAAGAATCAGATGAAAATAAATTCAATTGATAAACAGTGACAATTTTTCCTTGGTGGGGAAAACGAAGTACACAGAAAAGAGATGAGACCACACAAAACATTGCATGAGTCCAACTCCGACCAAGTAAAAGGTTGTAATTGAGATTAGTGTCAACAACCTCAACTTCTAAATTGACTATCTTTCCCTCCAACCGAATGGGTAAGGAGTTGAGAATACCATATGGGCGAAAATCTCGACCCTCAAAAGCTTCTAAAGTGTTCGGAGACTGTTTGAGAAGAGGGGAACCAATGGATTTCCAACATGATATGGACATGATGCATGTGGAGGCTCCTTCACCAACAACAATTCGGTGGATAGTATTTCCCATAACAAAAACATGAATGAGAAAAGCAAGTTGAAGTGGTAGGCGAGGTACATGATTTTCGAGATCAAAAGTAACCAAACTAGAATCCATGGGATCAATTCATCCAATAACGGATAACAAATCCTTCTATTGTGATGGACATGTCTGAAGGACTTCCAAAGATGACATCGTTGAGGGTGTTAGAGCCAAGTCTTCTACAATGTTGCTGTGTTGGGCAACTTGTGCATTCAGATTATAGGATGATTTATGAAGAACACCTTTAGGGGGTGGTCGGATTATGGAATCGGTGCTAGGTTTCTCAATATGGAGAGGACCAAAACTAGGTAGAGTGGAGGAAGAGGGTACATCAATGGTATCTTTCTCCACCATAGGTTTCTTAGGAGGCAGATAATATTTTGATCTCGTGGCTACAAAAATATGTTCTAAGCCACTCATAAACACTTGAGAGCTTCCAGAGGTTTGAGCATGGGGTTGGTCTACCAATTGCATCTGTTAAGATGGGAAAGGTTCCTTCAGCACAACTGGCATCCCTATAGTTCCTTTCAGAAGATGACTTACTTCAGAATGGCAGGGGAAATCCTTAGTGTAATGATCTTCATCACAAATAAGGTAAGGATATTTAGGCTTTCATTTGGATGTGTTGTTAGCTAATGATTTTTGGGATTATTGTTTAGGGGTATCTTGTTTAGTTTTTCCTTTACCCTTCTTCTTGCCTATCAAGAATTTCTTTGCTGTGGTAGATTGGACAACATTTACCTTTGAGGATTTATCAAGATTCTTAGGATTATCAATAGTATTAGGAGTTTGTAGAATTTCCTGCAAATTTCTACAAATCTACCTCTGAGATCTATGTAGAAAATCTAACTGTAGATTAACTCAATAATGCAATATACCAAAGAAAAATACTATAATCTACTTCTACTATCAAACTTGCGGAAGCTTAAAGATCGAGTTGAATCAGAGTTGAACACATATAACCATAAGAAGAAGAATCAATACACATGAAACACAGAAAATACTCAGGGGAAAGCCTCAGCTAAAAACGTCACTATCTATATTATCATACAAGGTGGAAAAACCTCAAGATTATACAAAGCCTTAGCTCTCACAACTAACCAGCTCTCAGTACAATCCTCCTGGATGCTCACAGAAAAACAAAGCTTCTCACAAACCTTCTCCTCTGCCCTCCAAGCCTCCTATTTCCTTGCGTTGTTTCTCCTGGGTGATCCTACTGTTACCAAGCGTAACATTGATCACTCACATTGATCTCGCACCCTACAAAACTATGCAATCCTCAAGGAACCTTACCTTGACTACATGCATGAGTTTCCTTTATAGGAGAAAACATGCAACTAATAGTACATTGTCCTTGATATTTAGCTCAATTGGGTCTTTCTCAAAATAGACATGCATGAGTTTCTGATGAGGGAATCTTCAGTTATCTGGAGTACACTTGTTGAGTGCATGCATGCATCAACTGACTGATAACTCACAATTAGTTCCTCAAATAGTTTGGAACTAATTTAACTGGACTTAACTTAGTAATTTGAGCTAACTAATTACATCTCAAATATAACTCAATCTTATCTCCTTAATTAAGCGATAATCTCCTTAATTTAAGGGATAACTATTGCAAGACTGCAGAAAGACTTCTAGCTTGAATTTCTCCAACTAATTAATCCATAATGAATTAATTAATTATTTTTCAAGCAGTTGGTGAGACTAAATTCGAATTTTAATTCAAGGACAAATTAAAATTGGAATATTGTGGATTCTATTTTTATCATTTCTTGTTGTTATTTTCAACACTCCCTCTCAACAAGAAAGGAATTCAACTCAATCCCAATCCTAAACCTTTGGAATGTTTTGCATGCAATAATTTTCTCTAGTGTTGTTGCTCTAGCAACGATATAAACAAAAAAAATCCAACCTGAATCAAACACATATTTCATTAAATTTGGAATTAAATAGTGGATCTAGAATTCCCAAATAACTAAAAAACTAAATTCCAGATATTGCCTTGGAATACAATTTTTCTAATTTTAATGAAATGTGTTATCAATATGGTGCATCTGTCAACAAAGTCTCTGACTATTATTGCCTCTGTCGACTGAAAACTTTGCGTTTCTACTGACTCAACCTTTCTGCACTGCTGTCAATCCTTCTCTGCACTCTTCAATATCTGATTGCTCTAGCCTCTATCACTTTGATTTATGACTGCATCAATACCACTGATTCCTCCCACTACTCTGTACTTTGGGCTCCTGTAGCAAGGTACAATCCATGAGATAAAAAATCTCAATGGACCCTACCCAATTTCAGCCTTCTGAGACTATCACTTCACATTGCCCCACCTCACATCTAGAGGTATGGCTGCATGTGATCCCTCTACTGACTCTAATTGTGGCTGCTCCATAATTGTCTGAGACTTCTTCTGGGACTGTGTTAGCACCTAAATCTGCCTTAGGTTGAAGGAAGGCAAAAATTAGGGTAACCACAAACCACGCTCAGTCTGGTAGCTAGCCTTACCAGAGCAGGAGAGGGCTCTCTCCGAGTCACGCTCAGTGAATAGATAATCAAAAACGGTCTGAGATGACTTACAATGAAATATTTACCTTAGGTTAGTAAGTGAATAGGGATTCTGGAAACAATTTTCATGAATGATAGAGCTTCTTGGATGGTATGGGACCAACAGTCAGCAAAGAACATAGAATTTAATACAAAGGCACAGATTATTCCGTGAGGCAAGGTAGGCGGAAAATGTAACAATTTAGTTTGAAGTACCGTGGCATGAATAGATTTCTAAAGAAAGTGAAAAGGGCATAGTGATATGAATCCTTTTCAACAGAAGAATAACATTGAACATGAAATTTTCCCACAGGCAGAGCAATAAAATTGAATTCTACCTAATCTCACTTAGAAAATTTCACTGGAAATTAACATGAATTGAATTATGACACATAACCAAATACATATGAAAAACATAAGAGACACATTTTCTACACTCACAACCACACGAATCTCATGAAACAGAGCCGTTGTCTTTCATTAATTCTCTGTAAAAAATACACAGTGAAGAAACAAAGTTTCTTTCCCACAGTCTCCCAGAAGTTACAAGCCAACCAACCCTTTGCAAATAACTTGCATACAATATATAGAATGTGTGAGGAAGAGATAGAACGCCCAAGGGTTGGGGAGTTACTCGAATCATTACAAAATGGAGATGGAGAGACAACCATCAGCTATAGGTGCAGCGCTACAAACATGACATTTGGCTTGGGGTGATCGTTTGCCTTCCTTCGCCACTTGGATAGAATCCAATATGGAGAAAAAACTCTTTAAATGCCACCTTTTGTGCCAAAAAATCGAAGTGTAGATGAGCAGGCCCACTTGGAGAAGTCGTGAACCGAAATTTCACGAAACGGAAGAAAATTGGCAATTTTTTCCTCTATGCGCCGCGCCATTTTTTCTGTGCGTCGCGCTACTTTGGGGCCTATTTTGGGGCACTTGAAGGTGTCCAAAATGTGCCCAAGTGGGCTTTCTAGAAATCCTATCCTGTCTACTTCCTAACCCAACTGAAATTTTCAAATTTGGTGCTCATTTTCCCCTCCAAATCTCCATTCTCCCAAGACTGCTTTCTGTGTGTCAAAACAGTGGCAGAGAGGCCATTTTTGGGTGTTTTTTGACCTTTAGGAGACCCAGATCTTCCCCAAATCTCTTGCCCGAACACTAGTAGTCATAATTTTCCATGTTGAATCCAAATCTGCAAGCCATTTCTCATTTGGAGCTCTAGAATTTTAGCGTAGCGCAAGTGGCACATCGCACAGGGAGAAAATCCCTGTTTTTTACCCAAAAAATTACCAAGTGACCAAAATTTCCCCAAATTTTTGAAATTTGGGCTAGAGGATCTCTATGGGGTGTTATGATGGGCTAAGGAAGCCTCAACCAAGATTCGAAGCTGATCTTGCTATTTTACCCTTTTTTCTCTTCTTGTTACTTTCCTCAATTTTGCCTTCAAGTTCCTTATCCGGGCCTGTGCACTCATGTTTCACACCCTATAACAGAAAGCCATATGTCTCAGTAGAGCAAGGTCCTGGTCAGCTTTTTCCAGCAGCCTCTCCAAATGCATGTTGACCCTCTCAAGGCTGGCCTCCCAATCCTCATTGATTTCTTGCTCCAAAGATGTGAGCGCAATCCTTATTCTTTGAGCAGCATGGTGATGCTCACGAATGTTTTGCAGCTCCATGATCATCTGTTTGTCCTCAAGCCATTTGTTTCTCTGCTCCATGTACTTCATGTTCCATTTGGCACTCTCCAAGTCAAGGGATAAGGACTCAATCACTGACTGCTGCTCCTGGATGATCTTTGTAAGCTCCGCATTTGTTGGTTCTACATCTGTCTCATCATCCTGGAGGAGAACAAACTCGGTCTCTCGCTCACCTGATAGCCCTTCCTCCTGCACTGGCTCCTTACACTTACCCTACTCCTATGATGTTGATGTCAGAAGCAAGGCCCCTTCCACCCCGGGTGGAGATAACACTCGCTTTTCTGCTGCAAATAAGGGTCTACTGCCTCTCTGATAGGTGATGTATACTGGCATAGTAGCAGTCTCATGTCGCTCATACTGATGAGACGGGTCCCCTATCTCATGATCTGCCTCTGAAACCACCTGTGGAGCATTGAAGAATTCACGGGAGATGAAGTCCTCCCAAGCAATACCCTGCAACCCCAACTGATGGTCCACCAAAATCTGGATAAGGGCAAAGTGATACACATTGTTGAGTTGCTGTCGAGGGGTCTTGTGCTGCATGAAATTTCTCATCCTCTCTATGTTCCCGTAGATGAAAAATGGGAGGTTCATCATCCACACCCTGGTAAAGTGCATGAGCAACCTGATGTGATAGGCATAAAGGTGAGAAAACCTCCCCTCACAACTGAAGTACTTCATGATCAATTTCATGAGCGGGCATACTCATCTTTCAAAAATCTGAATGGAAAAACTCTCGTGAGGTGGCTCAAACAACTGTCTTTGATGTAAGGCTAATAATGATGCCTCTCTACCTTCTTCTTCTTGTGCCACTGCTCTCCAATGTATGGTATTCCTGTTGCCACTGATATGGTTTCGGGTGTCAATGTGAAAGTGACCCCAGCCAAGATAGATTGTCCTCCATGTAGGTGAACTGCAAAAGAATGGGCCAACTCATGATGAACTCTGATATTTGCCACCCTCTAACAAAATTCAAAACATGCTAAGTGCTGGAAACAAGACATAGCAAGAGGGCATGCCTGCAACTCGGTGAAGGTGTTTGGCTCATCTCTAAGATGTTTGCCACTCCGGTGATGTCTCCTGTGGGCCCTTTCTCCTGAAGTTGTATCACTGTGGGTCTCCTCCTCATATTCTGATGAAACTTCGGATGCCATTACTGTTGTTTGTACCCTGAGTTTTATGTTTCCCTTTGATTCCAATGAAGTTGGCAGTTTCTCTGACAATCTGCCACCAAGGGGACAATAAAACAGGGAGTATTAGGAGGGGAATGATGAAATGGGAATAGGGGTTAAAGGGAGAGATTTGTTAGGGATTTGGGAGTAGTTTGGGTATAGTGTTGATGGGGTAGGGTTTGTGTTGTTTGCAAGGTGGGTTTGGGTTTTTTGAGCAATAGGAAGGGGGGAAAGGGAGTATGATTTTTTGGTAGGGTTAAGGTAGCGATTATAGGGACAATAGCATAGGGGAATGAGAAATGGGGGTAGGGTAGGAATCACCTTGGCAACACTGTCACTGTAGCACAAACCCTAGGATCATGTTTTCTTTGTGTCTTCTTTTGTTGGCTTTATAAATTTTTTGCATTTGATTTATAATCCTAAAACCATGCTATTCCTTTCAAGTTTGATGCAAGAGTGGAGGTAGGTTTCCTACCTTTCAAATTTGATGAGCATCCACAAAATTTTTAGGCAAATTATTTGGTTTCTGGGCTTTATATCCCTGTGCGCCACACGCAATGCCCAGTGCACCGCGCGCTCTGAGTGCGCTGCGCCAGTAGCGGATTTACACAGTGGATGGGATCTGAGTGCGTCGTGCCCAATGAGTGTGCCGCGCGCTCTGAGATTACCCTAAATTGCTCCAAATTGCTTCACTTTTCAACCCTTCGACCTTGCACCTTTCTTACACTGCCTTGCTTGCACAATGAGCTGGTCTTATGGTGATTTTGAGTTGACCAAATAGTGGAGGAATAGGGAGAGGGTTTGGTAGTGATTTAGGGTGGGGTTTTAGGAAAAATGATCAAGGGGAGATGGGAAAAATGATAGGTGAGGGGAAAAGGTGAGTGGAGTGAAACCTTGGCACTAACAACACATTTTAGCAACCCTAGCCATCATTTTCTTGGTGATTTCTTATGGTTGACCTTATGCATTTTGGTGACATTCAAACATATCCACAAATACCATATCATTGATAAAATTTGATGAACATGTGATGTCGTAAGCCTTACCTCTGGATTTGATAGCCTTCACCAGAATTTGGAGTGGTTTGGCAATGTTTCTTGGCCCCTGGTCCGTGCACCGCGCGCAATTCCCAGTGCGTCGTGTGCTGGGTATGCGCCGTGCCTGTGTAAACTTTCAACTGTGGGCTGGCTGCGTGTGCGTTGCGCCCGGTGAGTGCACCGCGCTCTTGGGTATGTGTGCCACGCCCTCTAAAACCTGCTCCCACTCACTCAAACGCTCCAATCTCACACTCACACCTTTGCAATGTCTTCTCCAAGTCTTGCAATAGCACAATGCCTTTGATTTGGGTAAAAACATGTATATATAGCCTTGGAAGAGATGGGTTTAATTTTTTCTTCCTTGAAAACCCATTTTTTTTAATGCTGTGTTTTGCACTTTTTCACTGACTTTAAAACACACTGATTTTCACTTTCCCTTTGACATTTTGGCTCAAATGATGAAATTTTCAGCACATCTTTGCAGGGATTGTATGACAGAGCATTTGACCACGGAAACCATGACTACATCTAAAAAGTCAACTGGCGATTTTTTGGAAAATTTTGTCATAAATGACCTTGTTTGACTTTTCTTCAAAACAGAGTTTTGAAGAAGAGTCGAAATCTATCCACATGACGATGAAGATATCTGAACCATAGCTATGTAAGGGCCTCCCTCTGGCTTGCATGGCTTTACTGGACATGTTTCAAAGACCAAATTGATGAATTCCTAGACCCAAACATAGAAAATGACTTTGTCCTGTAAAGGACCAGACCTTGACTGTCATGGACTTTGGTGATTATTGGCAAAAGACCTGAGCCAGCAGGAGCCAGAAATGAGGGGAAATGATTAGCATGACTTTCTCCATCAGATCATGGCATGCCCCTAGTGAAATGCAGCTGAGTGAATGGAGCGGGACACCTAAAATTGAAATGCACAAAGAGTTTTGATCTCTAACGGAGGGCTGACCAGACCGACTCTAACATTGGCTCCAATGGGGGATGGTAGCTCCTTGGAGGTGCCAAGAACAACAGATCTCTAGAGGAGCTAGACAGTGCCTTTTGTCCATTGGGCTATGGATTCATCATTTTGATAAATAGCACAGGACTCTGACTTATTTATGAAACTGAAATGACCAAGAAATTGACTCAAACTTGACATTGAAATAACTCAAAAACTAACTTTACAGACTGAAACCAAACTGAAATAAAAATGGTATTTACAATGACAGTGGAAGCAGTGTTACTAAATCAGCAGTGGTACCGCTTGAGTAGCTGACCATTGATCGGCCCTCCAAGACAATCTTGCCCGTTCATTTCCTTCAGAAGAAAGGCATTCTGACCCCTATATGCTGCAATCTTGAAAGGACCTTTCCAAATATTTTCGAACTTTCTGTGCTTGCCTTTCTCTTCATTCCTTGCATCCCACTTTAGCACCACATCATCCAACTGAAATTTATCTGCTTTTGCTTTTCTGTCATAGATTTTCTTTATTTTCTCCTGCAATTTGGATGTGTTCTTGAAAACTTCTTCTCTTGTTTGCTGCAAGTGGATCATTTGATTCAACCTTCTCTGCATGGGATCTTCTTCACTGCCGGCCTCCTGAAGAATTCTAACCACCGGGGCAACAAGAGAGGCGGGAATACTGTGTCAACTCCATAAACAAGCTCAAACGATGACATACCAATGGACTTTTTCTGACTGATCCGATCTGCCCAAAGCGCATGGACCAACCTCTTATTCCAACTCTTTTTATTTATTTCTAGCAGCTTCTTGATGATGTTGACCAATGATTTATTCGAAGATTCCGCCAATCCATTGCCTTGTGGATGATAGGCAGTTGAATGACCCAAAATTATGTGATATTTATGACAAAATTCTACCATCCTTTTCGATTTGAAAGCTGCTGCATTATTGGTGATTAATTTGTTTGGACAACCAAAGCGAGACAAGATGTTATTTTCGAGAAATGAAATGATTACCGTGTCTGTAGCTTGTCTAGTAGGAGCTGCCTCAATCCATTTTGTGAAATAGTCTAGGCGGGATGAATTTCGCCAATGAAATCCAACCCCCACTACTGGAAGGGAGCGCTCACCTCAATAGGCTTAAGTGGCAAAGGCTGTAATTTTTGTCTTCCTTCAAAAATCTGACATTTATGACAACGCTTGACCATCTTATACACATCAGCAACCAAAGTAGGCCAGTAGTACCCTACTCTCAAAATTTTGTTTGTTGTTGACTTCCAAAAAAGGTGACCACCACAATCTCCTCCGTGGAAATCCTCCATGACTTTTTTTGCCTCCTCTTCCACCAAACAATTTAACAAAATGCCACCAGGATCTTTCCAATACAGTGCAGAATTCAAAATACAAAACTTGGCAGCCTTCAATTTGAGTGTTCTCTCTTTGTTTCTAGTCATGCTGGGCGGTGGTAGATTTTTCAGCACATATATTATTTCTGAATACCATGGGAACAAAGCAAACATTTCAGATACCTGAACGAATCATATTTCCTCATTCTCATCGGACATGGCAGCAATCAAATTTATGTCCAAGGCATGCAAGTTTGATTCGGCCATTAGCTTCGCCAACCCCTGTCCTTTGACCAGCTTTGTGGGCTTTATTTCCACATCATATTCCAGCAAGGCTGCAATCCATTTGCCTCTTCTCCCTTCCGGATCGGTCTGCACTAAAACATCCTTTACAACAGTATTAGGAACATAGGCCAGAATGTGAGAATGTACGATATATGCCCGGAAATCCTTCAATGCATTCACCAATGCCAGGGCTTGCTTCTCAATGATGTTGTACTTTAAAGCTGCATCCCTTATAGCCCTGCTGAAGAATGCAATGGGTCTTTCATGATCATCTCTCTTCTGCAATAATACCGCTGCCATAGTGTGCTCAGAAGAAAATGAAAACAATATGAAATCCTGAGTGTAGTCCGGGCTGAATAGAACTGGAGCTGAAGAAAGGGCCAATTTGACCAAGTTGAAAGATTTTACAGCCTCCTCTGTCCATTTCACCTGGCTGTCTTTCTTAAGCATGTTGGTCATTTCTCTTAAGTGTTCTGCAAGATTAGGCACAAAGCGACGCAGAAAATTCATCTTACCATTGAATGATTGTATCTCTTTTTTGTTTCTAGGTAGATCGATTCACTGAATTGCTTTCACACGTGCTGGGTCTATACGAATGCCATCCTTTGAAATGATGTGCCCAAGTAATTTTCCTTCTTCCATGGCGAACAAACTCTTCTTAGGATTCAGCGATAGACCATATTTCCTGCACTTTTGAAAGACAATTTTTAGGTGATGCATGTGCTCTTCATCAGATTTGGAAAATACCATCAAATCATCCAGGTACACCACCAAAAACACATCCTTCTCATTTGCAAAAGCCAAGTCCATTGCCCGCTGAAATGTGGCACCTGCATTCTTTAAACCAAAGGGCATTTTGGCGTAGTGAAAGGTTCCCCATGGAGTGGTGAATGCTGTCTTGTCTCTATCATCTTCATGGACAGAAATTTGGTTATATTCGGAATAACCATCAAGCAGTGACATACGAGATGCCCCCACTACTCGCTGAAGTATATGGTCCATCTTGGGTAGTGGATAGTTGTCCTTCAATGAGACTTTATTTAGATTTTTGAAATCAATGCATAGGTAGATCTCACCGGTCTTCTTGCGTATAGGCACTAAGTTAGATATCCAATCTGAAAATCTGATGGGCACAATGATACCTGACTTGTACAACCTGTTTACCTCCTTTTCGATAGATGGCAACAACTTTGGATTTATCCTTCTCAGCTTCTGTCTAAATGGTTTTTGATTGGGCTTGATGGGTATTGTGTGTTGAATAATATTTGTATCATAGGTATTTAAATCAGAATAGTCCCAAGCAAACACATTTGCAAATGAAGCCATCAAACTGATGTATTTGTCCTTGATCTTTGGCGGTAATGCTTTGGACAATTTTACCAACTTTGGATTGGCAGCTGTACTGATGTTGACTTCTTCTACACCCTTATTTGTTGGCTGCAATGTTGGCTTGTGGGCTACATCATCCTGATCAAAAAGTTCCTCTAGAGGTATCAAGCCTTTAGGAATGATGTTATTCTTCAGCTGCAATACGTCCATTTCATTGATCTGCACTTCATCTGTACCATTCCCTTTTCCCTCATCGTTTTCTACATCAATTGAGGTTTCTTTGAACTTGCCTTTGTTTAGCAGAAAATCCTTAATCTCCTCATCATCTTGAAACACTTGCCAATATCGCTGATTGTCTGGAATGGTTGGACAATGCTTGACATGGATTTCAAATTTATTGCTGGAGTTCATGGGGATCTTCAAATTGCTTGCTGCCTTGGCAAGAGCATCATCAATACTATTTTGTATACGAGGCACACATGTCAAGGTGTATTCTAAAAATAACTTCAAGATGTCTAAAACTTCATTACGATAGGTCCGCATCCTAGGATGTTTTGCTTGATACTCACCTCTGACCTGTTTTATTACCAATTCGGAGTCGCCATATACTAAAATCCTTTTTGCATTTAGCTTTCTAAGAATCTTCAGGCTAGCAATCAGAGCTTCATACTCAGCTTCATTGTTTGAACACTCAAAGGCCAGCTTGTTAGAGCAAACCCTCACGTTGCTAGGAACTTTGTTTGGGGCGGAGAAAGGATTGCGTACCCAAATTCCAATTCCAGCGCCATCATTTCCTACTGCTCCATCGAAATCCATGGTCCACAAGCCTTCTTCCTCCTCTTGTAAGTGCTGGAAATCTGTTTGTCGTGCCTTGTTTGTTTTCTGTCCATTACTTTCGGCTGATTGCCCAACATTTTCCTGCTTCTCTTGTCTTTCCTTCTTCAAAGTTTCTCTGAAATTTTCTGTTATTTCCGGAATGTCATCTGCTTCTACTATCTGACTATCTATATCATTTAAACTATCTTAAGACAAAACAAAAGACTCTAAATCTGTATGTACATAGTTAATAGGATGATTTATAGGTTTCTCCTTGTTGGTGATCATATATTTCATTTTTTATTCCCGATATAACTTCCTCATTTGTCCAAACACCGGGATTGTTGCATAGGAGAAATCCAACTGTAGTGTCCCTTTCAATTTCGCTACCCAAGACCTAGAAAGAAGCATGCCAAACCTTGGAGGAATATCTGCTACCAACACATCCATCAAAACATTTTTCATAGGAAGCTGATCCAAACTTACAACTAAGTCTTTGATGAGTCATATACTATTTACTCTGGTGGAATCGGATGAATAGAGATCATGATATTTCCGGGTGATGTCCAGACCAAGCTTATCCATGATAGCCTTGGGCATGAGATTGTGAGAAGCTCCAGAATCGAACATGGCATTGTGTAACACAAAATCATGCAATCGTAAACTGATATAGAAGGGTGGCACATCACTATCAGGAGACTCACCATTTGATGCTGGTCCAAAAATCATTTCAGGCTGACCATCTTCTACATTTACCATGTCGAACATTGGGTCCAAATTCAACATTTTAGAAATCTGTCCTCTATAACTGTTATTCTTCATTATTTCAGTCAAGGGGATGGATACCTTTAACTTAGAAATATCATTCTCTAAGCTAAAAGCGGGAGTCTTTTCTACCTCTTTGACTGAGATCTCTTTCCTTTCCTTTTCTTTTGATGTGGCTTGTTGCTGTGATTATTCTGTTGATTTTGATTTGCTGCTCTCCGGACCAACCACCTCCTTTCCTTTTCTTTGTGTAGCTGATGAATCATTTTTTGTTGTTTCAGCCTCCTTCTTTTTCTAAATTGGTTTGGCTGGCACATCTCTATTTCTAATTGAATATCGCTATTGTTGTGTAGAAAAAGCATTCATATATCCCCTTTGATATTCTTCTGATTCTTCTTCCAACACAGTGTCGCTAGCTAGAATAAAATCAGTGTCTTGGTGTGCAGCTGAATTCACTGCACATTCTTCCTCTTCGGTAATGTAAGTAGGCAGCTCATCTGGAGTAAAGAGGTGGTTTTCTTCGCCTATTACATTCCTGTCCTCATCTGACTTTGGTCCATGCACAAAATTCTACTGCAAAGGTGTTTGTACCGGCTGTTGTGTTGTCTGCTCTTGAGTTCGCTGATCTCTCTGTCTTATTCTATATTGTGGCTGTTGCTGGCCACGAAAGTTAGGATTCCTAACTTGTGGCTCTAGCTTGTCAAGTTTTACCTTTTCAAGCGTCTGCTCTACCTTTTTGAGAAGTTGATCCATTGAAGAAGATTCTTCTTTCACAGTGGTTTTCTTCTCTGCTTTCGCTCTATCTCTTTTGGACAACAGATTTGCTTCAACGCTGACCGCAATTTTCTACATATCTTCCATTGTGGCCGGTTCTCTCTCTCTTAATTGGTACGCCATGTTAGCATCAAAACCATCTGGAAACTTCATCATTGCTAGTCCCACAGGTGGCTTTAGATGATCTAGGATTTTTTTATAGACTGCATTAAATCTAACACAATAGTCTTGGACCGACTCACCAACGTTCCGTTTGATTTGTTCATATTCGGCCAGAATTTGAAGGGGATTCTTTTTCACTTCCCACCGGTTCAAAAATTGTCTTTGTAGTTCAGCCAAGGTAGTGATAGTTGCTGTTGGCAAACCTCTGAACCACTTCCTCACATCACCTGCAAATGTATGTACAAAGAGCCTCATTGCCACGTTCTCTGCATCAATCTCATGAAGTTCATAGAAGTCTACCATTTTATCTACATGTTGTTGAGTAGTAATGCTGTTAGGAGCGCCATCAAAAAATGTGATTTTACTTTGATAATCCATTGGCATATCATCTAGAACTTGGAGTAGAACAAGGGGTGCAAAACGGGCAGCCATCATTCTTAGTGGATTTGGCCTTGGAGGTGTTGGAGGAGTGTGCACAATTTGCAAGGGGATTACAATTGGAGTTTGGGGCTGTGTTGTAATGTAATTATCAATTAACCTATTAGCTCTTTCTGTTTCGAGGTCTACAAAAAATTGTGGATTGGGGACAGTATAATCAACAACCCTTTCAGATTTAGACTCAAACAATGATATCTCAAACCGTTTGTCAAACTCAAGCTCTTCAAGATACTCAAAAATGTCGGGACATGAATGGGATTTGAACACGGGAGTTATGGTGATTTCTTGACGAAGGAGTCTTGGGATCAAATTGTGGTTTTCGTAAATATGAGGATCTGGGTCTGGATTGGCTCTGGTATATCGTCTCGAAGCCAGCGTCCTATTGAGAAAAATCACAGGACACAACCAACTTACTCAGCCTTTCCAATCGTAAGCTCATCATCTGGAAGCTTAGAATTATTATGAAACAAGGGGATTTGATTTCAACTTGTTCCCCAGTATGGTCGCCACTATGTTAGCACCTAAATCTGCCTTAGGTTGAAGGAAGGAAAAAATTAGGGTAACCACAAACCACGCTCAGTCTGGTAGCTAGCCCTACAAGAGCAGGAGAGGGCTCTCTCCGAGTCACGCTCAGTGAATAGATAATCGAAAAGGGTCTAAGATGACTTACAATGAAATATTTACCTTAGGCTAGTAAGTGATAGGGATTCTAGAAACAATTTTCATGAATGACCGAGCTTCTGGGATGGTATGGGACCAACGGTCAGCAAAGAACAGAGAATTTAATACAAAGGCACAATTATTCCGTGAGGCAAGGTAGGTGGAAAATGTAACAATTTAGTTTGAAGTACCACGACATGAATAGATTGCTGAAGAAAGTGAAAAGGGCATAGTGACATGAATCCTTTTCAACAGAAGAATAACACTGAACATGAAATTTTCCCACAGGCAGAGCAATAAAATTGAATTCTACCTAATCTCACTCAGAAAATTTCACTGGAAATGAACATGAATTGAATTATGAAACATAACGAAATACATACGAAAAACATAAGATACACATTTGCTACACTCACAACCACAAGAATCTCATGAAACAGAGCTGCTACCTTTCATTAATTCTCTGTCAAAAATACACAGTGAAGAAACAAAGTTTCTTTCCCACAGTCTCCCAGAAGTTACAAGCCAACCAACCCTTTGCAAATAACTTGCATACGATATATAGAATGTGTGAGGAAGAGATAGAATGCCCAAGGGTTGGGGAGTTACTCGAATCATTACAAAATGGAGATGGAGAGCCAACCATCAGCTACAGGTGCAGCGCTACAAACATGACATTTGGCTTGGGGTGATTGTTTGCCTTCCTTCGCCACTTGGATAGAAGCCAATCTAGAGAAAAAAATATTTAAATTCTGCCTTTGGTGCCAAAAAAATGAAGTGTAGATGAGCGGGCCCACTTGGAGAAGTTGCGAACTGAAATTTCGCGAAACAGAAGCAAATTGGCAATTTTTTCCTCTGTGCGCCGCGCCATTTTTTCTGTGCGTCACACTACTTTGGGGCCTGTTTTGGGGCACTTGCAGGTGTCCAAAATGTGCCCAAGTGGGCTTTCTAGAAATCTTGTCCTGTCTACTTCCTAACCCAACTAGAATTTTCAAATTTGGTGCTCATTTTCCCCTCCAAATCTCCATTCTCCCAAGACTGCTTTCTGTGTGTCAAAAAAGTGGCAGAGAGGCCATTTTTGGGTGTTTTTTGACCTTTAGGAGACCCAGATCTTGCCCAAATCTCTTGCTCGGACACCAGTAGTCATAATTTTCCATGCTAAATCCAAATCTGCAAGCCATTCCTCATTTGGAGCTCTAGAATTTTAGCGTCGCGCCAGTGGCACGGTGCACAGGGAGAAAATCCCTGTTTTTTACCCAAAAAATTACCAAGTGACCAAAATTTCCCCAAATTTTTTGAAATTTGGGCTGGAGGATCTCTATGGGGTGTTATGATGGGCCAAGGAAGCCTCAGCCAAGATTCAAATCCGATCTTTCTCTTTTTCCCTTTTTTCTCTTCTTGTTGCTTTCCTCAATTTTGCCTTCAAGTTCCTTATCCGGGCCTGTGCACTCATGTTTCGCACCCTATAACGGAAAGCCATATGTCTCAGTAGAGCAAGGTCCTAGTCAGCTTTGTCCAGTAGCCTCTCCAAATGCATGTTGACCCTCTCAAGGCTGGCCTCCCGATCCTCATTGATTGCTTACTCCAAATATGTGAGTGCAACCCTTCTTCTTTGAGCAGCTTGGCGATGCTCACGAATGTTTTGCAGCTCCATGATCATCTGTTGGTCCTCAAGCTATTTGTTTCTCTACTCTAGGTACTTCCTGTTCCATTTGGCCCTCTCCAAGTCAAGGGATAAGGACTCAATCACTGACTGCTGCTCCTGGATGATCTCTGTAAGATCCGCATTTGTTGGTTCTACATCTGTCTCATCATCCTGGAGGAGAACAAACACGGTCTCTCGCTCACCTGATGGCCCTTCCTCCTGCACTGGCTCCTCAGCCTTACCCTGCTCCTGTGATGTTGATGTCGAAAGTGAGGTCCCTTCCACCCCGGGTGGAGATAACACTCGCTTTGCTGCCGCAAATAAGGGTCTATTGCCTCTCTGATAGGTGATGAATACTGGCATAGTAGCAGTCTCATGTCACTCATACTGATGATATGGGCCCCCTATCTCATGATCTACCTCTAAAACCACCTGTGGAGTGCTGAAAAATTCATGGCAGATGAAGTCCTCCCAAGCAATACCCTGCAATCCCAACTTATGGTACACCAAAATCAGGATAAGGGCAAAGTGATACACACTGTTGAGCTGCTGTCGAGGGGTCTTGTGCTGCATTAAATTTCTCATCCTCTCTATGTTCTTGCAGATGAAAAATGGGAGGTTCATTATCCACACCCTGGTAAAGTGCATGAGCAGCCTGATGTGATAGGCATAAAGGCGAGAAAACCTACCCTCGCAACTAAAGTACTTCATGATCAATTTCATGAGCGGGGCATACTCATCTTTCAAAAATCTGAATGGAAAAACTCTCGTGAGGTGGCTCAAACATCTGTCTTTGATGTAAGGCTCATAATGATGCCTCTCTACCTTCTTCTTCTTGTGCCACTACTCTCCAATGTTTGGTATGCCTGTTGCCACTGATATGGTTTCGGGTGTCAATGTGAAAGTGACCCCAGCCAAGATAGATTGTCCTCCATGTAGGTGAACTGCAAAAGAATGGGCCAACTCATGATGAACTCTGATATGTACCACCCTCTGACAAAATTCAAAACATGCTAAGTGCTGGAAACAAGACATAGCAAGAGGGCATGCCTGCAACTCGGTGAGGGTGTTTGGCTCATCTCTAAGATGTCTGCCACTCCAGTGATGTCTCCTGTTGGCCCTTTCTCTTGAAGTTGTATCACTGTGGGTCTCCTCCTCATATTCTGATGAAACTTCGGATGCCATTACTGCTATTTGTACCCTGAGTTTTATGCTTCCCTTTGATTCCAATGAAGCTGGTAGTTTCTCTGACAATCTTCCACCAAGGGGACAATAAAACAAGGAGTATTAGGAAGGGAATGATGAAATGGGAATAGGGGTTAAAGGGAGAGATTTGTCAGGGATTTGGTAGTAGTTTAGGTATAACATTGATGGGGTAGGGTTTGTGTTGTCTGCAAGGTGGGTTTGGGTTTTTTGAGCAATAGGAAGGGGGGAAAGGGAGTATGATTTTTTGGTAGGGTTAGGGTAGCGATTATAGGGACAATAGCATAGGGGAATGAGAAATGGTGGTAGGGTAAAAATCACCTTGGCAACACTGTCACTGTAGCACAAACCCTAGGATCATGTTTTCTTTGTGTCTTCTTTTGTTGCCTTTATAAAAAAATTTTCATTTGATTTATAATCCTAAAACCATGCTATTCCTTTCAAGTTTGATGCAAGAGTGGAGGTAGGTTGCCTACCTTTCAAATTTGATGAGCATCCACAAAATTTTTAGGCAAATTATTTGGTTTCTGGGCTTTATATCCCTGTGCGCCGCGCGCAATGCCCAGTGCACCGCGTGCTCTGAGTGAGCCGCACCAGTAGCAGATTTACACAGTGGATGGGCTCTGAGTGTGCCGCACCCAATGAGTGCATCGAGCTCCTTCGTGTGTGCGTCGCGCGCTCTGAGATTACCCTAAATTGCTCCAAATTGCTTCACTTTTCAACCCTTCAACCTTGCACATTTTTTACACCGCCTTGCTTACACAATGAGCTGGTCTTATGGTGATTTTGAGTTGACCAAATAGTGGAGGAATAGGGAGAGGGTTTGGTAGTGATTTAGGGTGGAGTTTTATGAAAAATGATCAAGGGGAGATGGGAAAAATGATAGGTGAGGGGAAAAGGTGAGTGGAGTGAAACCTTGGCACTAACAACACATTTTAGCAACCCTAGCCATGATTTTCTTAGTGATTTCTTATGGTTAACCTTATGCATTTTGGTGACATTCAAACATCTCCAAAAACACCATATCATTGATAAAATTTGATGAATAGGTGATGTCGTAAGGCTTACCTCTCGATTTGATAAACTTCACCAGAATTTGGAGTGGTTTGGCAATGTTTCTCGGCCCTTGGTCTGTGTGCATCGCGTGCAATTCCCAGTGCACCGCGCACTGGGTATGCACCGTGCCTGTGTAAACTTTCAACTGTGGGCTAGCTGCGTGTGCACCGCGCCCGGTGAGTGTGCTGCGCCCTCTAAAACCTGCTCCCACTCACTCAAACGCTCCAATCTCACACTCACACCTTTGCAATGTCTTCTCCAAGTCTTGTAATAGCACAATGCCTTTGATTTGGGTAAAAACATGTATATATAGCCTTGGAAGAGATGGGTTTAATTTTTTCTTCCTTGAAAACCCATTTTTCTAATGTTGTGTTTTGCACTTTTTCACTGACTTTAAAACACACTGATTTTCACTTTCCCTTTGACATTTTGGCTCAAATGATGAAATTTTCAGCACATATTTGCAGGGACTGTATGACAGAGAATTTGGCCACGGAAACCATGACTGCATCTGAAAAGTCAACTGGCGATTTTTTGGAAAATTTTGTCATAAATGACCTTGTTTGACTTTTCTTCAAAACAGAGTTTTGAAGAAGAGTCGAAGTCTATCCACGTGACGATGAAGCTCTCTGAACCATAGCTGTGTAAGGGCCTCCCTCTGGCCTGCATGGCTTTACTGGACATGTTTCAAAGACCAAATTGATGAATTCCTAGACCCAAACATAGAAAATGACTTTGTCCTGTAAAGGACCAGACCTTGACTGTCATGGACTTTGGTGATTATTGGAAAAAGACCTGAGCCAGCAGGAGCCAGACATGAGGGGAAATGATTAGCATGACTTTCTCCATCAGATCATGGAATGCCCCTAGCGAAATGCAGCTGAGTGAATGGAGCGGGACACCTAAAATTGAAATGCACAAAGAGTTTTGATCTCTGACAGAGGGCTGACCAGACTGACTCTAACAGACTGCATGTTGAGAGGTAATGTACTCTCCCTATCAACCACCAAGTTTCTAGCATTTTCCTTACTCCTCAAGGATTTGCATGCATTTTGACCTTAATAGCATACAAGTTCTTGACTCATGAACCGATTTGTTTCACTTGTCTAGTGGTGATGTGTCTAAGGAAAACCGTTCCCTTATTGAAGACAACATCGTATCCTTTTTCCTCCAACATCGTGACCAATACCAACTTTTTCTTTAGTCCAGGCACATACTTCACATATATCAAGGTGATATAAGCTCTATGCTCCCTTTGAAAAGAAATTGTGCCCACTTCTAAAACACTAAACTTTTCATCGTCACCCATCTCTATGTGAATCTTGAGGTCTTTCTCCTCCAAGGTACTGAATAAAATTTTATCGTCGGTCATGTGGAATGAGGCTCCACTGTCAAGATACCAACCACAACCCATCATAGATGACACCATGCATGCGAGGAGGGTAAAGTCCATTTCAAACTGAGAGGCTAATGCCTCACCTTCTGGTCCTTCCGAGGATCCCTTCTTAGACTTATTCGATGGGAAATTAGTCGCATAATGTCCCATCTCATGACTTTTTTTTTGTTAAAGTATGATATGAATTCAATTTGCACTTGCAACCCCGAACTTCAAACTTCGAATTCTCTTCTCTATATACTGTTCACTACTCTGATACCATGTAGAAAGTCTGCAAATTCTCTACAAATCTCACTCTAAGACTATGTAGAAAATCTGACTGTAGATTAATCCAGTAATGCAATATAACCAAAGAAAAATACTATAATCTACTTCTACTATCAATTTGTAGAAGCTTAAAGATTGAAGAAGATCGAGCTAAACACATATAACCAAAAGAAGAAGAAATCACAATACACATGAAAATACTTTGTGGAAAGCCTTAGCTAAAAACCCCACTATCTGTATTATCATACAAGGTGGAAATACATTAAAAAATATACAAAGCCTTAGCTCTCACAGCTAGCCAGCTCTCATTACAATCCTCCTCGATGCCCACAAGAAAACTTGGCTTCTCACAAGCCTTATCCTCTGCCCTCCAAGCTCCTATTTCCTTGGGCTGTTCCTTTGGTATGATCTTCTCCAACCAAGTCGAAAATTGATCTCTCACACTGATCTCACACCCTGTATGAACTGCGCAATCCCCAAGGAACCTTACCTTGACTACATGCATTTGTGGTTGCAAGTAGGACACCTATGTTTGTGGCTGCAAGTAGGACACCTACGCATGTGGCTGTAGGTAGGGTCCCTGCTGTGGTTGAATAGAAAAATGTGTCTGCAGAGGAGGATTACCATTCCCATAAGCATATTACATTTGAGGACCTACCTATTGATACAAAGTTTGGAGTTGTTGAGATCCTGTATGAGTATAAGGATGCTGATAGGAAGGTTGAGTCAAAGGGACTTGACGACCTTGTAAAGGGGTCCCTATAATGTTTCTTGATATAGATGGAATTGATGTTCCACATAGGTTAGAAACAATGCTAATTTTTTGACTTGCCCCAGGAGGGGGTGTATAGCTTCCACTAGAAGTAGGAGGCACGTAGGGCAGAGGATATCCCCCCCAGACATTGGAAAAAATGAATTTGTATGTTTTCCACTGGCATTAGGAACTGCAGTTATTGTGGCTACAATAGGAGGAGAAAAAATATTAAGAGGAATGTGTGTTTCAATTACCAACATTTTAGGTTGGGTAAGGGTCTGGGAAGTTACCTCCATGTTTGGGAAAAATGAGTTGGTAGTAGGCGTGACACCAGAGGACCAAATGGGATTGTGAAACAGTGAAGTGGTGCCAGAATTATCTGAAAAAAATTGTTGAGAGAGTTATAACCCAATGGAACCAAGGGCATACTATAACGAGGAGGTGTGCTTAGCTCTGTCATCATGTAGGGAGCCGAAACATAAGGAAATAATTCAGGAGGAAGAAGTGACAAAGGATCAATCTCTGTATTGGGAATGTGAGTTCTATAAGTTTCCACTGGAATACCTTGGGATGTTGACCTTATAGGTGAGTTTTCACCTTTCGTTGCCATGATTAGAAACAGTTCTCGGTTGGGAACCCAAGTCATTCTGGGAGAAGGACTTGGAGGTACATTGGGAGTACCAAAAGAACTATATGGATGTGGAGGTCGTAAATACACACAAGAATCCAATTCAAAGAGTGGATTAGGAGGAAAAGGAAAGAATCTGAAATAGGTTGAGGAATATTCAGAGGAGTGTCATGGGATGAGCCTACTGACTCTGGAGGTGGTCGGGAAGCAAGGGGTTGGATTCTTAGGACAAGACCAAGTTCAAATCCTTGGTTTTCAATGGATTCAAGCTCAACATTATCGAAACTTACAACTATAGGTGATTCGGGTGCATTAGTATTTCCATAGATATTCAGGGTTTCATTTGGAACTCTTGGTGGTTCTACCACGATGTCTTTCTAGAAAATGAATCAGAAATGTGTGTTGGTGAATGCTTTGGGCTTAAATCAATTTTTTCAATTAACCATTAATTTTGAGGACAAAAGGAGGTTTTCGTTTCACGGGTAATTGGTGATCTATGGTCAATTAATTTTATTATCAAAAAATAAATAAATAAAAAAGGGGTAAAACTAGGCATGAGGGTTTACCAAGCAACCATGAACTGCAATATACACCTTGGCGGAACCAAGGAATTAACGTAATACAACTAATCTCCCCAAATTATTTGTTCGGTGTATCATGGTATACAAGGCTGAAGACTCAGTTACCTATGGCTGGATAGCAAACTATAAGGGGCTCCCAAAATATATGAGATGGTATGTGGGAGTTTAGTCCGTAATAGTGTTGTCTAATGTGTAATCATTTGATGAGAGCGTTCCCATATACTTACCATGCATGGAACACCTCCGATATACCCGAAAGTACTAAAGAAAAATCCTATATGATTTTGTACATGGAACAGGATTTCACCCCTGGGATACAACACTGGAAAACAATGAAAACTCCTATGTTTAACGACGCCAGAACATGTCTCTAGCCTATAATTTTAAATATTTATTCGTTAATGAAAAATTCTCCTTAGGTTAATTAAGGTAAATTTTCAGTTGATCTTCAATTAAGTTTCGGTTTTAATTCTCAAAGATCGATGTCACCATAACACATATGATGCAACTAGCATGAAAAAATGATTATTTTTTATTCAATGAAAGCTATCTAACATAGGGAAGAGGTTCACACATTGATGCAACAATCAAGTATGCAACAAACAAATTCTCCTAACTAGAGCTTTCACCTTCACTATTTCAATGAACCCTACCAAAGCAAAATGAGATTCAATTCATTAACATGCAGCTATATGAATCGTTCACTTTTCTATTCAATGCACTCACCAATGTAAAATGGAATTCGATTCAGATGCACCTACATGAATTTTTTCACTTTATTTTTCAATGATAATGAACTCCTTTCATCTTTCAGAATCAAGAAATGTGATCTATGCTCAATTATAAACCAAAAATGACTTTTCAATGCAAATTAACATAATGCAATTTGAAAAGTAAATTTTGAGGTAAAAGATAAAACAAATGAAAATTTTGTTTCTTTATGATTTCCAAAAGAACAAACAATGCTTAATCAACAGCAAAATCAATATCCCAATGGCACAAAAAAGAAAAAAGCAATAAATCCAATTGACCTAAAACCCTAAGGACTCAATCAAACTTCACTTCCACTACTCCAAAGAAACAAGATGGATTTTGCAAATCAATAAGAAAATCAGTCATAATCAGTCAAAATATTGACAAATCCAAAGCATACAGAACAGGAGGATACCTCAAAGGTCAAGACACACTAGACCCTACTGACAAAAACCCTAAAATTCCTCAGGTTTCAAGGATCAGCATGGTTGTGATAGTCAAATCCCATGTTGACAGAGCTTTCATCGCTACTGTTATTGAAAAAATTGTGCTGGAAGCATGAATGTTCCAGGATAAACCACATTGGACGAGAAAATCTTGGAAAAATAAAAAGAATTCCAAAAATAAGTCCAGAATTAACACTCTAAAGGACTGATTACCCAAGATGCAGACCTATATAGAATCTAAATGAATGATAACTAAACGGTTGGCCAAACTAATCAAATAGACCAAACAAAAAAAGGAGGTTGAAAGGGATATATACTCCCTAGCAGAGTCACCATTTTTTTATGAGGACACTCCCTTCTGCGGACATAAGCAATCTCTCTAGTCCTATAAGAGGATCTAGTAACAAACTAGACAAACACATGCAAAATTTCCTATTTCATGTCAGAAAATACAAAGTAAGACAGATGACCTACCTCAGTATGATGTTAAGCGCTCGTTGATGTCATCCTCGATATTCTCACTTCCAAGTTCAATCCTCTTTACATTGTTGTGGATGAGCACCTGCAATGAAGATCAAGCAAAAGAAATAAGAGAATACATAACATAATTCATTCTAACATAAACTATATGATAGATCAAGGAACATCATACTAAATGAATAATGATTTATACACTTAAGGAAAGTAAACAATTGATGTATTTATTAATAGAAAATGAGGGAATCATACAACCATATGAGCCTTGATGTTGGAAGCCTCCTTTATGGTGGATTTCCATGTCAGAGGCAAGACCTTCAAGCACTCCTTCTCCTTATTAAGATGGGTAGCATTTAGGCATAGTTTCAGCATAAGAATGCAACCAAGAAATGAGCAACCAATTGGGTATAGAAGGGATTTCATTTATAGCAAAGGAGAGGGAGTTAGGGATCTAGAAAAGGGGGAATAAGGTTCACATTTAAGGGGAATATCCCTAAAGGTGGGATCAAGGACTGAAAATGGGACAACTCAACCATATCCTTATTGAAAAACATCCAACGCGTTGTTCCCGAGGCTTATAGTAAGAGAAGATTCTCCTCCACTTTAGGAAAAATTTCCAGAAGAGGTTAAACACTGGTTTTTTTATTATAAAAATCTGCATTGGTAGCACTAGGTCAGTATGCTACAACAAGCCATCAGCACGGGCCAACAATGGTGCAAAATGTGCTCACCCTAAAAACTAGGTTTTTAGGAAAACTTCTTTAGAACTCTCTTAGGGAATCTTTTCTTCTCTTCTTCGGGGATGATTCTATATGTCTCTCATGGTGAATACGCTGATAGCTTTAGTCATTTTGACGCTTTAGAATATGGTATGGGAAGTGTGACAAAATATTGTGTAACAACTTGTACTCAACAACTATTGCGGCCACCTTCAACTGCTCTTCATCATGTCTGTGTAGGAATTAAAGGGCATCTGGAATAAGAGTGCTTCTCTTAATATTTATTTGGTTGGATAGAGTTACCAACTTCATGTACATCCTCACCAGCTCCACCACATACTGTGTAATGTTTTCCTTCGTGATATGCAAATCACTTGTGTTGGAAGCCTACTTGAAAGGGTCAATAGATGATTGAATCTCATACTGCTCCATCTGCTCCAATGGAAGGAACCCCATGAGCCTCAATCACAAACTCCAACCTACTCTACATATGTCTATAATAGGCAAGGACCCTATCAACATCCCTAGCCAATTTATCCCATGACTGGATGCTAACGTGTATCTGGACTTTGTCATTCTGGGTGGTTATCTAATCCTTCTTTGGGAGAACTACTAGGGCTTCTAGATACTTATTTTTCCACTCATTAATGTTGTTGAGAGGTGTGATAGTTTGTTGTAGCATGGCATAATTTGTCTTCGTGTTTACATGTGTGGCTAGGATAGGGGAAACGGTGTGATGCAACTTTGACATCTCCTCATAAACCACTACCATGGCTTCTCTCAGGGTCCCAACCTCTTCCTTGATTGAGGCCTACAATTCCTTCATGATCAAGTGGTCCAGGAAGAGTGTTTTATTATATTCTTCTAGCCTCCTCCTATCTTCTTTTTCTCTAGCATCTCTTTGTTTGGATGCATAGAGTTTTCCTTGGAGTTCCACAATATATTTTCTCATTCTTACCACGTTCAACTCAAATTCGGTCACAAAGGCTATCCCGCTGAGGCAATCATCTCAAGATTTATCATGGTGTCTAGGATGATCTCCTTCTCCATGGTCACATATAGAGGCTCTGCAAGCTTCTTGGTATAATATTTCCTTCTCTCCTACATGATCTTACAATTGACTTGGTCGAAGGTAAGTCTTGTTAGGTCCAACACTTCCTCTTCTGCCTCATTGGGAATGACTAACTCCTTAAGAAGAAAATGCCCTTTGGTGATGGGAGTGGATGAAGGAATGTCTATCAAAGTAAGTTTAGCCTGCACATTGAACTCCTCATGATGTTGTTATTGCTCAAGATCTTGCTAAGCTTTCCTTTCAACCTCTTCTTGTTGTCTCTTTAGTTCTTCTTCTTCCTACCTTTTATTTTCTTCTTCGACCTTATTCTCCTATTCCTCCTCCATCCTCTTCTTTTCTTATTGTTCCTACTCCTGCTTCTTCTTGACCTCTTCTTCCTATTTTCATTTCTCCTCCATCTCTTTCTACCCCCGCTTCTTCTTTTCTTCTTCCTCCTGGGCCCTTCATTCCTCTTCTTCGCTTTTTAGCCATTCTTCCTCCTGTTGCTTCTTCCTCATTTATTATTCTTGTCATTTCTTCTCTGTATGGTCATTGGGCTGTCGATCTCTTTATTTTTGTGATCATCTTAGTTCTTCTTTTCTTATTTCTCTTCAACTCCTACTTTTGCCTGGATAAGGTCGCATTTCTCTCCTCTAAATTTTTTTCAGCTTCAGCTTCATCTTATTTTCTTGGAGGATCTTATGTTTCTTTGCATTTGTGCTTCTTCAGTTTCCCTCTTGTCTTTTGCTTCTCTTTCTTCCTCTTGAGTGAGGCTGACCCATCTTGTAGGCATACGTTCTCTTAGGAATTATCAGACTTCTCATCCTCCTTTTATTGTTGTTTTCTTGGACTGAACTCCCTGGTTCCATTGTACCAATTTCTGATTTTATCCTCATGAAAATAAGTGGTATGCAAGTATGACCAATTAAAATCAGCCTTCTTGCAATGAGCTACTACCACCCTTTTGGGGTCATACGTAGGGTGAATTAATATCACAAAATGGAATCCCTTCATCTCCTTAGCTTTACCTCAAATTCCTTGAAGCTTTCAAAAATATATGCCCCAATAGTGGGAGGGAAGGTGGGCCAATGATTTTTCTTCCCCTTACTCAGCGTCTTTGAAATCCCTATAGTCATCTGATAACATAAGTCCTGTAGTAGTAATTTTTCTGTGGTGAACTTGGGAAGTGTATGAGGAGGTTTGTACAAGCTAAATACCTTGATCAATGTGCCCTCCTGGATGGGGAACCAATCCGATACCTTGGTGATAGTATCCATAGCTTTCTTCGACATGCAAGGATGATCTTCTCCGAAGATAAATTGTTACAATGGGGAGACAAATGTCTTAGAGGAAGACTCACACACTTTTATAACCTAGGTCCCAAAATATTTTATAATGTTGGTGCACGAGTTCTGTCGTAGTTGTTGTCTAGTTGTAACTCCAATTTTCAAACTGACACCTTGCACATACTACATCTAATAGGTATGAGGCCATTTAGAATTCTGATGGTTGGTCTGCTTCATGATGCTTCGCTACATGCATGTTAGTCTT
Organism: Pinus tabuliformis; assembly: GCA_031772625.1. Classification (NCBI taxonomy): domain Eukaryota; kingdom Viridiplantae; phylum Streptophyta; class Pinopsida; order Pinales; family Pinaceae; genus Pinus; species Pinus tabuliformis. Next base: position 81,252,308 of record CM062809.1, read on the forward strand.
CAATGAGGAAGCCAGGATGCTCAACCAGTTTAAGATCGTGCCTTTGTTGGCAACAATGGACATGAGAGGGACCCATGTCCTGAGAAAGGTGTCGATGCCAGGCCTTCCATACAATTGATTCATCATAATAATCAATAGTTGATACACTTTCCTGAGGTCTTCTATCATGTACACCTGATCATTTTTAACCCAGAACTTAGAAGGGTCTTGCCACCAAGCCCTTAAAATTTCCTTTGTTGAAACTGGGAAATCTAAGAACCATTCAGTATTAAATGTTTCTTCTTATCTGGAAACCTGTAATAAGCAGAAATGTTCACTGAAGAGATGGCTATGAGGCCTTCACCTATATTATTCCTTACCACCTGCCAATATGTGTTAGTATTCTAGATAATTGAATCGATGGCCTCTACACATGGGAATACAGGACAATGCAAGGCCACCTTGTGAAGCCTATACCTCTTGATGTTGAGGTATATCTTGAAGTCTTATTGGTCTTCGGGCATGTATGTCTTAGAAAATTATGAATATATGTCAAACCAAGAGATTTTGGTAGCCTTGTTGATGTTTCCTACTGTGTCCCTATAAATAGGAGGCGATGGACCTTGATAGCTTTCTTGAATGCTACTTTCAGTGCTCTTACGGGAAGGCTTGACTACTAGAGGTGTCATTTCTCCAGAGAAAGAAGATATCGAAATACACTTGAGGTCAAAATTTCCTGACATGTCCAACAAGCAATCCCATGATAAGAGGGATGGCATGAATAATATAAAACCAAAATTAGATCACAAATCAAGGCTTAAGAGCACTAGGAAAAGTCTTGAGGTGGAGTCTTATCCAGAAGAGGTCGTTGGGTCGCATAGGATATGGGTCGCAAGAAATGAGAGGAGAGAACAAGTGACTTGGTGACTACGGATGGTTAGGTCACATATTTAGGTAAGTCACAAGTTGTGGGGGTCATAGGAGTGGGTAGGTCAAAGCATTCACAAGAGTCATGAGGTCATGCGGTCATTGGATCACACGATAAGGGAGGTTGTGAGGTTGGGCTAGTCACCAGGTCTCATTGCTTAGCCTATCGTGCCTTTTTTCATGCGACCTATTCTCCAGGGAGGTTTGGCAGAGGACTCGAAACTCAAAATGTGGTTTTAGGGCTTCACTAGTTTCAAAACCTGAATCACTATGAGGGAAAACATGAATGGTTGAGATGTGGGACTGGCTATTTGGGAAAAGAGGGGTTTAGATGGAAAAATGCTTCACTTGGAGGGTTTTTAGGGAAGAAATGAGCTAAAGGGATATGGAAGGGCGGATAAAACCATCCATTATGGAAGGCACGAGGTCAGATGACATATGGGGACAAATGGAAAAGAGAAATGATTGTAGGGGAGAGGAAATGTCACATACTTGGAGGAATTCATGCACCTCTCATAGTCGCCAAGAATTTTCATTCCTCGAGTTCTCCAATGAAAAGGAAAAATGAATTGGCAAGACCGAAACATTTATTTAGAGAAGGTCACATGTGTAGGGGTCGCATGGGTTCCTGAGTCACATAGGTCACAAAGAACATGTCCTGATCTCTTTGCGACTTAGAAAACTCCATGGACAAGGTCACATTGTTTCTTGGGTCACAAGGTCATGGGAGGATTGATCGAGCAACTGTTTTGCGACCTAGTGACCCAGTTGCATGGTCGTAAGTGGATGAAATGTCGCAAGATTCTAAGTCGTGACCTTGCAACTTCACTTGGCTTAAAAGGCATGTTGCAGGTCACATGTTTTCAGTACAAGAGAGCTCAATTTTCATGAACTACGACTAAGGAAAAATATGACCCTTAAGTTCTAGGAAGTTGGACTTGTGAAGGGACCAAGGAGCCTCATCTTACTACCAAGATGTCGATATGAGATTTTAGAGGTAAGTGAAAGGTACAAACATGGTGCAGGGGTCCCAAAAATTTGAAGGGGCGAAAATTTTGGGAGGGTTGTTGCAGCGGCTACAACACTTTCTTAGGTCACCATGAAACAACATGAAGGGGAAATTATCATCTTCAACCAATCAAGTTGGGATTCTCCTATAGCAAGGATCAAAACCCATGAATGTCTCTGGTTGGATCTCCTCAAAATCTATGCAAAATCCCTTTAATATCCTTCACAATAATCATGTTAGGCACACAAAGTATGAAACATATCGTTAACTCTCCTAAGAACTATTAAGCTATGAAAGTGTCATTAAATGAAAAAAGTAAGGTTTAATATAGTCTTTACATGCCTAGGAGTGGTTATATGGGTTGTATGTTTTCCCTAATTGGGAGCACCATCAGTAATCTAAATCGAACCCACCTATTGTCCAACTCTCATATTGTCACTTACCATACTTAATACTCTCCATAATGATATTTTTCTTCCTCCATGTGGGCCTTAATTTGGACATATAATAATTCAATAGAGGATCAACAATAATAGCTTTAGCATATATCTCAACATTGAGAATGGATAAATTTAGATCACCACCAATAATAGTATGACCATGACTAAAACAACTTACCTTGAAAAATATATCCCAAATAATTATTTGCCAAAGTATAAACCATAAATGATCAATGTTAGTAGATGCTTTTTCAGCTCATGGTAGAAAATAATTAATCCCAAATTTGAACCAAATGGCCAAGAAGTAGTGCAAGATAAAAGTTTTGGGTAATCCTTTTGTGGGGCTACCCAACCCCTTATGATTAAAATATAAACAAATCATTAGGAAAAAGGTCTTGAGCTTTGGATCACTCTAAGCACCACTACAAGAGGTGATTGATTACTTGATTAAACTTCTAAATTATCCTATTCATGAGATTGAGAAATATACAATTTTCTATCTCTCGATATTCATTTCCTCCCTTTTACATCAATAGAGGATAAACCACTAGGTACCGACAATCAACATCCACTGAGCTACATTTCCTAAACCTTAAAAAGTACCATGGTTTGCCTTCAGATATATATTCTTTCCCATCCATAGGTAGAGAGTAATCATGTTAATTGTTAACACCCATACTCCTAAAGGAACCCTCCAAACCATCCATTTCCCCGATAGATCCCAAATTTCTTTCATTACTATTTTAGGGAAATGAGACCACATCTTCATTTTAAATATAAACATCCATCTTCCTAGATAATACCTCATATTTTTATATGGCTAGACCCACACATAACTCATTTAAGATATGAGAAGTATTATGTATGGGATAAGATCCATAGAGTACATACCCTTAAATTAAGTTTCATATGATTGTAGGAACTTTTGTAGATGATCATAAATTCATTGTGAACCTTCAATCTCAACAAGATGAGGGAAACCCTTTTCATCATTGAAAATTTCAATTGTGAACCTCACTTTCTATAAAAAATTGGTTGACTTCACTTTCTATAAAAAATTAGTTGACTACAGATTATTTCAAAACAAAAACTCAGAGATTTTGGAGCTTAGAGAATTCCTTCCTTGACTATTGAAGCCTATTTGTGACTAAATTATCTTGACTTATCCTTCTCCTTCACCATTTTTTTTGTTTTTTAGAGGAATATTATAGTTTTGAACTAAACACTGATATCATTGTTGTCACACACATTTGAATGACACACCATAATAATTCAATTCTTGTGAAATTAAGAAACACCCTTTCTACAAAGTCATGTCCAAAGCTATACCTTCCTTCAAATCAACGTCAAAACCATAGAAATAGTTATATTACTAGTTTACACAAAGCTCAAACCGACATTAATGAAGGAGTCCAAAGTAGTTTTGATCTCCTTAAACACCTCAATGGAACATAAATTGGTAGGTAACCTTGATAATATTATCCACATTGAGGAAATGTTTAATTTTTCCAAACACATTAAAAAATGGTGTCCAAGGTTTTATAAAATTCATATATTTCCCCATTTTTAGCATGCTTTTATGATGGATTCTAGTACCTTTTTCACATCTTCCTCAGACCTAATGATAAACTCCATCCACCTGTAGATGAACACATAAAATTTTAGTAGGTAACCCAAGGTTGGTTCCTATAATTCTTTCAACCACAATCTCAAGCTAACTTTACCCATACACTAACCTTGGAAGCAACTAGTTAAAGAATTTGATGCCAAGGTGATTGGCTTGGTATGTGTTATTTTAACATTATCCATTTTAATAAGTGTCATTTTATTTATTAATATTTCCCATCTTATTTATAAAATATAAAAAAAATGTCCCTTTCACTTTGTTCAAAATAAATTTATTACATATTACTCAGACATCACATTCCCACTTATTTTTCCATCGCTGATTTCTAAGTCAACAATATTAGTTTCAAAAGGTGAAGCTTCTACTTCTTAGATTCAATACATACACATAATATAGAGATATGGTCAAAATAGGAGTTACACACACCCTTCTAGGACCACTCATTCATAATACTTCTACCCAAACATGTATATTTCAAAGTGTATTATTTTCATAGTTGGGTGAATCCTATCAGATAGTGATATCAATATGGGACCTAATGGTAATTGAGTACCTACTTGATTCCTACATTTGTACTTCATACAAATGTTAATAGGTATTATTCCATGTTAAATAAAATATATTTCCATAACAAAATAATATGTTTCATTTTACCATATATAATAGAAAACCCCTGCCACTCTCACCACATATGTTAGAAAATCTTATGCCACTTGCACCACATAGTTTAAACAACATTTTACATATATACTAGACAACTTTTTTAACTTGCACCACATATACTAAACAATATTATTCCACTTAAGTGACATATGTTAGACAACCTATTCCACTTGTGTCACACGAAAAATTTTGTGCTAGTGCTTATTCTATATATTCTAGACAAATTGCACCCCTTGTACCATCCTTATAATCCAAAGCCAAAGTGGGATGTTACATATGCAATCATTTAATTTAATTAATAATGCATGGATCATTATATATGCATGGGGACTAATAATCCTTTTCAATGTAGCAAGGAGGTAATCATCATAACTCTTCTTATTGTTTCTTGAGCCATTTAAATGATCTGGGATGAGTCATTTATTTGGAAATTATGTCCATCATATCCTTGTATAATAGATTTCACACACTGTACCATTTCAATTATGTTTTTTTTAGGCACCATGATTATGTTTTTTTTTTTTTTTTACATTGAGATAGGTCTAAATCATACTTAAATTATGGCAAGGCCTAGCTTCATTATAAGTTCCCCTAGGTAAGCATGTAATTGGGAGCCCATGGTAAGGGGGAATGACCTATTTAACATAGCTTTCACTCCCTCGTACACAACTTAACCTCTCATAATACCTTAAGATATAGCAAGGGTGATATGAATTATCTTATTTGATGCTAGGTTGAACTCAATGTTTTCGATTAATCTCATCCCAAACATTTAGGTGCATGCCACTGTTGTATTCCTCATAATTAGCTATGAGCAACAATCCACCATGAAGCCATCCTTAAGGATGTCATGAGTATTTACCTATCTCCTCCTACTTATCAAGAGGAAGAGGAAGGAAATCATATGCATGGACCCATACTTCTACTCAACCAATTGTAGTGAACATGGTCATGGTGTCTTGTCTTGATATCTAATAGGAGGAGAGTCCCATCTATGGGTTTTATAATATTTCCTTTAAGGAAGTACATAATATTATTCCTTATTACACTTAAATGTTGAGTATCCACTGCCAGAAAATAGGAGGGACATTGTTTTAACAATTTTGTGCATAACCACCCCATCCAACTAAATGTTTGTGATGACTAAACTACTTACAACATTCCCCTTGTAGGAGCATGTTGACCACTTCTTAAAGGAATCAAACTTTTATGGGGGTTATAATAGTTCACCACTTTCATTAGCCTAGTTTACCTCTTATGGCTTATATTTTTTTACAAACAAATGTTTGGCCTTATGAAACCATTATTATGATCATTTAATAATTAAAAATATCTTTTATTTTCATGTGGAAGTCTTAATAGCTACATAAGTTCAAGTGAATTTTTTTATATGGCAGCATCATCCCTTAAATTAAGCTATAAATCACGTTTACAAAAATTTGGAAATTTGGATTTAATATGTTATATGGATTATTCATATTGTGACCATTAGAATCCTTGTAAAATGCATTTTCTTTGTGAAAAACCAAAAACAAAACTAGAGGTTTGAACAAATAACTTACCTTTTAATGGAGCTCCTTTGTATAATGAGGCTTTTGAGGTTGCAATTTTGAAATGATTGTAACTTCCTTAATATTGTTTAAAATATTTATTATGACCACGATTGGGATGTGATCTTCTGATGACATTACTAACTAAAGTTTGGTAAACAAAAAAATAATCATATTGAAAAAATATTATATGATGGTTTTGAGACTGCAACTTGACATGGTTGTAACTTCTATGATAATTCTTAGTCACTATTATGATCTCAATATAGAAGGTACAACCACTCCACTTCTGATGACATTGGTGAAATAGAAATGTAGTTCTTGGCTAGAGAAAAACTATAATTGATATGATGTAACTAAAAACACAATTTTCAAAATCATTGCTATTCCTAATGCAAAAATGGGATTGCCATTTTGCTTGAAATTCCATTAGTGTGACAACGATTTTTGATTAGGTTAATAGAAAAACTTGTCACAAGAAAAGTTGCAAAAAGAAAAATCTTTCCCTTGGCCCAAGAAAGTGCGTTGAAAACACTTATGATCTTTAATTCTTAATAAGATTCACTCTACAAAAAGTAAATAAGACCAAACACAAGTATTAAATATTTTATAGATATTCCAAAGGGAGTGTGATCATGTGCTTTGTCGAGGGGGAAACCTCTAAATGAGCAATGCTCCACTACAATGATAATCCTTCACATGTTATCACATAACTCTTTACACAATACAATAATGTCTATCTACCCCAAACCCTAACCACTAGTGGCCCTTACATTGATAAGTGGGCCATGTTACATTTATTGAATGCCAACTCCCTTGAGGGCCTTATAGAATAATAACAAAAATAGTGGACCTAATTTGCATTAAATGGCCACCATACATATCGTACTATTAAATCTAATGGTCCATAGAGCCCATTTTTCATAACCAAGGGGGATCCCACCATACAAATCCTAATGTTCAACATCTTTTATCATATTTTTTGGGTGTGTTTTTATGTTAATCTATGTCTATCTTTTCTTAGCATATTAGTGTATGCTATTCTATATTGAACTTGGAAGAATATCGTAACTCTACCATATTGCACGGAGATCATCTAAGACTTATTTTTTCTTTAACTATGTATTGCTTAAACTATGAGGGTCTTCTTAATAGTAAGATGAAGCTCCTAATTGTTTATGTAGATAAGGTCAAATGACTAAAAATAGTTGTCCTTGTTTGTATGTAAAGAAGTTATCCTAATAATAAGAAAAATGTCTATTCAATTTTAAGATGAGGATCAAGTTATTCACACAAATAATATCAAATCATAATGATGATTATTAAAATCCATTAAAATTAGAAAGAAATAATAATTTATTTATTTTATGACTTTGTTTTTATGATAAATAGACTGAATCTCTTTATTAATAAGATGAATATCTTAAGATCAAAGAGTATAAAATAACTCTAGATTGTCATTATTGGAATTATGGAGAGTTGAAATATATGGCCTGTTCATAAGTTCTATGTGGTAAGGTTGAGTGGTATTCATTGGACCAAAACAAAGGGTTGAAGTCAATAAATGATGTACAAATGATAACAATGAACATTATGAAATGATGTGAAACAAAGGCCAAGGAGATGAGACAAAACTTTGAGAATGAATATGAAACTGGCATGCAAAACAAAGGGATTACCAATGAAAGTGAAAGCACAAGCAATGAGCACCAAGTCTACGACGTAAAATATATATGGTGATGCATAGGAGAATACGGGTTCTTATCATCAGGGAACAGTGGTGTCAAAATCAGAGTACTATGAGAGTACTCTGATTGGTTCTGTGAGAAGGCAAGAGTTGTGAGGAAATATCACCAAGAGAAGCCAAAAGCTAGAAAGAAGACAACATTGAGGTCGTCCTCAGAGAAGAGGAAAGACAAGAACTACGAGGAAATAGAAAGGAGATTCATTAAACGCGATGGGAAGCCAAGAGCGATTGACAGGGAATTAAAAACCACAACCTCCCACTGTTATGATAAGAGAAATCATGTGACGAAATGATAAGGAGCAAAACAGCGAGAGAGGCACAGGCAGAAATGGACAAGCTAAGTCTATTGACGTCACATGGCAAGTTGGTTGGCTGGGATTGGTTCTTAAGAGGATAAACCAGTCACATGATGTGGACACATAAACAAGTCAAATGGTATATACACAAAAAAAAAACATTCAATGAATCAGTGCGAGAATGAAGCAATAATTTGCCACTGAAAATCCCTGGGAGTCGTTGGTTGTGGATGCAGATACTCACAAAATCCATAAAGCTAACTGTAATGAATGAAAGGACGCGACCCTACCACCACTCACAAGATAAAGCCAAGCAGGAGGTGGTTGGTACGCCATTATCATCAGAGAGTCCACGGTCGAAGACAAATTCGATTGGACGCATCGCCCAGCCACGGCTAGCATTCACATCCACTTGGTTCAACATGGAAACGACTCCACTCAACTTGAGAGAACAGTCCTGGAGTTCCACTAAATTGGATTCCAAAGAAAAATCAACATAAAATCTAATTATTACGCAAGAAAAGACAGTTGACAGGAAAAATTACAGTGCATTCCTCCACTGTAAGATAAAAAAGATTTCTTAGATATAGATTCAGATACTGGGGTTCTTGAGGATGAGGATGAATCTATGTTTGTGTTTTCTTTCTCTAAAAGATATTATTTGTTATGTAGATAAAGATACCAAGTTACTTGATGCTAACCGGATACACTCTCTCATATTTACACATATACAGATATATTCATTCATTCAAATGGTTTGAATTTAGAGAAGTTAAGTGAAATATACATATATATTTATTCATTCATTAAACTTAATGGATAGAAGTTAAAAAGTAAAATATATTAGGTTTATAAAATTAGTTTAGTTATAAAAGTAAAATGAGTGATAAATGATGACAAAATAAGGATGTTGATCGCAGGAAGAAAGACCATAAGAATTTAAAGTTTAGATTTGGAAGTTAGATGTTTAGTTAAAAATAAATAAAAATTAATGATTTATAAATAATTATAAATTTCTGTTAATAAAATGTAAGTAATTCAATAAATTTAATTAACTTTTCATCAAACAAACAATGATTATTAAAAATATTTTTTTTTCAAAGATTAAACATACACATTATTAACACCTTTTTTTCAATATAAACACATCTATTACTTACTAAAATAGTTCTCTATATATATAAGATTTAGTGAATTTAGAATCATTTTTATGAGGAAATTCTATATTGAAATTTTGGTAAGATCATTATTCTTACATGGCGGATAGCCACTTATGATCTTTATTTTGGTGGATCCCTCCTTCTACATGTTGGATGTTTGTTGTTTATTATGATAGGTTTTCTCTCAATGGTTTATGGGTGAGTGTCATTTTTTACAGTGAGCTTGCCCCCTTTGTATGGTGAATGAATGAGTGTGGCTCTCTAACATTGATTGTAATGACTTAGTCACTGATATTGTATTGACTTGCCCCCCATATCGTACCAAATTTCATCTATTATAAATATTTTGCTGACCAATTTTTTTATCCTATTTCAACAAATGTATAACTCCATAACATATTAACCCATGGTAATCAAATGGAACTTAGAAATTTCATTTTCAAAATATCCAATCATAGAAAGAGCATGATGAATCGATGTTGAAATTATTTAGTTTTATGGGTTTGATAAATCAAAATCGGTCTTAATGGATGATAACCATAGTCTTCATCATACATAGAAAAACCACCATCTTCATCATATGAATAATACACATCTCAGTTACACTATTTGAAAGGCACTGTGAACACTGATAAATTTCTTAAACATCTTATTAATTAGAAAATAAAATTGCGAGAGATACTGTGAAAATCAACGTCAATTAAAAATTTAACATGTTGATATTTGACAATTAGTTAAGAAGCTAATTTCACTTATTGCAAAAAATTAACACACGGTTTCCAAAAAAATAACGAGTAAAATGATCTGTAAATTGATATTTACAATTTTCTTCTAATAACAACTTGAGCTAAAGAAGTTATTTATGAAACTTTGAAAGAATATATATCCTTAAACAAGAAAAAAAACCAAAAGAAAGAGTCAAGGAGCAATGATCAAACAAGAAAATAATGGAAGTTCCATCCAAGGATAAGAAACAAAGAATAAAGTCACACATGCAAAATGAGGCTTAGCGTAGAATTTGATATTTCTTTTGTAATGTTCCCTTCATAATGCTTCATATTGTTGGACGATGTTCTAATGTCATTTTCATTAATCCATGCCACTAGACATCCATATGTAGGTAATAGAGGTACCCTTAATAGGTATAAAATTCTAGAAAAAGAGTTTCCAATATAACCAAATGTGCATGATTCTGAACAAGTGCAGAAATCTCAACAAGATCCTTGTAATAAAGAAGAACAACCCTGTAGTAGAATCTTGATGTAATGCCCCATTTTCTTTTCCTTGTTTGTTATACATGAACTTATCTTTTGAGGGAACATGTTTACAAATGACCTAATTTATTGGTTGATATTATGGTGGTGAAACTTAAATTTTTAAATGATATGATTAAGTTTAAAATGGTGATGATTGAGAAGGCTTATATAAAAGTTTAAAGGATAAAATAGATGAATTATATGTGCATTGGTATGATCCGACAAATGATATTGAATTATATGATTTGGTTAAATTGAAATGAAAATGTTGGATAGATTAACTTGAAGATAGCCCTAATGGTTTTCCTCGGGTGATGGAAAACCATGAGGGTGTATTGGTGCAAGAGTGTGTCAATAATATATTGGACTCTAGATTGAGTTAGTGAACCATTTGAATATATCTGATTATGTTATATTTTTAGTTTGGATTATGACATTATTGATGTGTTTATTGTAGTGTGTGCAAGCACAAGGAACAAACTTCACAATCATTCCACATATAGGTAAGGGGGTCGCATGGAATTGTACTAGGTATAATCATGGGAGGGGGAGCAATGTTCTTCTTTCCACCTACTTGCACTTCTTTTTGGGTCCTAAGTTGAAAATATCGGGATGCTTTTACTCCAAGGTTACACATTGTCATGAGGATGGGCCATAACTTCGGTCACACTAGGATTAGCTTGTCAATTTTTCCAAAGGCTCTAGATGAATATTGTTCTATGTTTCTTTTAATTAAATAAATTAGATCCAAACTTATTTAATCATAGAAATTAATATTTCTTAGTGCGTGAACAATCACACGTATGGCTAAAAGTGAACAAAGGAAGTGATAAATGAATAATATAAATGTGTAATTATTTTCCCCTTCAAATAAGCTTATTGTTCCAATGATAAAAGCTTACAAGATACGTCCATAGTATGTTATAATTAGTAGTTGTATGGTAAAAAAAAATACTATTGGATATAGAAGTATATATTGTTGAAATAGAAGTGTGGATGTACTAATGAAAGATGGTAGAAACTACTATTATACAACTATACAAAGTTATTGTTGTATGGATTCCATCTTGTTAGTTTCTACAATGGATTTGTACTTTCTCCTCTGAGATGGACACGCCTTCCACCTTTCCCAAGAATTATCATGTGTGTTTCTACTTCTCTCATCTTTTCCTATTTATGCTTTAAGAGAGATAACTATTCTCCTAAATCTCGTCAACTAATTTCCCATATCTTAGAAACTACTCTTCTTAATCCCAACAACCAACTTATATAAACATTGAGGTGTATGGATAAGATTAAAAAAAATCTAATTCACTAATATCCTATAATATCTACAATATTTCTTTTAGATTTCAAAGGAAAGAAGAATATAGAAAATTTGACTTTAAGTTTTATTTATTTAAGTGAAATTACGAGATGGTATTATGCCCCCTCTTAGTGAGGAAGGAATTTTACACCAATCCAGGTATGTCTCTAAATGATTCAAACTTTCCTTTTAATAAGGGCATGGTTAGAATATTAGCAACCTACTGATTGATAATATATTATAACTTCACTACTCCCTTTTGAAACCTATTGTAGAAATTCCTTGTAGATTCAAATTGCTTATGTAATTTTCCAAAACAAAATACTTGAATCTACTCTACTCATCAGTGGAAACAATTAATTGATTGAGAAATCACGAAGCATACAAGAGAAAGAATTCAATCAACACATTACACAATGATTCCTTGGGGAAATCCACAACTAAAAATCCTTGCTATCTATATATTGCATTGGTCAAAAAATATGAGAAGATTACAATGCTTTTCTCAAGCCCGAGTAACCTCTGCACTATCTTTATTTGTCTCATGATGCAGGAGCATTCGACCCAAGAGAAAATCATTGTATTTTAGTAGACATAGGGGGTCATGTGTTTTAAGGAAGTTGGTTTCCTAAGTGTTAAGTTAATGTAATATTTAGGCTTTTGAGTGAGTAGGATAGGAATTAATTCGATAATGTGAGATGTTTGTATATGCTCTAGAATGAAGGAGAAAATGAGTGGTTAATAATGACAAGAGAGTTAGAAGTCAAATATAACTCTTAAGGTAGTTTCATGATTCGAGGAACTAGGGAGGACATTTAGGAGTCAGTTCAGTAGATTAAGGATCTAAACCAAGAAATTGGTTATATAGTCCTATGTATAAATGTAAGCCTAAAAGGCATAGTTAGATAAGCTAGATTGGTGAGACAGGTTTGACTGTAAGCCTACAGGCAGAGTGTGGGAGGAGGCCACTGATATTGAGGATTAGGCCTGAGAGACAGAGAGTCTCGATATGTAATTAGTTTATATATATATATATATATATATATATATATATATATATACAGAGGTTTATTCCATAACTGTGTAGTGTGTGAAACGAGTATTTAATGAATGAATTATATGTGAATTCCTAGGTTCTGTAACAGAGGTTGTAGACAGAATTCTGTAGAAATACACAGAGGAGAAGAACGAGACAGGGGTTCATAATGGATCTTTGAATCCATTCGAAGGATCAATTAAAGTAAAAAAGGACAGTGATCAAAGGAGCATGTGAAATCAAGCTTAGGAGAGAGTCTGCACCAGAATAGTGGAAGGATGAGAACCATTGAAGAAACCCGAAACCACAGAGTAAACACTGAAGAAATGAAGAAAAGTCTAAGTAAAGGGACGAATGAAGAATCAAGTCGTCGACGGATGGAAACCATTGGATCTCAGAGATCAACGGACAAGGTCAAAGGAAATGAGTGGGAAATATTAAATCACATGGTGAAAGAGCGCGATAGTTAAATCGCGAGGGAAGTAGTTTTGAAACAGTGAAAGTGGTATTTCGAGCGGCCTCAAAACCATAAGTGGAATTGAAGGTTAGTCACCCGATTCCACTAACCGAGCAACACGCAGCAGTGCGGAGGAGAGAGGAAACCACTTTATCAGGCGGTTAATCCTTGTGCAAGTTGTGCCCCGAAATCTCTGACAGCTTTCGGATCCACTAAGCATAGATCAACGATGGAGGAGTGTCTTGTAGGTTTGATTGAGTGGGATTAATATCAGCCGTCAGATCAGAAGGAGGATCAATGGTGGAGATTGTTAGTAAATATCGCATCGCAAACGTTCAGCGATGCTTTATAGGAGTATTGAGACATGCGATAGGAGCGGACCCATAAAGTTATTAAGTGTGGTTATTATGATTTGAAATCCGAAAGAAAGGTTAATGTGAACCATGGACTATGGTGACTGTGATTAGTGATAAAGGGAAACCTTAGAAACTATCCAAGGGCTTTTAAAAGGTAGAAAAGGTAAGTTACGCATGATTATTGTGCATTTCTATTATATAAACATTATAATAGAAATAGCACAGATATAAGGGTTGAATGAGTCCCAATATTAAAGTGAATGAATTTTATAAGGGTTAATGAGTTCCGATAGAAAGGATATTGACTAAGGGTTAGACTATGGTTGACCTATGAAAACATTTCGCATAAGACTTGAGTAAGGGGGCCTTAAACCATTCGTTAAGAATTGAAGATTTGATTCCTTAGAGAGGTAAAATTCCTAGGACAAATGCGCTTATGCATTTTACATGCATACTGTGGGTGTAAGTAGGGGTAACCCTACGTCATTTGGTATCAGAGTAGAATTGTAATTGAAACAATTGGTGTTAAAACAGAGCAAAGAAATTCTATGTGAAAGAATTGAGAAAAACGTTATGTGTCAAAGATGTTTATGTAGGCAAGGAAGGATCAGTTTCTAATCTGACAAAAAGTAGGAACACAGAGGTGATGTGTAGCAGAACTTGCAAATGCAAGAAACAAAGGACAATCCATTCAAAGTACAGGTGGAATGGTGGAACAAGATCATGCAAAGATCTTGAAGGTGAGGTAATATGTTCTATTTTGATTTGATTGGAGAATATGTGGCTTTTTATATTTTTGCACAGGTAGCAGCATAAGAAAAACACTGTGATGTTGTTCCTTGAGGAAAGTAGAGATTCACTCCAATGTGAACCTAAAGAATCCAATTGAAGGCTGGACAAAGAGGATAAGGGTATTCTCAAAAGGAAACTAAGAAGCAAGCTTTTGAAAGCTTGGGAATGATCTTTGGCTTGAGTAACATTGATATGCAGGTGACAGCATAAGGAGGTGAGAAGATTACAACAATCTAGAGCAAGGAGTGCCTGAATTGGTTCTAGAGGAAAGAACTAGAGAAATGCGAAAGGACTGAGCTCAGAAGAGGAGAGAAGTTTAGTAAAGCATATGTAGCAAGAAGGATACTTGTTACTGTAGAAGTATTGTTGCAGATCACAAAGGTGATTCCACAGAGGATGTGGGTATAATTGCTAAGGGATGAAAGAAACTGGTAAGACTTTCTAAGTGAAAGAAGAGGTGGTCAGAACCAAGTATTTCATTGTGATTGAAATACAAGAGGACAATTGTGTGCCTGAGAAGTGCATATGGGTTGAAGCCTACAAGGAGCAGAGAGAAGTGCTCAAAGGAGGTTCCAGAGATAGAGAACCAAGTGCTTGCCAAAAGACCAAGTACAGAGGAAAGCTTGGTGAGGTAAGTTGCAACAAGGAGGACTTGTTGTTGCAAAGGCTTTAATGCAACTCATAGTGAGTGAGTGAGGAGCTCATGAAGAGAGAGGAGAGGAAGATGGCTACTAATAGTCATAGTAGAGGTTATGAGGAAGACCACAATAGAAGAAAGATGAAGAAATAGGATGCCAAGGTAAATGGAAAGAAGATGAGTCAAGAGGAAATTGACAAGGAAATGGTAGAGATAAAAGGACGACTTGATGTATTAATGATGATACTAGAGGAAAGCCAAAGACAAGGTTGGGTCTTGAGGAAGAAGCTAGTGAAGTGGCATAAGTTGCAGAGAAGGCTATAGTAGAGGCAAGTAAGGTGGTTGATGGAAAAACTCAGAGAAGCTGAGTTGGAAATGAAAATGGAAGTGTCCATTTGTGAAGCAGAACATGGTGAAGTTCTGAATGAAGATGAAGACTTGAAGACTAAAACTTCAAGTGAGGCCAAAGGGTCACATGGTTTTAAATATGAAAATTTGTGTATGTTTGCAGGTGAAACATGTAAAGGACAACAATTTGCTGATACTGACATGAAAAAGAAGGAAGAAGACAAGCAGAATCTAAATTATGTTCTGGAAGAAGATGCGATAGATAGGTCTCATATACAGTTGGGGAAATATATCAAGTAACCAAGTGAAGGGCTTGAGAAGATTGAGGAGAAGACCATCGAAATATTCCTAAGTCATGAAAAGAACTTGGAACAACAGGAGAAATTGGTGATTGAATCATCAGATGAGATCATGAGGTCTTGTGGTTTTACAACCGACAAGTTGTGCCTGAATGTAGGTATTGCAGAAGACAAACCATTTTATGGAAATTTCTTGAATGAAGCTAAAAATTTCCAGGTAAAGTATGATGATGACTTCCTTTCAAATGAAGATCAAGTTGAGTTATTATAGCAAAAGGAGTTCATAAATTCCATGCTTAGTCGAGGAAATATCTTCAGTGGGGATGAGACAGTTATGTTCTATGATAAGAAATTTGCTATTGAAGAGAATAACAAGGAATTGATTTTCTTAAATGATCAAAGGGAGAGTGATGGACAAACATCTAAAACTATCAAAGAGATGGAGGACCAGAATTCTATTCTAATCAAGAATGAAAAAATAGTGTCAATAAGTCATGCTTGTGACAAAGAAGAAGATAGTGAGGATTGTACATAACTTTTGGGGTAAATTCCAAGCGAGATGGCAAATTTGTGGCATGAGTTAAGTCTTTTGGAAGAAACGATAGCAAACTAAAAAGTAAGTGTTCAGGTTGTAAAGTCAGAACTGAGTGAGAAGGAAGAAGTTCACTATAGTGAACAAGGACAGAAAGACATCATTAGAGCAGATGGTGTGGAGGAGAGACTAGTTGAAATCTCATGAATTCTTTGAGAATTCAAATTCCTTGTAGATTCAAAATGATTATGTAATTTTCTAAAACAAAAGACTTGAATCTACTCTACTCATCAATGGAAACAATTAATTGATCAAGAAATCATGAATCATACAAGAGAAATAATTCAATCAACACATAACATAATTATTTTCTAGGGAAAGCCACAGCTAAAAACCCTTGTTATTTGTATATTGCATTAGTAAAAAAAAATTAGAATATTATAATGCTTTGATCAAGCCCGAGAAACCTCTGCACTATCTCTATCTATCTCACTACTTCCTAGAAAATCCTAGGCCAATACTTAACAACATTTTGGATTTCCCAAGTTCGTATT
The DNA here is from genome assembly GCA_031772625.1 of Pinus tabuliformis. NCBI lineage: Eukaryota > Viridiplantae > Streptophyta > Pinopsida > Pinales > Pinaceae > Pinus > Pinus tabuliformis. The sequence goes on from CM062809.1 coordinate 81,269,279, forward strand.
TCCTTGCGTTGTTTCCTTGGAAATTATCCCCATATTAATTAGGGAAACTCCTCAATATGAATTGTGCAATCCTCATAGGCCTTCCTATGATTACATGCACCACCTGTAAAATTCAGATGATTATACAGCGGTACACTGCCCTTAAACTCCAATATCAGCTGGGTAACTCTCAGATCTAACATGAATGATTTATTTATGATTGAATCATCATTTAACTAGTTGAACACATGAAGCAACACCCTACTATCGAACCTCCTACTAGCTCCTCCATCAGTTGGAACTAGTTTAACTGACTTTAACTTAGTTAAACTGAATTAATTAATTGCAACTCAAAATAAACTCAACCAAGTCTCCTATAAAGTAGGAGACATTGTACATGACTCAAGTTAAACCCTCAACTCGCAGGAAATGAGCTAACTACGTCAAAGTAACTTAGTTAACTCATACAAGTTTTCTTGTAATGTGGAATTACAATTTTATTCCTAATTTAATTCAAGGAAAAAATTAAATCAAGATTTTCTTGTTTCATTTTCAACACCTATCTCAAAATGATGAGATAATTTATCTATATGTGCTTATAGATGTCATGAAAGAATGGATTCTTAGAGTTTAATACAAATTTTATAATCATAATAGATCTGTTGGCATTATGATACAGGTGTTTTCCTTGATGGCAACTCACTCAGATGACATTTCTCAGTGCAGTAGCAAAGAATCACAGATCAGACTACAGAGAATGAAGAAAGAGAAGTATACGCAGGTTCACCATGACAGAGTAGCGTATACATGCGGGTTAATAGACCAAAAGGAGTGTATAATGTACACACGCACTTTCACAGAATGAAAAGCGCATATATCTTGGAAAACTAAGTTTCGGTCCATGGTATTTTGATCCATGGTATTGGTCCATGGTATTTGGTCTGAGGTATTGACCCCAGGTATTGGGTCCAAGGTATTGGTCCTAAGTGGTTTTGGTACATGGTACTGAGAGAGGCCTAAAACTATATAAAGAGGAGAAAATCATTAGGCCAAGGTGTGCATGTGTGCAAGTATTGAATATCTGATGAAGTGTGAGATCCAGTATGCAAGTTATGGGTTGGTGATGCATTTGCTTGATCTGAACTAAGGATGCACCTATGTGAATGATGATGGATAGTGATCTTAAGGCTTGGAATGGATTAACATTATGTGGTTTGATCATGGATAGACTAGATCTGAATTACTAACACATATTTTATTGTATAAATGTTATGATCTGGGTATAATTGATGTCTGGAATAGCTACAAAGTTATGAGTAAATATTTGCATATCTTTACGTGAGTTCGCCTTGGTAAAAGCACATATACACGTTAGTTTGGCTCATCAGAGTCGCGTATATAGTATAAAGTATGATATTTGAAGTTGCAGTTGGATTTGGTTATTACTGCAGAGTTAGGGGTTCTGCTATGTGTTCTGGTGACTATGTTTTGATGACAGGCTTTCAGTGATTCAGTTGTGGATGATTCAGAAATTGATGATTCGTTAATGCAATGGTTGTATTGCAGTGGTGATTAATTTTGAGCTTAAATGTTGTTGATGGGTCTAATATGAAAATTGGATGAAACATGGCCTTCAGATTATGGTGTTGTGATCTAGGAGTATCCAGTCTGAAAATTTATGAAACGTGGTCCCTGGAGGAAGAAAGAAGTTCGTAACCTTCTATAGGTCGGTGCCTACGTATTGGTAAACATATTAGCCAGTACAAGAGCCAGGGGGTTGGAGCTCCCTTCCAGTAGCAGCTGGAAAATGAGAGAGGGTTGTAGCCTTCTGTAGGTCGGCGCCTACATACTAGTAAATATATCGGCTAGTACAAGAGCCAGGGGGTTGTAGCTCCCTTCCAGTGGTAGCTGGAGAATGAGAGAAGATTGTAGCCTTCTACAGGTGGGTGCCTGTGTATTGGTATGAGTCTGTGGCAGTAAAAGATTGTGAACAAGTTTTTCTTATATTAAAGGAAGACGAAAACAGGTGGTTTTTGTCCCGCATTGGGTTTCCACCTTATATCATGGTGTTCATGTGTGTATCTTATGTGTGATGATCTGTTTTTTTTTTACTGCACCTGGTTACTATTTGTATGGTTAATGAAGTTCTGATGCACTGATTAAAGATCAACATATGATGAATTAACTGAATCATAAGTTTGTTGGATATACGCTAGTTGCATTAAACACAGTTTCGTGTACACGCGGGTTCCCTTAAATGAAGTAGCTTATATGAATCTACTTATGGAAATGAAAAAGTTATTGATTTTATAATACTGATTCACCCCCCACCCCCCCCCCTTCTTAGTATTATCTCCAATAATTGGAATCAAAGTAGGTCCTTCGGTAGAATCTTGATCTCTTGAAGGAGATCCATAGAACAATGGGAAAGAAAGTGCGTCGGAAGCAGAATACAGCTCAAAGGAACAACAACAACTTGCCATTAGGTGGAAGCAAGTATTTAGATTCTGAATCACCTCAGATTGAATATGAACAAGCAAATGAAGCATCAGATAAAATCATAGATCAACAAGATCTATTTAACAAAAGGGAGTGTACCCTTAAAGAAGAAGTTACTAGATTAAAAGCTCAGTTGGAGTGTGCCTTCAAAGTACATCAAATGTTACAGGATGAAGTGATATCATTAAAAAATAAACAGAATGAAGCAGATAAAGAACAAGAAAATGAGATTCTCAAATTAAGACAACAAGTGGAAGATGGAAGAAAGGCTGCAGAAATCTTGAAGAAGCAACATCTGGAAAAGGAAGAGCAATATCAGATTGAGGTAAATATCTTAAAAGGTAAATTAGAAGAAAAGGATAAATTGTTATGATTTCAAGACAATACTAAGATTTTGGATGATATTCTTAGTAGTCAAAGATCTCCTGCCATCAAAACTGGTCTTGGTTTTTATGAATCTGTTGAAGATGAATTTAGCTCACAAGGTAAGGCAAGAAACTCTAATGCAAAATTTGAAATGCTCAACAAGGAGATGAAAGGTCAATCGCATCAACAACCAAGGAAATAAATCCTTTAAAGAAAATCTTTTACTCCAAACTATGGAAGTGATAGTCAGTTATTTTCTCAGATGAATAATGTTGAGTGTTGTGTATGTCATAATTTTGGACATGTTGCAGCCAGATGCAGAAGTAGAATGGTTCAAGACCATCACATAGAAGGATCATCATGTTCCAGGTACTTTAAGGGATATTGTTTTGCTTGCAATATGTTTGGTCACAAAGCCATTGACTGCTATAAAAGAAGCTTGCAATATGTTTTGTCACAAAGCCATTGATTGCTTGCAATATGTTATGCATGTAACAAGCTTGGACATATAGCAAAGGAATGCATGAGAAGATTTTGGGCACCATACCAAAAGGAGAAAACATCATCTCAGTCGAAGATATGGAAGAAGAAGGAAGTATAGTCAGAAAGATGTGGCATAGGAGAGTATACAGACATGTGTTGGCATTATGATTCAAGTGTTGTCCTTGATGGCAACTCACTCAGAGGTTGTTACAGAGGCTCAGAAGTTGGTACAGGTGATGGCAACTTAATCAGAAGACAGATTCTAGTACAACTTGCCAAGGAAGTTCATACACGCAGGTTTGTTAAGACCAAGTCGCGTGTACACGCAGGTTGGCTTCAGAAAAAGCGCGTGTATGTGGAAAAGTACATTTGGTCCATGGCGGTTAGTCCTTGGAAGTTGTGCCTATGGTTTCGGACCATTGTGTCTCGACGGGCGTGTCGATCCCTAGTTTTGAAGTTGATGGTATTGTGTTTCTATGGTTTTGGCTCTTGGTATTGAACAAGGCCTAAGGCTATATAAGGAGAAGATCACTAGGCAAAGATGTGGTGTGGGTGTCTGACGCAGTGAGAGGATCTGGTATTGCTGGTTATCTGTTCGAGACGCTTGGCAAGGGTCGGATCTGACAGCAAAGGCAGAAGTAATCATTTCTAGATCTGCACGCGGGTTGCCTTTGGAGAAAGCGCGTATACACGCGGTTTTGGTACAGTGAAGTAGCGTATGCATGATAAGGGTTAATATTTCAGGTTGCTGCTGATTCTGGTGGTTGTTACAGAGTTCTGGATTCTGGTTTGAGTTCTGTGTTCTTGATGACAGGGTTTCAGTGATTCGGTATTGGGTTGTTTAATGAATTATGATGCAAGTATAAGTTGATGATTGTATTGCGGTAATGTTTGCTTTGTATTCTTGGATCCAGTCTGAAAATTGATGAAACGTGGTCCCTGAAGGTTGTAGGGTCAGCACCTACGTACTAGTAAATGGATCAGCTAGTACAAGAGCTGAGGGGGTTGTAGCTCCCTTCCAAAAGTAGTTGGAAAACGAGAGAGAGGGTTGTAGCCCTCTGCAGGTAGTAGCCTGCGTGTTGGTAAAGGACTGCACCAGTACATTGTAAAAGAAGTTTCTCATTAAAGAAGAAAGAGACAAATTGCAGCAGGTGGTTTTCACCCACATTGGGTTTCCACCTTATATCATGGTGTTCATGTGTGTGGCTTTTGTGTGATGATCTATTCAGTTATACTGCACCTGTTTACTGTTAATATGCTTAATAATATCCTGATGCATTTACTGAAGATAAGATTAACTGAATCATAAGATCTCTGCATATACGCTAGTTTCTTTAGACACAGTCGCGTGTACACGCGGGTTCACTTAACTGAAGTCGCGTATATGTTTCTGAGTATGAAATTGAAAAGTTTTATCTGATCTGATAATACTGATTCACCCCCCCTCTCAGTATTATTTCCAACAATTGGTATCAGAGCAGGTCCTTCAGAGGAAGCTTGATCGCTTGAAGGAAAAGATCCATCAAATGGCTAATCCAGAAAGAGAGGCACACATCAGGCCACCAGTCTTTGACGGGAACAATTTTACTCACTGGAAGATAAGAACCACTGCATATCTACAGTCGCTTGGAGCAGAAGTTTGGGGAATCGTAGAAGGAGGATACAAATTCCCATCAGCAACTCCTACAGATCCAGCAGAGAAAAAGCAATATGAGCTCAATGCCAAAGTAGTTACTGTCCTATTGAGTACTTTGACTCAATCAGAATTTATGAAGATCATGCATCTCAAATCAGCTAAGGAAATATGGGACAAAATCGTTACAAGCTACGAAGGAGATGATCAGGTAAAAATAGCAAAGCTTCAAACTCTCAGAATCCGGTATGAAACTCTTAAGATGCGAAGTAATGAAAGCGTAGCTAATTATTTCCTGCGTATGGATGAGATTGTGAATTGTATGAGGGATCTAGGTGAAGAATTTGAGGAAGTTGTCCTAGTTCAAAAGGTTTTGAGATCTCTGTCTACTAAATTTGATTCTAAAGTATCTGCCATAGAAGAAAAGGAGAATGTGCGGAAAATTACCATGTCACAGCTTCACGGGATCTTAACTGCTTTTGAAATGCGACAAGAGGTACCACCAGAGGCCGCATTCGAAGTGTCAGAGGAAGAAGATGAGGTAAATTTTGTCAAGAATCTTGAACGGGGAACTGGACGATTCAAAGATAAGCTACCTTTCAAATGTTTTCTATGTGGTAGAGTTGGTCACTATGCTGCTAGATGTCCTCATAACAAAGGAAAGATATATGAAGAAGATGGTAGAAGCTATTATACCCATATTAAAAGTTCATTAAATGATAGTGAGGATATTAGAAGTCTCATGGCACATAAGAAGAAGAATGCTTCATCCAATAATAGCGAGGATATTAAAAGTCTCATGGCACATGAAGAGAAGAATGCAGAAACTGAAGAAGTTGCCAAACTAAAAGAACTATTGGAGACAGAAACCAGGGTAAGGGAGAGATTGCAGGATATAGCAAAAGATCAGAGCACAACTATTCAGAGACTTGAATCAAAGATCCTCTCTCTAAAAGAAGATCTTGAAGATCAAGAACATGAAGTGATCAAACTAAAGCGACAAGTGGAAGAAGGGAGAAAAGCTGAAGAAAACCTAAGGAAGCAGTATCTGAAAAAGGAAGAACAACATCAGGTTGAGGTAAATATCTTGAAAGGTAAACTAGAAGAAAAGGATAAGCTCTTACGATTTCAAGATAGTTCTAAAGTCTTGGATGATATTCTTAATAGTCAAAGATCTCCTGCTATCAAGACTGGTCTTGGTTTTCATGAATATGTTGAAGGTGAATCTAGTTCACAAGGTGAAGCAAGAAACTCTAATGAGAAATCTGAAGTGCTCAAGGAACAACCAAGGAAAGAAATTTCTCAAGGAAGATCCTTTACTCCTAACTATGGACGTGATAGACGATTATTTCCTCCACTGAATAATGTTGAATGTTATGTATGTCATAATCTTGGACATGTTGCAGCCAGATGCAGAAGTAGAATGGTTCAAGAAAGATCATCGCATCCCAGGTATTTCAGAGGGTATTGCTTTGCTTGCAATGCATATGGACACAAAGAAATTGATTGTGATAGAAGGAACATGAAAAATATAAGGTGTTATACATGCAACAACTATGGGCATAAAGCAAGGGAATGCAGGAGCAGATTTCAAAATTCAAGACAAGGGGACCATACATCATCACAGTTGCAGGAATTGAAGAAGACAGAGACAGAAAGGTGTGGGATAACTCAGTCAACTGACATAACAGACACAGGGGAATCTGAAAGTGATGAAATTCAGTATTCCATCCTGCATACGCTGATATAATGAAGACAAGTCGCGTATATACGCGAGTTACAGGCTGCAAAGTCGCGTATATGGAGAAAGGGCAGCAGAACAGACCCAGGTTCAGTCATGGTTGGCTCAGGCTCAGGGGGAGCAGAACAGACTCAGGAAATGGTTCAGACATGGTTGGCTCACACTCAGGGGGAGAATATTCTTCAAATAATGCATTGTTGGCATTATGGTTAGAAGTTGTTGATAAAGTCTTGGTCTAGATATTTCATCACTATGTCATGTATCTCTTTTATGATGTCAAGGTCATGTAACGGCCTATGTTGGTTTCCCCACTATGCCTGGGATGAATGATGAAATGTTCATGTATTATCATGTATCTTCACATGGTTAGGTGGATGAGTCAATATTGGTATATCCCCACTAGGTTGGGTGATGAATGTATGTTGAGTCTTTTGGTGATAGGAAGGTCTTCTATGATGTATAAGTCTTTGTTCTTCTTGAAGAACATCTTTTGCAGATCTTGCCTACAGTCAAGGGGAGAATGAACAGCACAATTCAGCAAGAGCAGGATGGATAGATTGGTACACTTTGGCATACACAAAGGGGGAGCACATTTGGAGATTTCAGCAGGTACTTAGGGGGAGTATGGACAGCAGAAGGTATACCAAAGAAGAGAATATCTTGGTCCACCCTTTGCCCTTGATGTCAAAGGGGGAGAGTGACTTGGTGTGGTGGTTGCCATCAAGTCCAAAGGGGGAGATTGTTGGCATTATGATTCAAGTGTTGTCCTTGATGGCAACTCACTCAGAGGTTGTTACAGAGGCTCAGAAGTTGGTACAGGTGATGGCAACTTAATCAGAAGACAGATTCTAGTACAACTTGCCAAGGAAGTTCATACACGCAGGTTTGTTAAGACCAAGTCGCGTGTACACACAGGTTGGCTTCAGAAAAAGCGCGTGTATGTGGAAAAGTACCTTTGGTCCATGGCGGTTAGTCCTTGGAAGTTGTGCCTATGGTTTCGGACCATTGTGTCTCGACGGGCGTGTCGATCCCTAGTTTTGAAGTTGATGGTATTGTGTTTCTATGGTTTTGGCTCTTGGTATTGAACAAGGCCTAAGGCTATATAAGGAAAATATCACTAGGCAAAGATGTGGTGTGGGTGTCTGACGCAGTGAGAGGATCTGGTATTGCTGGTTATCTGTTCGAGACGCTTGGCAAGGGTCGGATCTGACAGCAAAGGCAGAAGTAATCATTTCTAGATCTGCACGCGGGTTGCCTTTGGAGAAAGCGCGTATACACGCGGTTTTGGTACAGTGAAGTAGCGTATGCATGATAAGGGTTAATATTTTAGGTTGCTGCTGATTCTGGTGGTTGTTACAGAGTTCTGGATTCTGGTTTGAGTTCTGTGTTCTTGATGACAGGGTTTCAGTGATTCGGTATTGGGTTGTTTAATGAATTATGATGCAAGTATAAGTTGATGATTGTATTGCGGTAATGTTTGCTTTGTATTCTTGGATCTAGTCTGAAAATTGATGAAACGTGGTCCCTGAAGGTTGTAGGGTCAGCACCTACGTACTAGTAAATGGATCAGCTAGTACAAGAGCTGAGGGGGTTGTAGCTCCCTTCCAAAAGTAGTTGGAAAACGAGAGAGAGGGTTGTAGCCCTCTGCAGGTAGTAGCCTGCGTGCTGGTAAAGGACTGCACCAGTACATTGTAAAAGAAGTTTCTCATTAAAGAAGAAAGAGACAAATTGCAGCAGGTGGTTTTCACCCACATTGGGTTTCCACCTTATATCATGGTGTTCATGTGTGTGGCTTTTGTGTGATGATCTATTCAGTTATACTGCACCTGTTTACTGTTAATATGCTTAATAATATCCTGATGCATTTACTGAAGATAAGATTAACTGAATCATAAGATCTCTGCATATACGCTAGTTTCTTTAGACACAGTCGCGTGTACACGCGGGTTCACTTAACTGAAGTCGCGTATATGTTTCTGAGTATGAAATTGAAAAGTTTTATCTGATCTGATAATACTGATTCACCCCCCCTCTCAGTATTATTTCCAACAACATGACAGACTTAGAGGGAGTTTAAAGTGTGAAACTTTAGTATTCTAAATCTCATACGCAAGTTTCATGAAGACAAGTCGCGTATATACACGAGTTCGAAGCTGCACAGTCGCGTATATGTTAGTTTAAGGAAAAGCAATGGGACAGACTCAGGAAAAGTGATTTGATATGGTTCAGTCAAGTGTTTTCTTTGTTTGAAGATGATCACAATCTGCTGATGATGTGTGGAAATGTGTTGGTATGCATAAGATGTTATTTAGAAGAGCTTTTGATCCTCACAAGTTAACTTGATTTATATCTGATTGATGATGATGCCTTGATACTTCTTGTTGATATGTGCATGATCAGATCTGACAGTGAACAGATGGAACAGGTTCAGAGGGAGCATATGATTCGAATAATGAATTGTTGGCATTATGGTTAGAAGTCTTTGGTGATGATGCTTATGTGGCTAAATGATACATCTTGCTACTTATTGTTGGTTGGTCAAGAGAATGGTATTGCAGGTTACATATACTGTTGACAGATGATTATGGTGTAGATCATAGATGGTGTATGATAGTTGCTGATGACTATCATGGTATTGTTTAGGTGTTTGGTATAAATGTCATGTATATATTTTAAAAGACCCATGAGTCATATGATGTAATAATTTCTATTTTCAGTCATGTACAAACATTTGGTATATCCCCACTTGGTTGGGTGGATGAGTCAAAATAGTGTATCCCCACATGGTTGGGAAACTGATGTATGTATGAGTCTTTGGTGATATGAAGGTCATACTCACATAGTTGAGTTATAGAGTCATTCTTTTGAATATGCTTTTGCAGACTCTGCATGTGCTCAGGGGGAGCATGGACGGTTTGGTGCATATAAGCATGTAAAAAAGGGGGAGCCCAATCAGAGATTTCAGCATATACTTAGGGGGAGTATGGACAGCATAATGTATATCAAAGGGAGAGAATTTCTTAGTTTGCCCTTTGCCCTTGATGTCAAAGGGGGAGATTGACTTGGTGTGATTGTTGCCATCAAGTCCAAAGGGGGAGATTGTTGGCATTATGATACAGGTGTTGTCCTTGATGGCAACTCACACAGATGGCAGTTCTCAGTGCAGTAGCAAAGAATTATAGAGTAGACTACAAAGAATGAAGAAAGAGAGGTATACGTAGGTTCACCATGACAGAGTAGCATATACACATTGGTTAACAAACCAAAAGCAGCATATAATGTACACACGCTCTTTCACAGAATGAAAAGTGCGTATATATTGGAAAGCTAAGTTTTGGTCCATGGTATTTTGATCCATGGTATTGGTCCATGGTATTTGGTCCGAGGTATTGACCCCAGGTATTGGGTCCAAGGTATTGTTCCTAAGTGGTTGTGATCCATGGTATTGAGGGACGCCTAAAACTATATAAGGAAGAGAAGATCATTAGGCCAAGGTGTGCATGTGTGCAAGTATTGAATATCTGATGAAGTGTGAGATCCAATATGTAGGTTATGGGTTGGTGATGCATTTGCTTGGTCTGAACTAAGGATGCACCTATGTGAATGATGATGGATGATGGATCGAGATCTTAAGGCTTGGAATGGATTATCATTATGTGTTTTGATCATGGATAGACTAGATCTGAATTACTGATGCATATTTTATTATATAAATGTGATGATCTGGGTATGACTGATGTTTGGAATAGCTGCAAAGTTATGAGTAAATATTTGCATATCTGTACATGGGTTCGCCTTGGTAAAAGCGTGTATACATGCTGGTTCGACTCATCAGAGTCGCGTATATAGATGAGGTATGATATTTGAAGTTGTAGTTGGATTTGGTTATTGTTGTAGAGTTCTGGGTTCTGCTATGTGTTCTGGTGACTATGTTTTGATGACAGGCTTTTAGTGATTCAGTTGTGGGTGATTTAGAGATTGATTATTGGTTAATGCAATGGTTGTATTGCAGTGGTGATTGATTTTGAGCTTCAATGTTGTTGATGGGTCCAGTATGAAAATTGGATGAAACGTGGCCTTCAGATTATGGTGTTGTGATCCAGGAGTATCCAGTCTGAAAATTTATGAAACGTGGTCCCTGGAGGAAGAAAGAAGGTCATAGCCTTTTGTAGGTCGGTGCCTACGTACTGGTAAACATATCGGCTAGTACAAGAGCCAAGGTGTTGGAGCTCCCTTCCAATAGCAGTTGGAAAACGAGAGAGGGTTGTGGCGTTTTTTAGGTCAACGCCTACGTACCAATAAATATATCGGCTAATACAAGAGCCAGGGGGTTGTAGCTCCCTTCCAGTGGTAGCTGGAGAATGAGAGAAGGTTGTAGCCTTCTACATGTGGGTGCCTGCGTACTAGTATGAGTTTGTGCCAGTACAAGATTGTAAACAGTTTTTTCTTATATTAAAGGAAGATAGCAGTAGGTGGTTTTTCTCCCGCATTGGGTTTCCACCTTATATCATGGTGTTCATGTGTGTATCTTATGTGTGATGATCTGTTCTGCTTTTACTGCACCTGGTTATTTTTTATATGGTTAATGAAGTTATGATGCACTGATTAAAGATAAACATATGATGAATTAACTGAATCATAAGTTTGATGGATATACGCTAGTTGCATTAAACACAGTTGCATGTACACGCGGGTTCCCTTAACTGAAGTAGCGTATATGAATCTGATTATGGAAATGAAAATGTTATTGATTTGCTAATATTGATTCACCCCCCCCCTCCCCCCCCTTAGTATTATTTCCAACAAGATCATCATGGAATCCAACTCTTGATAAAAAAAACTACAGTCAACACACAAAGCTAAATTTGCTAAAAATGCACTGTATTCGATGACATGTATTCTTCCTCTAATGATTTAAGTGCAACTGAAGCTTGCTTCATCCTAAACTAGGATATTTCCATTGATCCCAAGATAAAGCAACATCATGAGGTGCTCTTCCTTTCAATTTCACTGCCTACCTAATATGAGTTTGTATACCCCTACAACTTCACCTTACCATCTCCAATGTTTTTGAGAACATACTCCATTATGCCCATCATATATCTAAGAACATGTTTTTATTCTACCAAATGCTCCTATTGACCCACTATGAATTGAATTAGTGTGTTCATTGAAAAACATATCTCTGGTTTGGTGTTTGACCAAATATATGAAGGAACGTATCAAATGCATGTACAAAGTGGGATCCACCAATTTTGAATATGAATTTTCCACCTTATTTAGATTGATGATCATGGGTGTGTCCATAGGTTTGTAATCCTCCATCCAAAAATCTCTTCAGCGTCTCAAAAGCATGCTTGCCCTACTCAAGGAATATCTCCCCTATTTTCTACCAAACATCTAAACACAAGAAGTAATGAATCATGCTAGTTTCCTTCATCTTGCACTCAAACTCCATATATGCTTTACACCCTATAATGGGCTCCCCTACACTTGTAAGATAATCATCTACTTATAACACTAGAAGAAGAAGATCAATTCCAAAAAATATATAATAAAAGTTAGCATCTTCTTCATTTTTTGTGAATAATACACTTAGAAATTCCATAAAGATTGGAATACCATACCCTTTAATCAATAAAATTACATGTATATTCCATTAGAGCAGTTCATCGCAATATATCTAATAAAATTATTGAATTTTTGAACCTGGAGTTTTCCTTAGATTCAAGATACTTAATTAGCTGATTTTCTAATTCATTAATTAAATTAATTGAATTTACAGAAATGTAAAATAGAAAAATACACACATCATCCATAATAGACATGAATATATTTCTTGGGAAACCATTATGGGTTAAAACCCATCTAGAAGATGAGGCCACTCCACTCTCTTTTCTCTCGTATGGAAAATGTGTAAGTACAAATAAGAGGTACTCTCTATTAAATTACTTGAGAATTGTGGCTTGTATGGCTTCCAAAAATTCCTAACCCACTCTGTTTTTCTCTCTTACTTCCCACTCTTAGCTTATTTTCTCAAATAAGGAACAAAATGCAATAGCAAATAATGGGACCTCAACTCTTCCTAGTAGATTTGTATATAACATTGTTTTATAGCTGACTAGGGGTAAAATTTGTGTTGTGGCTCGGTTTTGCCTTTTTTTGACACCTTTTCTAGACTTTAACTCTTCCATTTTGAACTATCCTTGACCCTTATTATGCTTATTTCGGTTATAACATCTAGGTTTTGGCCAAAAGGGTGCTATATGCTTGAGGTATGCAAATTAACATAAAAAAGTGTCTTTTACCTTAATCTTAAGCATTCCTTAAGCTAGCTGTCTCCTTATTGAATTATCATGCCAACTAATCTAGAGTTCTTGTGCAGATTTGTTTTGATTCAATATAGTCCCACATTTCCTGTAGACAGCTCGTGTGATCCTATTTCCTGTAGACGCAGATTTCTTGCAACCGCCCAAATTTCTTGCAAAATTGACGGTTAGATATGTTCCACTTATTTCAAAATCAAACGAGAACATGGGTTTTGTGGGGAATTCGTCATACATGGTTGTTGTCCTATTGGTTGTTTTGAATCTGCCAATGAAAATGCCCAGATTTGCAGACTTCTTCTCGTTGGCCTTATGAAGGAAAACTTCGGCTATGTAACGAATTTTATCTAATCCATGCTTTCAGTCATGGATTATACTCAGTATAGCTAATTTTGATACTTTGTACCAGTACTATTAGCCAATGACATCGATTAGTAGTTTTCCTTATTTCGAGCCACATATGGGCTTTTTGCATTTGTATAAATTTGACTCTATTTTATATTGTAAGGGGTTGTTGGGTTGGCTTCGTTGATAGTATATATCAAATTTTACTCGACTGTATCATTTTTAGATTAATATAATATTATATGTTTTGTCTATCTTACTAGGCAAGCTCTTCTAATTTTGAAGGAGTTGTAAGTGAGGGAGGGCCCCCTTTGCTCACAACAACCTTAGTGTAGTATGTGTGTATTTTAGTTCTGTTATGCAGTAATAATTTGTTTACACAACTAATGTACTCTTTCTGATATATTAGCAGCAAATTATTGAATGACTAAGTTTCATGTTAATGCGTTGATTTCATTTAATCAGGATTTGATTTACATTGTTGAGTGATTTCTTTAATTGTTATAAGTTTGATTTCTTATATTTTCTAGTCAACATCAACAATACTAAGAGTTGTAGAGGGATGTTTCCATCCACTCTGTTGGGCCTTGAATATGCACATTTTTCCATCATACAAAATTGCCATTTATAACCTAAATTCTGACACCATTATACTCATTTCACGTCATAATTCAATCATTTATCACCAAATCACATCCTATCCCTCATGGTTGATTATCATTAGTTTTATTAGCTTTTTGATGATTAAAGATGATTTAGTTGTGATTTACTAATGATAATTTTTCCAAGTTCATTTGTCGAAGCATTCTATTGCCAGAAGTCTCCACAAGTCAATTTTAACTAGTTACTGGGTAGTTGAGTACGAAATTGTTGTAGGTGAAAAAATGAATTTTGTGATCAAATGGGGAAAAATATTGAAATTTTGAGACGTGTGTTTTGTTCAAAGCACCCTATTTCATATAACCCAGAAACGTTTTGTCAAAATTCATCTTCCTGAAGGAGTTATGGTTAGGGGAATATTCCAATGCAAATTTAACCATGTTGAATGTGAATGTGTTCGGTCAATTCAGGTCCGTTTCTAAACGGTTTTTGCTGAACGGTTTTGGTTTATTCTTATGATGACAACTTCCAAATTATTGCACAGTTATGCAAGAGATAGGAATAGTTAGAGTTGGTTATCTTATGTAAAGAAAAGTGCTAATTGTGAATAGATCGTAGGATCTCAATATTAGTTTGGTTTCAACGATTTCCATGAACAGAACTCTTTTGCTATTTTATGTATGTAACTATGCCTATAAAGGCTTATGTAATGTAATGAGTTTGGGGGAGGATGATTTCCATTTCATTTTGCTATCAAACCTGAAGATTGTAAACTCTGTTATTCAGTAATTAAGCTCAGTTCTGTGATTCAACATGGCGAGTCACTATTCGATTTTGGATCAATTATGAACTCATTGAGTCTCTAAATTGAATGCATCAAAGTTTAGTTCTTTCCTATAAGCTTCCAAGCTGACTTCGGGTGCGGCAAGGGCGCACCACAATCCAGATCCAACTTCTGTAATCATATGCATAGGTAATCTTTGTGTTTGTTTTAGTTAATTCCTGCATTTTTATTTAAATTCGTTCTTGAACAATTGATTTAAGTTTGATTTTGATCAGTTGTCACAAAGCAATTTGATACTGTGTGTGTTAATGTTGTTTCCATTCACAGCCTCTGCAATTTGAGTTTGAAGTGTCTTTTCCTCATTAGACTCCAGAGCATTAGATTGATCAGTCAGTTGTGATTTGATTGAATAGTTAAGTGTGAATTTCATTAGCATTGTGGGTTGAAATCTTAGTTTCCAACTTGAGGTAATTTCTATTAGCATTGCCTTAGTACAATGTGTGCTTGTTAGATTTCGTAGTTAAGGTTGCAATCAGCAGTGTGATTTACCTCTTTCATTAAGAAGACAAAGAGTTGGTTTGCTAAAGTCTTAAGTAGGTTTGCTTGAGCTTAGTTTGAGATTTGATTCATGTTAAATGAAACTGTAGCATAGCCGTTCAAGTACAGTTTTGTGTGTCTTATAGAAATTCATAGTTGTCTTATTTTCCTTTTCATTATTGAAAATAGAATTAGGGTTTGATATCTGAGCTTTTTCCTAAGGTTATTACAAATTATGTAATATGTATGTAGATTAGTTGAGTGTGAGAGATCAAGTTTGTTTGGTTAAGTATATGAGACAAAGTATTCAGATTAGTTCTTAACATAAAGATCTTTTACTTGTTGTTAAGACAATGGAATTAATGTGAAGCCTTTCTCACTCTAGGGTTTGAATCAAAGAATAGTTATTGAGTGCAATATTGATTACTTAGTTTAAAATTGAATTACCATTGAAAGTAGATTAGATATTTTGATTCTTTCAAGTGTAAATTGTAAAAGCCAGAAATTAGGGTTTGGATTTAGAATGTAACTTTAAACTGTTGGGTTGATGTGTGGAGTCTTTTTAATTAAGAATTTGCTTTCATAGTTTGTAAAAGTAGAATTTGTGGTAAAGAATTAGGCCTTCACTTGAGTCTAGATTCCAGTCTAAGAACAAAATAGGTTAAGTTTATAGAGATTTCAAGTCTTTAAGTTGAATTTGATTATTGATTCTGCTTGTGTTAGCAAGATGGATTGATTTCCTTTTTGAAGTTGTGTGTTTATGAGCATTTGTGTGTTCCATTACTTAGTTGATCATTATAAAGGAAACATTAAAGCTCTGACCTACAAACTGAATCAAGTAATGCAGTGTAGTTTTTGTTTACGACCCCGAATTGACATATAAATATTGGAGGATTAATGTATCAATTAAAACTCTCAACATTTTTGGCACCATTGCTAGGGAGTTGTAATTTTTTATTCAGGTAACTATTATCAGAGTTTCAGGATCTTGCAAGGCTGCCAGAGGGTGGAGAGTGTATAGTAAGACGTGGGTGAAGAGCCACGCATCCACTTTTCTGGGGTTGCTCCAAAGTCTGATTGATTACTGCTTGTTCTTGATTTTTTATTTCCTTTTTCTTTATGCGTAGAAGTAAAGGCAGACCTAGGGATAGTAAAGGTAGATTCATTTCCAATGCTAGTTTTCTTGCAATTAACAGTTTTTAATTCAAGCTTTGAATGAAAAAAGAATTGGGGTGCTATAAGAACCCCCCTTTTTTGTACTAATCCTTGTTGTGAGACAGGGATAATCAACGAGCAGGGCAAATTTAAGAATGACTGAGAGCCTGACGAATGTCCCTCGAAATACTTTCTCAAATCCTAGTAGTAGCTGGGATATCTGCCTCTCAGGAAGAGTTCATCTTCACCACATTCAAGAAATTATCTTCCTCTCCACAGCCAAAAAAGGATTTGGAAGCCTCCCTTGATTCCTCTTTCCTATCTACCAAGGAGATCGATGAATCATATACCAAATCTAATGGGGAGCATCCAGTTGAACCTGATATCGAAGAACTTTCACCATATCCAGCAACAATACTTGTATGCATTCCAGAGACCAATTATTCAAGTTTGCTTGGAACAACCGAGGAGGACTTTCAGAGTGGTCTAAATGAAGAAATGAGCCAATACCACCAGGATTACATCAAACATTAGTTCCATGTTACAATTCAGTCAAAGTACCACTCTCATCTTCAAATAATCCGCGCATCATACCTTTCAAAGCTGATGATTATTCATGCTCATGTACCATCTAGAGTTTATATGTTAAATCTGGGCATGATTATATCTTTGTACCTGATTCGCACATGGCTTCATTGGAAGTTCTCTTTCACTTGGAGGACATATTTTCTCTAGTATAGTAAGTAAAGTTAGTATTGTAAGTAAATAAATGAAATAGTAAAGAGAAAAATAAGTCCTTTTGTGAAAACCAGCTTGTCTGGCGCAACTGGATAAGGACTTTGCTTGAAAACCAAGTAATTAGTGAGCAACGTTCCTAATAAAGTTTGTAAATTTGTATGAGTTCTTCAAATCATGTATCTTTCAAGTCATTATGTTTGTACTCGAGTTGGTTGATGTGGGATTCCTTAAGGCCCACCTGCCAACGAGCCTTGTCCCATCGACATTAGCACATCATCTCGGACGAAGGTTAGGGTTAGATAAGGTACCTGAGAGCCTGCATGCCTTAATGGCAGGTATCCTTGTCCTCTACTAAGGAAATACATCAATGTTTCTTGGTGGATGAATTTTGCAGTCCATTCAACTTCGAAAAATTCATTCATGGCTAGTAGAATGTACCTGGTGCCTTGATTCCCATTAACATCAAAGGTGGGATATCTCGCATTGGTTAATGATCTACTCAATGGTCAGTAATCCAATGATTCTTGCTTATGTTTGACATCAACGCCATTTATTCACATAAGAAATATTGCACATGGGTGTGTAGCAGTTGAAGACTATATGGGTTTGAGATCTCGACATAGATTTGCAGCAGTTTGGATTTTTGTATCAACATTTCCATTATCATTTGCAATAGCAGTCACCTTTCCTCAATTGTTTGGGGACATATAACTCCTTAGGCATGGGGGAGAAGGGGACCTTCAGTTCATCCTTCAGGTCTTCAGCTTCCTTCAGTAGATCCAAATCAGCCTCCATTGCAGCTCTAGCTCTTCTTCAATAGATCAGATCAACGGTCACATCAGCTCCAGCCATTCCATCCTCCACTTCATCTTGCAGCACCAGGCACATCAATGATAAAGGTAAAACTTGAGGTAAATTTGAATTATGATTCTCTAATTCATTAGAAGGTTAAAGAAAATTAATGATTCACCACTTCTCATTCCATACATTTCATCTTTCATAAACCATCATCCTTTTATTATCCTTCCATTCACTCCGCATATACTCTGATTACAAAATCACGTTAAAAGCAAAAACCTTATGGTGCATTAATAGAGCACCCTGTATGATGTCTTCTCCTTCATGATGAAAAACATTAGGATGAATTCATTACTGCCATGAAATGATAAAAGAAACCACCTATAGACATTGGTCTTACGAAGATAGAGTATCAATCGTCCATTCACCATCTCCATCACTCATCTCTCCTTCACTCGTCCCTTTCTTGTCCTCAATTTGTATTGCTCAGTAAATTAGTGTGACCTATTAAGTATGAAGAGTGTTGCACCACAAGAACCAACACCTCCAAACATTCAAGTAAGTGCTGCTCCACAACAACCAACACCTTCAAATATCCAAGTAATGTTGTCCCGCAAGAACCTATCAAAGAGCAAGAGATTTGTTTGCATGAGGAAATGAAAACCCTCAAGTATGGGGCGATGTTGGATCTTGAATATTCCCATTTTTCGATCATACAAAACCACCATTTATAACCTAAATTCTGACACCAGTATACTCATTTCACGTCATAATTCCATCATTTATCACCAAATCACATCCTATGCCTCGTGGTTGATTATCATTAGTTTTATTAGATTTTCGATGATTAGAGATGATTTAGTTGTGATTTATTAATGATGGTTTCACCAAGTTCATTTGTCGAAGCATTCTATTGCCAAAAGTCTCCACAAGTTAATTTTAACTAGTTAGTCGGTAATTGAGTACAAAATTGTTGTAGGTGAAAAAAATGAATTTTATGATCAAATGGGGAAGAATCTTGGAATTCCAAGACGTGAGTTTTGTTCAGAGAATCATGTTTCACATAACCCAGAAACTGTTTGGAAACATTCGTCTTTGTGAAGGAGTTATTGTCGGGGGAATATTCCAATGCAAATTTAACCATGTTGAACGTGAACGTGTTGGGTCAATTCGGGTTCGTTTCTGAATGGCTTTCGCTGAACGATTTTGGTTGATTCTTATGGTGACAACCTCAAAATTAAATTATGTAAGAGATAGGAATAGTTAGAGTTGGTTATCTTATGTAAAGCAAAATGCTAATTGTGAACAGATCGTAGGATCTCAATATTAGTTTGGTTTCAATGATTGCCATGAACATAACTCTTTTGCTATTTTATGTATGTAACTATGCCTATAAAGGATTATGCAATGTAATGAGTTTGGGGGAGGATGATTGCCATTTCATTTTGCTATCAAACCTGAATATTGTAAACTTTATTATTCAGTAATTAAGCTTAGTTCTGTGATTCAACATGGCAAGTCACTGATTCGATTTTGGATCAATTATGAACTCATTGAGTCTCTGAATTGAATGCGTTGAAGTTTAGTTCTTTCCTGTAAGCTTCCAAGCTGACTCCAGGTGTGGCAAGGGCCTGTTATCACTCAGGTTGTCCCTTGGCTCCTTAAGGGATACGACCGAGGTAACCACAAACCAATCTTTGGGCTGCAGGTCCTAGCCTACCTGCAGTCAGAGAGGGCTCTTTCTTTAAAATTTAGCTTTGTTTTGGGTTGATTTTAGGCTAGTTATGGTGCACATGGGTTTTGTTTTGATTTTGGTGGGAAGGATGATGTTTTCAAGCAGAGTTGGGATGCATAGAGTGAGAAGTTCAAACCATTGGGCATGGAGTCATGGATTAGGGCTTGCTGTTGCGTTTTCTTGGTCACAAGAGGAATACGGAACATGATAGCTACACAGAGAACAATATCAAGCTGGAATAAAGATGGAATGAAGGTCAGAGATGAAAGGCAACTAAGAGTCTTTCATTAGCTAACAGAGAGGGAAGGTGAATGAAAGTTTGTTTAGGAGCAGTCAAGAATTCCTAAATAACAGTCATATGTGAAAGAAACGGGGTAAACATGATCATTTAAGTATGTATATTCATAACCATTTCTAAAGAAAACATATAGAAATAACAAGAACTGAGCATAGGGTGCAGTCAAGCAAAACCTAAGCTATTCTTCTTTCTTGCTATTTAGATGGTAACACAATGGTGCATAAACATATGTAAACTGTAAACAGAGGTAGGAAAACACTTATTGAGCCATGTAGTAGCACAGGAATTCCACAGTCACTCTTTGGCATTAAATAACACAACAGACAATCCTTCATCCAAAGCATTCCAGCAGTCTTTGATTATAGAGCTCTCAAAATATACAGCGCAAGTCTAGAATGAGGATTATCAACCAACCAACCCTTTAAATAATGAATTAGGGTGGTTTATATAGAGAAAATATCCAAAAATATCTATTACAGCAGACCTTAAATAGGTCTGAGGGAAATGAGTTCTTTAACCTAATCTTGTCCTGAAATTAATGCAAGAAAATATCTTTTTGAGCTGCGCTGGAGGTAGCTGTATCAAAATGAGTTAATATGGTGTTCTTGGTGGTTCGGTACAGTGTTTCTGCAATAACTGTGTCTTGTCTCTTATCTGCACCTCTAAGGTGATTATGCTACTTTTAGGTGGCTTTAATGTGCACTAATCCCGATCTGATGATCTTTGAATGGCCTTTATTGCTTCTTTGACTTGGATGGAGGCCTTTAATGTTCACCTGCTTTGATATTGCTGATCTGATACTCTTTGCCGCTTCACTGATACTCTTTAATTTAATCTAGGCTTTATCTTTCCTCTGATACTCTTTTACAGTTGAATCGGGCCACTTTCTCTCCCTTGATGTGCTTGAAACTGTCAAATCGCCCCTTTTCTACCCTTTCAAGGCAAAAATAGCTGCTGCAAATGCTTTTCGTGGCCTCTAGAATGCTATCGGTGCTGGCCGATTGAATATGAACATACATGAAGAAATCTTGTTGCCTCCTGCGAATTTTTGGGTTTGCAGGTAGCTGAGCCATGAGAAGCCGTCCATTTTGAGCCATCGAAAACTACCTTAGTTTCTCATTCCGGCCATCCTTTGCTGTGATTTTTGCCCTTCGCGCCTTTTTTGGTGATGATGTCAGCATGACATCAGTGGTGGGTCCCGGTACGACAGGGTGACGTGGCAGTACGACAGGGTGACATGGCAGGGTGATGTGGCATAGGACACGGTGGCGGGGTAGGGACGGAGACAAATGCTGTGGCAGTGACACGTAGCAGTGGGGGGTTGATGCAAAGGTGACGTAGCGCTAACATGGTGCTGACGTCAGGGGGCGGAGAGACAGAAGGCGGTTTGTGGTTTTATCGGACCGCCTTCGGTATGAGGGCAGTATGTGTCAGAGCCGGCCTGATACAATAAAAGGCGGACACTCATCCTTCTGTACGATGGCAAAACCGCCGTGCCATCGGACGCTAACTATCGAATGACGGGGCGGCTCTAAAATCGCCGAGGGCTGTTGGATCTGGGAGGGCGGATCGGAGGGCTGACGAAGCGCAGAGCTGGCGGCAGGTTTATGTGCGGGGGCCCGCCCAAATATTAAATTAATATTGCGCGACGGGGGCTTTCAAACTTTGGTTAACACAGAATTGTGGGTTTTTGAGGCCTCGGAAGGGGTCCAATAACCTAAAAAAGTAATTTCATGCTTTGGAGGAGTTCAAAGGCACTTGAGATGGGTTTTATGTGCTTTGAGAAGGGTTTAAGGCCAAAAAAAAGGGTTTTATGCCTTGGGAAAGGTAAAACAAGGCCAGAAGATGGATTTTATACATTTGGAGGGGAATTTTATGCATAGGAATGAGTCCTAATGCATTTAGAAGATGGTTTGAGAGGCAACCAAGGGTTCTAGCTAAGTTTCAGGCAAACTTAGCAATTCCCAAGCATAGTCAAGGTTATCTTTCAACCAGAGGGAGGGGATATGTACATAGGGGAGCTATTTAGTTCTTTTTAGTAAGGGGAAGGGAAAATAGATAGGGATTTACATAATAATGTTAGAAGTTAATATGAATTTTGATTTAGAAAGCGCTAAGGATAGAAATCTTAGGCCACTCAACAGGGAAAAATGACTTATAGAGTGAATAAGAGTACTCCTAAGCAAAGCAAACCTTTACTTAGGTCAATGGTATGACAAATGATGAAACTTAAGAGGTAGCAAGCAGATCTTGACCTCTTTGGGGAGGTTAGTGAATGATTTGGGGAATAAGAAGAAGGGGGAGTTAGACATCCCTCGCTTGAGCTCCTCCAAATGAAAAATTGCCTCATAACTGTGATCTGAATAGATATAATACTTGAAAACATGAAATGGATCACATAGCTTGATTCTACAACCACAAAACTACTTACCCAGCCTACTTACCTAGCATTTTTTCTTCTTTTTGCATGGGTGCACTTAGACTTGCAGACCCTAATTGTATTCTTTTCTTTTAACTGCCCTCCTATCTAAAATCAACCCTTATCTCTTCCAAGGGCCCAGATTAACAGTTGGGCTCCTTCATTTATCTACCTAGCTACTGATCTGCCAAGCTTAAGCTGTTTGGACAGATATTCATTCTTTATCTTCTAAAACAAGCAATTTAAACCTAGGGAAGCCAAGATTAAGCTGTTTGGATTTCCCTTATCTGTAAAACTCTTCAAAAATTGTATGATTATTCAAAATGGAACTTCTTAGAAATATGGAACCTTGCAGCATGACAAGATGACATATTTGGCATGTAAAATAGTCAATCATGAAATATGAAACCTATTGCAATAGGAGGCTAACAGTGGCTTCACTTGGGGAGGATGAAAAGCCAAGAACAGCAGGTTAGAATGCCTTGATCTTCAATTGTTGCTGTAAACTGAAATTCTCCTTCTTCTCAATGCTTTTGACTGAATTCTTATAAGCTGATATGCAGTATCCTTTTGAGCTGAATTGCAGAAAAAATTACAGCTCTGCTTCTTGCATTTTGGGTGCTTGTAAACATATTGAAATCTGCCTGAGCACTTCTTTGGAATTATTTTAAAAACAGAGATCTGAAATAGAGATTTCTTTGACCTCTCCTTCAAAATTTGCCGCGTTGTTCCCCCTTATTGGCCTGTTATAAGAAAAAGTACTGAAAAATACAAATATTAATGTACAGATAGTATACAGAGCTGTGTTGCTTTCAATAAAAGGGATCATGATAGTGCTTTAGCATTCGGCCAATGACAGGGCCTTCTTCAGCTGTGCTGCCATCCAAATTCCTCAGAAAATATGTGTTGTTGCCTTGAACAACAGAAATAATAAAGGGGCCTTTCCACAGGAAATCAAACTTGCCATGCTTTCCTTTGTCTTCTCTTCTTGAATCCCATCTTAAGACTTTGTTCCCTATGTAGAAATCTTCAGCCTTGGTTCTTTTGTCAAACATTTTCTTGAGCTTCTCTTGTAAAATCTGAGCTCCGTCGTACACTTGCTCTCTTGTTTGCTGCAAATGGATGGTTTGGTTTATTCTTATTTGGATATCATTTGGCTCTGCCTGCATCTCTTGCAGCAATTTGATAATAGGGATTCCCAAAGAAGAGGGGAACTTGGCCTCCATGCCATAGACTAACTCATATGGGCTCATCCCAATGGATCTCTTGGTTGACAATCTATCTGCCCATAGGGCATTTACAAGCTTTTTGTGCCAGTTCTTCTTGTTCTCCTCCAAGACTTTCTTAATGATGTTAATCAGACTCTTGTTGGATGATTCGGCCAAGCCATTACCTTGAGGGTAATAGGCTGTGGAGTGACCTAAGGTAATGTGGAATTTGTGGCAAAAACTGATCATTTTCTTGGATTTGAAGGCAGCAGCATTATCTGTAATGATCTTCTCAGGACAGCCAAATCTGGACAAAATGTTGGTTTCAAGGAATTGGATGATGGTGGAGTCATTGGCTTGCCTACATGGGATGGCTTCAATCCACTTGGTAAAGTAATCTGTGGCTATTAGAATCCACTTATGCTGGCCAGAAGAGGATGGATGGATTTCTCCAATGAAGTCAAGACCCCATTGTTGAAAAGGCTTCTCGGTTGAAATGGGCTTAAGGGGCAAGGGCAGAAGCTTTCTTTTGCCTTCAAATATTTGGCATTTGTGGCATGAAACAACAAACTTTCTCACATCAGCAAACAAAGAGGGCCAATAGAAACCAACCCTTAGTATCTTATCAGCAGTGGAATTCCAATATAAGTGCCCTCCACAGTCCCCTGCATGGAATTCTTTCATGACACTGTCAGTTTCATTCATAGTTAGACAATTCAGCAATATTCCTTCATGATTTTTCCAAAACAGGGCACTATCTAAGACACAAAACTTTGATGCTTTCATCTTTAAAAATCTTTTTTTGGTTCTAGACAACCCTAGATGAGCACACAGGTTTAACAATATAAAACATATATCAGCATAGCATGGGGATTGCAAAAAAGCTTGACTGATCTGTGGAGTCGCCAGCTCATGTTCATTGTCCAGTTGGTTAATGTCTAAGGCTTGAAAATTGGTTTCGAACATCAGTTTGGCTAAACCTTGTCCCTTTATCAGCTTGGTGGGTT
This sequence comes from Pinus tabuliformis, assembly GCA_031772625.1. NCBI lineage: Eukaryota > Viridiplantae > Streptophyta > Pinopsida > Pinales > Pinaceae > Pinus > Pinus tabuliformis. Next base: position 81,293,930 of record CM062809.1, read on the forward strand.
TTATCTCAATGTCATACTCAAGGATATTGGCAATCCATTTGCCTCTTTTGCCTTCTATGCCCTCTTGAGTTAATATGTCTTTTACAACAGCATTTGGCACATAAGCAATCACATGTGAATATAAAATGTAAATTTTGAAATCTTTGATTGCTTTAACAAGGGCATATGCTTGCTTCTCCATGATTTGGTACTTCAAGGGTGCATCTCTAAGGTCTCGGCTGAAAAATGCAATTGGCTTTTCATTTCCCTGATCATATTTCTGCAAAAGGACAACAACAATGGTGTGTTCAGATGTAAATGAAGAAATGATGAAATCTTTATCAAATTGAGGACTTGTGAGGACTAGGGCTTGGGTTAAGGCAGATTTTATGCCCTCAAAGGCTTGCTTGGCCTCTAAAGTCCATGTTACCTTGGAATCCTTCTTTAACATGTTATTTAGCATTCTTATCATCTCGGCCAAGTTTGGGATAAATCTCCTTAGGAAATTGATCTTTCCTAGGAATGCTTGCAACTCTTTGATGTTTCTTGGATAAGGGATTTGATGGATGGCTTGAATTCTTTCAGGATCAATTCTAATCCCATCTTTTGAAATGATATGGCCTAGCAATTTTCCTTCTTCAAGGCCAAATAAAGACTTCTTGGGGTTCAAGGAAATTCCATATTTCCTACATGTTAGGAACCTTTGTCTCAAATGTTTTAGGTGCTCTTGATCAGATTTTGAGAAAGGAGTAAGGTCATCAAGGTAAACTACTAGGAAATCATGGATTTCCTTGGAAAATGCAATGTCCATGGCCCTTTGAAAGGTGGAACCTACATTCTTTAGTCCGAAAGGCATCTTTACATACTTAAATGTTCCCCACGGTGTTGTAAACGCTGTCTTGTCTTGGTCATCCAAGTGAACAAGTATTTGATTAAAACCTGAAAAGCCATCTAGCAAAGAGATTCTAGATGACCCCACTAGTCTTTGTAGGATGTGGTCCATTTTTGGCAGAGGGTAGTGATATTTAAGGGAGACTTGGTTCAGATTTCTTAAGTCCACACATATTCTAATCTCCCCTGTTTTCTTCCTTGTGGGAACAAGATTTGATACCCATTCTGAAAATCTAATGGGTGTTATGATACCAGCCTCAAACATTCTTTTCACTTCTTTCTCAATCAAAGGGAGAAGCACAGGATTGATTCTCCTTAGTTTCTGTTTGAAGAGCTTTTGATTTGGCTTTAAGGGAAGGGTATGTTGAATAACGGAGGTGTCATAGGACTTAAGGTCCTCATAACTCCAGGCCAATACATCTTGAAACTCTTTAAATAAATCAACATATTTTGGTTTTTGATCGGGAGGCAAAGACTTGGATAGTTTAATCATTTTGGGCTTCTCTGCTGTCCCAATATTACAGTCTTCCACAACAACATTTAAGGGCTACATCTTTGGCTTTTTGGGGATATCGTTTGAATCAAATATGTCTTCTAATGGAGTGAGGCCAGCAGGTAGAAAATTGTCTTTTAAATCAATCACTTCGGCCTCTGCTTCAACTATTTCATCTAAATGCATTTGATTCAGCTCTTGCATGTTTTTCTCATAAAAAATGGTTGGGTGCAGCATTTGATTTGCTGCTTCAGCTGTTATAGTTTGCTCATTTTGGCTCATTTGCTGTTGTGGGTCATCCATGGCATCTTCATCAATGTTTAAGCTTGAGAATTCTTGCTGTAAGGTAAGAAAATTGTTGATTTGAGCATCAACCTCAAACAATTGCCAATCTTTGATATTGTTAGGGATAGAAGGCCTGTGCTTTATCTCAGCAGTAAAGTGGTGATTGGGCTCAAAGGGCAGCTTGCAAGTGCTAGCAAAAGTAGCTAGACTATGAGCATGCATGTTATGGCTTCTAGCAATCTTAGCAAGCTTGGATTCAGTGAAGGAATTGAGTATTTCTATGGCAGCATACCTATAAGCTCTTAGCCTATTGTCATTAGTAACAAAGTTATCTTTCATCTGTTGAATGATCAAATCGGAGTCACCTAGAATGGACACTTTTGCAGCTCCTAGAGCTTTGAGCAGTTTAAGGCCTAAAAAGAGAGCCTCATACTCTACCATGTTGTTGGTGCATTTGAAGTTTAGTCTGTACGCATGACCTTCTGCATGGCTGTTATGTGTATTGTGAATCCATATTCCTGCCCCTGCTCCTAGCTTATTAACAGAACCATCAAACTATAAATACCATTTGATTTCTTGCTTGTGGTTAGTATTAAGAGTTTCAGTCATTTTAGGATTGGGCGGACCTAGGTTTTGTGCTTCATGTGGTTCTTCTTGTATGCTGGTTGCACTAATTGTTTTAACAGTTTCATGGGTATGGGCAACCGACTCTTGATTGATGCATGTTTCTTGTTCTAAAGGCAAAGGCTTCTCATCAGTGGGAGGGCAGCTATCATCATTGAACAATATAAAGGAATCCATATCAGAATGGATTGAGTAAATGGGAAAGTTTTGGGGTTTTTCCTCACTACTTACCACATACTTCATCAGTGTTTCTCTATACAGTCTCTTTGGTTGCCCAAAGACTGAAATAGTGGCATAGGAGAGGTCTAGTTGGAGAGATCCTTGGAGTTTTTCTCCCCAAGATCTTGATAAGAGCATGCCATACTTTGGTGGAATGTCAGCAACCACCACGTCCATTAGGATCGTTTTGTTGGGAAATTGGACTAAAGACACACAAAGGTCTTTGATTAAGCCTAAACACTTGACCTGACTAGAATCAAATGAGAATAAGTCTTTGTAGGGTCTAGTGACATCAAGGTTTAGCTTCTCCATTACAGCTTTGGGAATTAGATTGTGTGAAGCACCTGAATCAAACATAGCATTGTGCAACACGTTATCATGAATGTGCAAACTGACATAAAAGGGTAGAACAGCTCCATGTCCTGATTTACCATTGACTTCAGGACCAAAAAGTAATTCAGGTTGATTATCTTAGACATTAACATCATCCCTATTCTCTGGCATTTGCAGTGATCTTTTGATTTGCTGTCTGTACACATCATGTTTGGCAAGCTCAGAGAGAGGAATAGATATCTTTAATTTACCAATTTCTGCTTCTAAATCAAAAGTTTTTCTGACTATGTTTTAGTATTGTGACTGGCAGATTTTCCCTTTTCAATTGTATCTTCAGTAATCTTCTCTTGGTTATCAGTGATTTCTTGAGATCGTTTTGTTTTGGGAAGGCTTTGAGGAGTGCTATTTACGTTGTCTTTTGAGGGAAAGGATACAAAAGGCTGGTTATTAGAGGGCTGCATGTCAGATACATCCTCTATGGTCACTTCCTTTGATTTTGGGCCTGTTTTATCAGCAGGTTCTGTGATAGTGGCCTTATCTTTTACTTTCTTAACTCGCTTGGAATCCTTTGGCTTGATGGGATCAGACACATCAATGGTTCTTGTTCTCAATTTGTATTGTTTATGGACTTCGTAGACAGCTGAATCACAGCCTTGTTTGAAGTCAAATGACTCTCCAGACTTGGTCCGAAATTGCTTTATATCATGGTCATCTTTGTCTTCTTGGGTTAGGAATACTTGTTGTTCACTCCTCAAACCCATCAATTTTATGTGAGTGTCCTCTATCTGCTCACTAGATGTGGATGCTTCAGCATAGTTCTCATGAAAAGGAGGTCTTATATCATGGTCAGGACTTCCCCTTCCAACGTTTGGGTTCTGATTTTTTCTAAAGTTTGGATTTCTGATAGGATTGTTTTGTTGTCCTTCCCATGAGGCTTTTCTTTCAATAGTTCCCATTCTATTTTCAAAGCTGTCCATACCTTTGATGATTGTGTCCAATTTTTTCTCAAAGGCTGAAGGTTCATCTTTAAAAGTGGTTCTTCTCTCAGCTCTTGCTCTATTTCTCTTGGCAATCAGATTTGCCTCCACACTAACAGCTACATTCTGCATGTCTGCTAAGGTTTGAGGGGCTCTTTCCCTTAACTGATAAGCCATGTCTGAATCAAATCCATCAGGGAATTTGTATAAAGCAAGATCAGGTGGAGGTCTAAGGTTTTGTGGAATAGCGTTATAAACATTGTTAAACCTGGCACAATAGTCTAAGACAGCTTCTTGAGGGCCTCTTTTGATAGTGTCATACTCGGATAATATGTGCAGAGGGTCCTTCTTCTTCTCCCATCTATTAAGAAATGTTTGGTAAAGGGCCTCTGGGTCAGCTATGGAATTTGCAGCAAGTGCTCTAAACCAGGGCCTTACATCTCTTGTTAAACTTTGGACAAAAATCTTCATTCTTACACTATCATCATCTATTTCATAACTCTCAAAATAGTCCTGCATTTTCTTGTTATGTTGTAGGGCTGTGCCAGAACCAGTACCATCAAAATATTTGATTTTGGTTTGATAATCCTGAGGCATATCCCCTGGATTTGCAAGTAACTGTAAAGGTGCATATCTGTTAGCCATATTTACAGGGATAAGTGGAGCGACTTGAACAGCTGTACTAACCGGGGTGGTAGTGGTAGTATGCGCAGTGAATGGAGGTGTGGAAAAGGTGCTTGGAGAGGTGGATGATGAATAAGGGGAAGTGGGATTTGAACGAAACAAAACTTTAACAGGGGTTGGAAAGCAGCTTGGCTGAACTATTTCAGGACTAGAATCAGCAAACTTTTCTTGTTTTTGTTTGCTAAGGTTTCTAGAGATTAAATTGGGATTTTCAAAAACAGCTGGTGGATTTGGGTCTGGATTTGACCTAGTATTATGTGTTTTCTTCTTGGGACCCAGCTTATAACTTGTTTTTTTTGGAATTTTCTGAATAAGATTCCCAGTGGAGTCGCCAATGATGTTATCACTCAGGTTGTCCCTTGGCTCCTTAAGGGATACGACCGAGGTAACCACAAACCAATCTTTGGGCTGCAGGTCCTAGCCTACCTGCAGTCAGAGAGGGCTCTCTCTTTAAAATTTAGCTTTGTTTTGGGTTGATTTTAGGCTAGTTATGGTGTACATGGGTTTTGTTTTGATTTTGGTGGGAAGGATGATGTTTTCAAGCAGAGTTGGGATGCATAGAGTGAGAAGTTCAAACCATTGGGCATGGAGTCATGGATTAGGGCTTGCTGTTGCATTTTCTTGGTCACAAGAGGAATACGGAGTAGGATAGCTATACAGAGAACAATATCAAGCTGGAATAAAGATGGAATGAAGGTCAGAGATGAAAGGCAACTAAGAGTCTTTCATTAGCTAACAGAGAGGGAAGGTGAATGAAAGTTTGTTTAGGAGCAGTCAAGAATTCCTAAATAACAGTCATATGTGAAAGAAACGGGGTAAACATGATCATTTAAGTATGCATATTCATAACCATTTCTAAAGAAAACATATAGAAATAACAAGAACTGAGCATAGGGTGCAGTCAAGCAAAACCTAAGCTATTCTTCTTTCTTGCTATTTAGATGGTAACACAATGGTGCATAAACATATGTAAACTGTAAACAGAGGTAGGAAAACACTTATTGAGCCATGTAGTAGCACAGGAATTCCACAGTCACTCTTTGGCCATTAAATAACACAACAGACAGTCCTTCATCCAAAGCATTCCAGCAGTCTTTGATTATAGAGCTCTCAAAATATACAGCGCAAGTCTAGAATGAGGATTATCAACCAACCAACCCTTTAAACAATGAATTAGGGTGGTTTATATAGAGAAAATATCCAAAAATATCTATTACAGTAGACCTTAAATAGGTCTGAGGGAAATGAGTTCTTTAACCTAATCTTTTCCTGAAATTAATGCAAGAAAATATCTTTTTGAGCTGCGCTGGAGGCAGCTGTATCAAAATGAGTTAATATGGTGTCCTTGGTGGCTCGGTACAGTGTTTCTGCAATAACTGTGTCTTGTCTTTTATCTGCACCTCTAAGGCGGTTATGCTGCTTTTAGGTGGCTTTAATGTGCACTAATCCTGATCTGATGAGCTTTGAATGGCCTTTATTGCTTCTTTGACTTGGATGGAGGCCTTTAATGTTCACCTGCTTTGATATTGTTGATCTGATACTCTTTGCCACTTCACTGATACTCTTTAATTTAATCTGGGCTTTATCTTTCGTCTGATACTCTTTTACAGTTGAATCGGGCCACTTTCTCTCCCTTGATGTGCTTGAAACTATCAAATCACCCCTTTTCTGCCCTTTCAAGGCAAAAATAGCTGCTGCAAATGCTTTTTGTGGCCTCTAGAATGCTATCAGTGCTGGCCGATTGAATATGAACATACATGAAGAAATCCTGTTGCATCCCATGAATTTTTGGGTTTGCAGGTAGCTAGGCCATGAGAAGCCCTCCATTTTGAGCCATCGAAAATTGCCTCAGTTTCTCATTCCGGGCATCCTTTGCTGCGATTTTCGCCCTTCGCACCTTTTTAGGTGATGATGTCAGCAGTGGGTCCCGGTACGGCAGGGTGACGTGGCAGGGTGACGTGGTAGTATTGCAGGGTGATGTGGCAGGGTGACGTGGCACAAGACATGGTGGAAGGGTAGGGACGGAGACAGATGTTGTGGCAGTGACACGCAGCAGTGGGGGGTTGACGCAAAGGTGACGTAGCGCTGACGTGGTGCTGACGTCAGGGGGTGGAGAGAGAGAAGGAGGTTTGTGGTTTTATCAGACCGCCTTCTATACGAGGGCGGTATGTGTTAGAGCTCGCCCGATACAACAAAAGGCGGACACACATCCTTCTGTATGACGGCAAAACCACCGTGCCATCAGATGCTAACTGTCGAATGACTGGGCGGCTCCGAAATTGCCGAGGGCCGTTGGATCTGGGAGGGCGGATTGGAGGGTTGACGGAGCGCAAAGCTGGCGGCAGGTTTATGTGCGGGGGCTCGCCCGAATATTAAATTAATATTGCACGACAGGGGTTTTCTAACTTTGGTTAATGCAAAATTGTTGGTTTTTGAGGCTTCGGAAGGGGTCCGATAACCTAAAAAAGGAATTTCACGCTTTGGAGGAGTTCAAAGGCACTTGAGAGGGGTTTTATGTGCTTTGAGAAGGGTTTAAGGCCAAAAAAAAGGGTTTTATGCCTTGGGAAAGGTAAAACAAGGCCAAAAGATGGATTTTATACATTTGGAGGGGAATTTTATGAATAGGAATGAGTCCTAATGCATTTAGAAGATGGTTTGAGAGGAAACCGAGGGTTCTAGATAAGTTTCAGGCAAACTTAGCAATTCCAAAGCATAGTCAAGTTTATCTTTCAACCAGAGGGAGGGGATATGTACATAGGGGAGCTATTTAGTGCTTTTTAGTAAGGGGAAGGGAAAATAGATAGGGATTTACATAATAATGTTAGAAGTTAATATGAATTTTGATTTAGAAAACGCTAAGGATAGAAATCTTAGGCCACTCAACAGGGAAAAATGACTTATAGAGTGAATAAGAGTACTCCTAAGCAAAGCAAACCTTTACTTAGGCCAATGATATGAAAAATGATGAAACTTAAGAGGTAGCAAGCAAATATTGACCTCTTTGGGGAGGTTAGTGAATGATTTGGGGAATAAGAAGAAGGGGGAGTTAGACATGCCCCGCTTGAGCTCCTCCAAATGAAAAACTACCTCATAACTGTGATCTGAACAGATATAATACTTGAAAACATGAAATGGATCACATAGCTTGATTTTGCAACCACAAAACTACTTACCCAGCCTACTTACCTAGCATTTTTTCTTCTTTTTGCATGGGTGCACTTAGACTTGCAGACCCTGATTGTCTTCTTTTCTTTTAATTGCCCTCCTATCTAAAATCAACCCTTATCTCTTCCAAGGGCCCAGATTAAGCAGTTGGGCTCCTTCATTTCTCTACCTAGCTACTGATTTGCCAAGCTTAAGCTGTTTGGACAGATATTCATTCTCTATCTTCTAAACAAGCAATTCAAACATAGGGAAGCCAAGATTAAGTTGTTTGGCTTTCCCTTATCTGTAAAACTCTTCAAAAATGGTATGATTCTTCAAAATGGAACTTCTTGGAAATATGGAACCTTGCAGCATGACAAGATGACATATTTGGCATGTAAAATAGTCAATCATGAAATATGAAACCTATTGCAATAGGAGGCTAACAGGGTGCACCACAATACAGATCCAACTTCTGTAATCATATGCATAGTTAATCTTTGTGTGTGTTTTAGTTAATTCCTACATTTTGATTTAAATTCGTTCTTGAACAATTGATATAAGTTTGATTTTGATTAGCTTTCACAAATCAATTTGATATTGTGTGTTAATGTTGTTTCCATTCACAGTCTCTGCAATTTGAGTTTGAAGTGTCTTTTCCTCATTAGACTCCAGAGCATTAGATGGATCAACTAGTTGTGATTTGATTGAATAGTTAAGTGTGAATTTCATTAGCATTGTGGGTTGAAATCTCAGTTTCCAGCTTGAGGTAATTCTATTAGCATTTCCTTAGTACAATGTGCGCTTGTTAGATTTCTTAGTTAAGGTTGAAATCAACAGTGTCATTTACCTCTTTCATTAAGAAGCCAGAGTGTTGGTTTGCTGAAGTCTTAAGTAGGTTTGTTTGAGCTTAGTTTGAGATTTGATTCATGTTAAATGCAACTGTATCATAGCCTCTCAAGTACAGTTTTGTGTGTCTTATAAAACTTCATAGTTATCTTGTTTTTCTTTTCATTCTTGAAAATAGAATTAGGGTTTGATATTTGAGCTTGTTCCTAAGCTTATTACAAATTAGGTAATATGTATGTAGATTAGTTGAGTGTGAGAGATCAATTTTGCTTCGTTAAGTATATGAGGTAAAGTATTTAGATTAGTTCCTAATATAAATATCTTTTACTTGTTGTGAAGACAATGGAATTAATGTGAAACCTTTCTCATTCTAGGGTTTGAATCAAAGAACAATTATTGACTGCAAGATTGATTTCTTATTTTAAAATTGAATTACCATTGCATGTAGATTAGATCTTTTAATTCTTTCAAGTGTAAATTGTAAAAATTTAAACTGTTGGGTTGATGTGTGGAGTCTGTTTAATTAGGAATTTTCTTTCATAGTTTGTCAAAGTAGAATCTGTGGTAAAGAATTAGGCCTTCATTTGAGTCTAGATTCAAGTCCATGAATAGAATAGGTTAAGTTTATAAATATTTCAAGTCTTTAAGTTGAATTTGATTATTGGTTCTGATTGTGTTAGCAAGATGGATTGATTTCCTTTTTGAGGTTGTGTGTTTATGAGCATTTGTGTGTTCCATTACTTAGATGATCATTATAAAGGAAACATTAATGCTCTGAGCTATAAATTGAATCAAGAAGTGTAGTGCAACTCATGTTTACAAGCCCGGATTGAAATATAAATATTGTAGGATTAATGTATCAATTAAAACTCTCAACACACTCCATAGCCTTTGCTGCTAAATGTTGATGCAGAAAAGAGGCATTAGTTCTGTGTATGGTTGATTGATTAGTTTAATAAGCACCTAAGGTATTAAGCCGACATATATTTTTGCAGCATCTCACAAGCTTACCTGCCCTGTGTTGATGATTTATGTTAACAAATTATAAGTCTATGATTTGACTCAACAATTTGTATCCGTCAAATATCAAGTAGAGTTATAATTTTGAACCTTCTAGAGTCTTCTTCATTTTCCACCCATGGATAGTCCCATATGCATGGGTAACTAAGGATTACATGGCATCTACTTGTACCATGGTGTTTAACATGGTAGGTCAACTTGTAAGAGGAATAACTTTTGCATGGGAACTTTGTTTAATGTGCTTCTTACACCATTGGAAAAATCTTTATTTGTAGAAAAGCACCAGGGGTCTAAGACAAGAAAGAGTTTTAATAATAAAACATACTTCATTTAATGCCTCAAAATGAATCTGGAAGGTTTGAGACCACAATTATCCAAATTGGGACCATTGGTAAAAATGACCCTGCAAGTGAATTCCTCCAATTTTTCCACTTTGAAAGAATTGAGATAGATGAAAAATAATACAATGATACAAGCTATATCATACCTCCTATTTTGGTCCCTAAAAGCTTTATTGAATGAGGTGGTAAAATATTTTCTCTATCTTCTCCCTCTAGTACGATTTTTCCTTGCTTGCAATTTGTCCTTTCAACCCAATCTTCCAAAGGTCATGCTACCCCTCTCTTGTAGTTGTGTACCCTCTTTTGTAAAATTGTGTTCCTTTCCATATTATCTATTGCTAGTTACTCTATGGAAGGCACGACCTTCCTCTCTTCTCTATAAAACATGGAAGACTTATATGGTTTGAAATTATCTGAAATCTTAATTCACCACTAAGCACATGTGCATTTATGAGGGTATACAAATTTTGTCGGCATTAACTCCCATGTTTCCAAATATCTATAAAGTGCCATATTGCATAGGCTTAATCTTCTTACTAGGACCCTGGGGTCTTTCCTTTAATTATAGCCCTATACTATCTCCTACTTTGAATGACTTTGTTTTGTTTTGATCATGCCTGGTCTTATATTTATCTTGTGACTTGTTTAACATCTCCTATACTTTCAAATGGATATATCTAATCTTCTCAATATTTTTTTCTGCTCTTTATGCATCCCTTGTGAGATCCTCCCCCACTCCTCCTTGTTTTCCATATACAACATCCAAAAGTGAAGGTGGTAAATATCTAAAATGGTTTCAAATGGGTAATTACTAGTAGAAGTGTGGACTAATTTGTTATAAGTGTTGTATATAAGCCATATTTTCATCCCAACTCTTCATATGTTTCTAATTGTTACCACTCAAAATCTACACCTAAGTTATTTTGATTATTTCTCATTTTTCACATTATGTGGATGGAATGTTGTATACCTATTTAACCTATTGTCCATATTATCCCACAAGGTATTAAAAAATGCACTAATAAATCTAGTGTCCCTATTTGAAATGACTCTCCTTGGTATCCCAAAGTGCACCTATACCTATTCAAAGAATAATTTTTTTGTTTCTTTTCCTTTGATGGTATTTTTATAAGGCATGAGAATGCATATATTGATGAACCTATCAAATACCACAAATAAGTATTCATGTCCCTTTCTATTAGTTGGTATACCTCCCACAAATTCCATGGGAATGTTTTCCCAATAATGAGTGGGTACAAGTAAGGGATGGTAGACCTTGCTACCTGTTACTAGGCTTATTGGTACAACAAATAATACATCCTCTAATGAACCTTGATACATATTCTTTCATTTTGGGCTAGTATACATACCTCTATAATTTTCCAACTATCTTCCCAACACCAAAATTCCCTATAACCTTGGAGGTGCGGGCCTCTCTAATCAATTGCAATCAACACTTTTAAGAACTCAAAGCTTTTCTAGCCTATAGAGTAACCCATTATGGACATGACAGTCAATTATGACATCACCATCATCTACATGAATCCATCCCTACAACTATTGAAACATCACCTTGAATTCCTCATATTATATATATTCCTCTCTATATACATCATGGGTGAAAGGCTCCATGCACATCAGAGTTCCCATAGTTGCAATGTTTGATATGCGTGGCATTGAAAGCATGTTTTCCAACTTTTTTGTATTTCCCTTCTTGTACTTAATGACTAGATACAACTATTATGAGAACCCCATCCATTTGTAATGTTTCATTTACTATATCTTACATTCTACTTGTAGGTATTGTAGTGGCTAGTGATCTATGTGGAAGATGGTCTCCTTTCCCATTATATCGTGTTTCCACTTTTTGATAGTTTGTACCAAAGCATATAAATCCTTGTCATAGGTAGGGTAGTTGATAATTTCCACATGAATACTTTAGAATGGTAACATATAGACCTTACTCCTTACATCAATACTTCTCCCATGACATACCCACTCGCATCCCTATTGACTTCAAAGGGTTGTTTCAAGTTTTGTAATGTAAGAATTGATGCTTGGGTGATTTTTCTCTTCAACTCATCAAAGGTCTTTTATTGAACTTTACCATAGTGGAAGCTATTTACCCTCATTCTTATGGAGTGGAGTGGTTCCAATATTGCTGAAAATGAATTTATAATTTTTCTTAGGCATTGAGCCACCACAAGAAAACTCCTAAAATTAAAGAAATTTGTAGGCACTTGCCACTTCATGATGGCCTCCATCTTCATAGGATTTATCTTTATCTCATATCCATGAATCATAGCCTAAATACACCAAATATTACGATGTAAACTCATATTTCTTGAGATTTTTCATTATTTGGTTCTTCTTCAATGTCTCTTGCACCTGCATCAAGTGTGAGATATGCTCCTCCAAGGTAGCACTATAGAATAATATATCATCCAAATAAAACATAACAAATGAATCTAGATAGGGGTTTAGCGCATCATTCATTATTCTCATAAATGTATCTAATGCATTACATAAACCAAATGGCATAATTAATCACTCATACAAACCTTTTCCGATTTTGAGGAAAATATTCTAGGTGTCCATATTTGTGAAGTATTTCACTTGTTGAAAATTATCTAACACATCATCAATTTATGGCATATGGAACATGTTCTTGAGAGTAATATTATTTAACACTTCGTACTTGATCCATATTCACTAAGTCCCATCCTTCTTTGGTACATATATGATGGATGGCCCATAGGGCAAGGTACTTGGTAAAATCATGCCTTGCTCTAGAAACTACTGCAATCAATTCTTCACTTCATTTGCTTGTAGCATGGATTATCTATACAACCTAATGTTCAATAATGGAGATTCTAGCAATAATTGCATTTTGCGCTTGACTTTCCTCCTGGGTGGTGTCCCTTTAGGCTCTTAGAACACTCCACTATATGCATATAAAACCCCTTTAAGATTCTCTTTATAATCTTTGTTACACCCTTCTAGGGATGCCTTTAACCTTATAAGCTCATCACTAGATTGATTTTATCTTAAGAAAATTAACATATTTTTTACTAAAACTAATCAACTTCTTAGCTTGGTTGGAACTTACAAGTGAAATCTTGGACTTCCTTTGTGTGTGTTGTTGATGAATTATTTCCAAACCTTGATGAGGCAGTATCATTTGGATCTTTGCATGAATATTGCATCTCTCATATACATGCAAAGACTCCCAAACATGACCTCGAATAATCCAAGTGGTACTACATCCAATTTTACATCAACAATATAATCAACACATTTAGAAAACTTTATTCTACATTATTTTGTTACCTTGATCTCTACATCCTTATTTACCCATCCGAATGGATATGGGATAACATGATCATGAAAATACAATCCAAGTTTTCTACCAAGATCTACCATTATGAATTAGCTGATGAACTTGATTTGAATAGGGCATTTATCTTGGTCTTCTTGAACTAGATATCTATATGGAAGATTATTGTCATCTCCTTCTCTTCTCGATGATGAAGGCTCTTCAAGAATTGTTCTAGAATAATAATAAGATTTGAAAGATGGTATTGAGAGAGAACCTAAAGGAAACCAGAATGGCAAAGGGAGAAGACGTGATTTCATATCTCACAAGAATTCAACTAGTTTGTGATGAGTTGAGTGCCATTGATGATGATGTTATGAAACCAAAGTTAGTGAGGATATCCTTAAACAACGTCTAAAATTAGTGGAAGCCATTTATCAAAGGTATAGTCTCTGGAGAGAAGATCCATGATTGGAACATGTTATGGTATGATTTCATCCAAGATAAACTTTGAGACAAGGACCTTCAATAGAAGAAGAATACCAATGATCAGAATTATTCTCTCATTGGTAAACTAGGGAAGGGAAAAGGAAAAATCAATGGAAAGAAGAAGAAATATCAAAATAAGGTGAAGTGTTTCACTTGTGGTGAGCTTGGTCACTATGTAAGTAAGTTCCCACGAAGATGAAAGGAGGGAATAAAAAGAAGAAGGAAATGAGCATGGCTACTATTGAACAAGATGATTTCACAAGAATGTTTGATGAGGAGTTTTCTCTAGTATTTCATTTCTACGAGAGCACCATTGATGAGAGTGAATGGCTATTACACAACATTTTGTCATTGTCCTTGTGCTCCCCGTTCCTTGATCCTGGAGGAACTCTACAATGAACCCTTCATGCTTTGCCTTCATGAAGAAACTTCCATTGTGTCCCTATTCATCAGTAGATAAATTCCATTTTGCACCATTTCCCCTAAAAATTCTATTTTTCCCAGTTTACAAGACCGACGCTAATGGCCTTTGTCTCCCCCGCACCGATGTGCAGAGATTAACACTACTCCTCGCGCCAACCAGAGCGACTGAGCTGTGTTATAGTCATGTTGGTCCTATTATGGAAAGCTTTTTAAATTAGAGTTGAAGCTTCCAGCTCTAGAAGATCCGTAACGAAAGTCATGTAAATGGTTTGGCCGGATGGGGTTGAGGATGACAGTTTGGGCTCCTTTCCTCCATAATGATGGAACTACCTCAAGGGATAAGTAGTTCTCCCATGAGAAGAGGATCCATATCCCATCCATATTTCCTATATAAACCTCCCTTCTTCCCAAGCACAAACTAGTCATAGTTTTTGGTTGAGTGTTGATGCTATTTTGGTTTGGAGTAGACAAGCAAGGTATTACTAGTTGTAGCTATCTAGTTGTGTGAGGGAGAAGTTTGTTTGGTTTGGAGTGAAGCCTAAGGGGAAGAAATTTAAAAATATTGTTGTTTGAAGCCATCATGGAATGCTAGCAGAAGCGTGTGGGAACCTGGTCTTGTCAGAGGAAGATTGCAATGTCAAGACGAATGGTTGTAATCTCTCTTTGATATTAATATATGCAACTATCGATTGATTTCATACATGTTTTTGTAATATTACGTATTCATGGCTTAATGTTTCTTGACTTATTAAGTAGGTTGAATTTCAATTTGTCTATTATCATGTTTGTTGTCTGTTGTTGTTTACTTGTTTCAGAATCTTGAAGAAGGAAGTGAGAGATTGCTAAAGTGAGCAAGCGAGGACATCATCAAGTAGGATAAGAGGACCAAGAGGTAGGCCCTCTTGATTGATTCTAACCTAAGGAAATATTCCATAGAATGTATCTATTGTGGCTAGACCCATTATCGAGCTAGAGGAATTCGTTCGTGTCCACACTTATAATTTTACTTCACCACAAATTGGCAACTCTATTGGGGATCCTGATCCTTTTGTTTATCTTGGATTTCATGAGAACTTTTCTAGTTTCACATTTTCCCTTTGGTTTTGTTTCTTTTCTCTTGTTTACTAGTCTGAGTCTAAAATTCATAGTAGCAGATCTAGTCCCTATTTTCAATTTTTCCTTAGCTACCTCGATCAATGAGCTTAATCCACAGACGGTCGCACCGACTAGTGTGAGTTGCTAAGAAAAAGTCGCTCCAACTAGCCTCTGGTGCTTTTTGTCAGTTAGGTAGTCATGTCGATGCCTGTAACTGAAGATTAGGGCTTGACCCCAATCTTGGCCAGTGTGTTATGCTCTTGTGGTTTTGACCCCATAAGCCTTTTTGAGCGTTTTCTCCCTGATTAGAATGCTACTTTTCATTTGATTTTGTTTTCTTGTTGGCTTGTCATCTTTCTACTTGATTGATTGAGTCATTGAGTGGACAAAGACACTAGGGCATCTAGTTGGTCATCCATTCAACAGTTTGTGAACTCACTAAGTCAAGTTGTAGGTGTGTTTACTCTTTGCATTTTGTTTTTGGTCCTTTTTACTACTTTGACCTCTTTTGCACAAGTTTAAAAGTTTTCCTTTTCTTGTTGTTACACAAAATATTGTCACCGTGTCTTTCTGCAGTCAGTGTGAGTCTATCACCACTCATACTATCCTCCTTTGCAAGTCGCAAACCTCAGCTCTTCATGTCAAGCCTTAAAAATGAGAGAAAGTCCTTGAAAAACTCTAAAATTCTGGTTCCACACTTTCTCTTAGCATTACCTGCAGTCCCGCACCCCTTAGTCATGTCACCTGCAGACCTGCCCACTCTGTCTCTAAAGGAATGGGTGTGGACTCCTATAAAAGTAAAAAAGGTGCAAGTTTATTATTAAAAACTCACTTTGGATTAATTCTGGATGCTTCTAGAAGGAATCTTGAGGTGGCAAGTTTGCTCCTAGGTGGTTCATGCATCCCATAACTAAAGGAGCTAACCCCTTGATGAGAGGAGCTTATCCCTCTAAAGGAGGACTCTATCCCTTTGAAGGTGGACCTGGTAACATCCTTCCTTTGCACTATAAAATGAGGCATTGGGCTGGTTTCTAGGGAGGTTGAAAGCTGAATATTTTTTAGGCTAAATGTTGTTGGAATTTAGACTTCCTAATTGAACTTGAGAGGAGAGATTACATACCTTTTGATCTCTTTGGGAAGAGAGTGAAACTTGTCAAAGTAGAGGAGATTCTTGCTGGATCCTGGGAGGAGCTTGTACAACATCAAGGCACCAAGGTTGTAAAGTTCTTCTTTGTTTAAAGTTAATACAATCAGATTCATTTTTCTTAATAAATTGTCTTCTATGGTTTATTTCATGAATTCCTTGATCATCATGATAAATATGGTTTATTATATTGGCTATGCAGGTGTTATTTGATGTGTGCTTGTTTGTGTTTGCAGGTTCTTTAAAAGGGAGCTCATTTGGACGAATGGAGCGTGGCTTCCACAAACTGGCATTTGACTTGAGGTAGGGTCTGAAACATCTCTTGGCTTTTATTTATAAATCACAATATTTAGAGAAAGATAGAATTTGTTTGTCTTGCTTGTTTTAGGTGAATTTCTAGAAGTTTTGTGTGCCTGGCTTGATTTTCGTTTGGTCTTTGTAGTAACTCAGAGCTTAGAAGCCTTAGAAACCTCAGATCACCCTTGTTTTTCCTGGTCTTCTTTATGAGTCTGACCGATTTGTAAAATATTCCTTTGTTGAGGAATACATCTCGTTTTTCTCTTTGAGAAGCTTCGAAAGAACTTGTTTTGAAAGTTTTGCATTTCATTTTTAAAAAGAAAACAAAAACTGGTTGTTTTTGATTAATTTGTTATTTTGAACAAATTAGTCCTTAGTTTGCTCATAACTAAGTAAAACATCCTCGAAAAGAAATTTTTAAGCTTTTACTTCAATTAGATTTTTAGAATTTTTAGATCTCGAGATTAGATGTTTAATAGTTTTGAGTGTGTTCTAGAAATTAAAAAAAAATCTTTTTTGAAAAGTTTGTTTTTGTAGTATTTGAGTGTTGAAAGGAAGGGATATTTTTCGTGAGCATAATTAGTAGTCTCGTTTTTGAGTTTATTGAAAAAGGAAAAAAAGTTTTTCTTTTCATTTGTTTTTTAAGGAAAGATTTGTTTTTCAAGCATTTACATTCTCAACTCTTTCTTTAGCTAGAAATTCATTGAAGAAAAAGGATTTTTTATCATCTTAGGTGCATTTTTAGTGTTTTGGAGTCGAGTCTTCACACCATAAAGTTTCATCTCCACACCTTTTGACTTAAGAAACAACCATAAAAATAACAGTTAAAGTAAATCTATCTAGCAATATTTTTATTTCTGGGGCTCTTTATCACCAACATAGCTTAGGCTAGTATCTTGGAGTAGGGAGTAATTAACTCTCCAAGATAGTAAAAAACAAACAAGTAGCTATATCTTGCTGTAGGAGATAAATTCCAATTGTTACATCTATGCTCTGGGAAGCTCCTCTTAAAGGAGTCAAGCATGAGGTCATATCCAAACTAGTGGGGTAATCAATCCTTCCTCATTGGGAACGATAGAAGTTATACATGTATTAAAAATGGTTAACCTCGAATTAACCATTGTTGAGGAGCCTGGGGTCACTTGTTGGTAAACCTTGGATTATTTCAAGGAGCCTTCAAGCGGATTGAGCTTTGCTACTCTGCCCTTGTGTGTGTGTCAGATCATAGACTGTTCCCCTAGGTATATTTGTTTTTGTTGGTAACCATAGTGACCATAATCTATAGGATTCTTTCCTAAGGTGACGGTGGAGGGAAGATCCCACTATACTTGGAGCAGACATCGACTAGAATCACTTGGACTCTCTCGAGGGTTCTCTTCACTCGAGACGGTTTAGTGGAGAAACTTGTGCCAGTCTGTTTCATTAAGCAAGTTGTCAGGGTAACTGTTCCAACCACCATTTCTGTATTGAATTCTGCGACGTTGGATTTCATCACCAACTAGTGTTTTCGATACGGAAAGTTACTGTTTGTGTGTGGTTTGAACTCCTAGATTCTTTAGGCGTGTGCTTCAAATTGTTTGGTTCTTTAGAGACTTTAGGTGGTTTTCATTGAGATTTTTCTTTGTTTGCGTGTGAAGTAATTAAAATATTTAATCGTGGCTGAATTACCGAGACAGTATCATAGACTTCGGGACCAACCTCCTGAGATTTCACCAAGCCAGCTTGAAGGGCTACGAGCTCTTGTAACTCCTAGTGACAGTAGAGTTGGGTCACCAGAAGAAGGAGAATCTTCTTTAGTTGTGCATCCTGATTATCAAGTTCAAGCACCATAGTATATTATTGAACGTATTTCATTTTCTGAAGTTACTGGTAGTTTTTCTTCTACTAGTGAGTTAGCCGAGGAACCTGAAATTTCTGAACTGGGAACTTGCTGCTACTCCATCATCAGGATTTTCCTTTCCAACTTCCATTGGTCCTGGTTCACCCAGGGTAGGAAGATTCATTACCCAAAATCTTCCTTCTGGACTTATTTCTATTGAAGAACTTGTTACTCTGAAAGAAGGTATATCTATCCCTGAAAATCAACCAACTATAGAACTTAGGCTGCATGAATCTATCTTTTACAGTCCACCTAGGAGGGATGCTTGGTATCTTTCATTGACAAATTTTCTAGAAAACCCGGGACTAAGTTTTTCACCACCTCGCATTCCTTTCCATCCAACACCTAGAGGTTATTATCCTCCTTTGAATATGTCGAGACAGTCATCCATGTTTTCTCAATTTCCAGAAACATTTTTATATGGTGGTCCTTCTGTTCCTTCTGGGTATCAGTCACTTACTGGTACTTTTTCGGGAGCATCTCCTCAACTTGTTGAACAAGGGTTATCAACTGGTAATAACGAACTAAGCCGTTGAGTGTAGAAGACATTCTTATGATGTCAGGTACCATTCCAAATCCCCAACCTCAAGGTAGTCAGTTATCGCCTGGGGGCAACCTCAAGGTCCTCAATTATCACCTGGGGGGCAACCTCAAGGTACCCAGTTACCACCTGGGGGGCAACCTCAAGGACAGTACATACCTTCGGGATAGTACATTCCTCAAGGTCAACCCCAGACTCAGTACATACCTCAAGGTCAACCCCAGTATCAATATGTACCTCAAGGTCAACCCCAGTTTCAGTACGTGCCTCAAGGTTATCAACCTCAAGGTCAGTACCCAACTCAAAGTTTCCAACCACCTTCAGGTCAATCATTTGTCCAAGGAGCTGGAAATGTACCTTTGAATTATCAACCCTACCCTCAACCCGGTTATGGTCCTCAATATGCTCAACCTTCTATGGGTCCATACCCCAAAATGAACGTAGTGTGGGATCCATCTCAATCCCAACAGATCTTGCAACCGAATGTGCAGTTTTCATCTCAATTTGGACAACCCTTGGTTTCTGGTTCAACCCAGCAACCTATCCAGCCTACTATTCAAACTTCTATACCTGGTGTAGTTTTTCAGCCTGGGCCTAGTTCGCCTTGAACTCCGCCTCAAATGACTGCTGCAACATCTATTCCATCTACCCCACCTACTTCTAGAGTATTGGCAGCTCCAGTTTCTACTATTCCCGCATCAAATCCTCAAGCATCTTTACCTCAGTCTGGACCTACAATTCAGACTTCGGTTCAAATGCCTGTAGGGCAACCTGGTCCAAGTACGGTTGTCACAAGTCAACCTCAATTTACTTATCAACCGTACTAGGGACAGTTCTAATTCGGTCCTGTTGTGCAGAACCCAGTCTATCAGTATCAACCGTACCCTGGATATACTTATCAGCAACCTCAACAACCCCAGTACGGTCCGGTTAATCCTAGTTTTCTGGGAGGATATAATATCCCAAATGCCATTCTAATTCCAAGTTATCCTAGATATCCTCCTCCTGGGGCTGGTCTCATGACCCAGGGTTTTTGAGACCCTAATCGTCAGTTATCATTCATTGCAACTTTGGACTTCCTTGATTTGTCATGCCTTACGAAAGATTCGATTAATTATCTTCCGTTTTGGCTGCCAATGCCGAATAAGTTGCCCAGTGACATCCCAAAGTTTGAAGGTAAACCAGGAGAGGATCCGTCAAACCATGTGATGACTTATCACCTCTGGTGTGCATCTAACTCCATTTCAGATGATTCAATTCGTTTACGTCTTTTTCAACGCACTTTAATTGGTCTTGCGGCCAAGTGGTACATTGAGTTACCGCGAGCCACTTTTTATAATTTTAGTCAGCTAGCCACTTCGTTCTTAACTCATTTCCAGTTGCCTGTCAAATATGACAATGGCACGAAATTATTAACTTCATCAAAATAGTCAATGTCCACTTATATTTCAGATCACATTCATGAATGGAGACGTCGACGACATTAGTGAAAGTTTTTATTTCGGATCAAATCTTGGTAGAATGGTTTGTTAAATCATTATTACCTAAAATCACTGAGGATGTAGCTAAGGCAGGAGTTGTTACTAAAGAGAAAGTAATTTCTCAAGCTCAGTACCTTGACCTCGTTTATACGCAGTCGGGTACTTTACACGAGAAAATCCCCGACCTTCCTAAACAAAATCAAATAATTGCAGCTCCTTCAGGGTCTCATGCCGCTGATCGTATGATTGGTATAGTTAACACCAAAAGTAAGAAGAAATCTTCCAAGAATTCTTCTCCTATCATATCTTTACCAGATTCCTCGACAAGGGACTCTTCCACTGAAATTTCTGCCAATATTCATGTCGTAGAGTCATCTACAGCCAAATCAAAATCCGGCTGTAAGAAGAAGGGGAAGAAGAAAAATAAATCAGATAAAAATTTGAAAGAGAAACCAGATAAAACAGAATCTACTGATGAGAAACATAAACCTCGTTATCCTTGTCTCATTTGTGACAAAGAGCATTTTACAAGAGACTGCCCTCATCGCACTGAGGTTGCGAAAATCGTCAAAGCTTCTCAAACGTCTGCTGTCTTGAAGGATCCTTTTCCTAGTCAAGACAGTAAGATGACAGGTTCTTCCTCAAATGCCTCAGAAGAACCCATAATGATGATGTCCCATGTTAGGATTGCGACACAATCGCAAGATTATTGAAGTAAAAGTCCTGTTGGTGGTAAGGAAGCAGAATCTTCTAATTCGAACCCATCAACTTCAACTCCTAGTTCCGATCCACTACAGATCGAGAAATCTAACCCAGACTTAGTAATCAAACCGCCCGCCAAGGGTATACTTCGAAAGTCAGCTTTCAATCCGCATGCGAGAGCTGCTCATAACTATAACATTGTTGAAGATCTAGCTATTTCACCTTCAGCAATGTCGGCTTTGGAGGTGTTGTAATCATGTCCAGCACAGCGTAAATTGCTATTGTCGGCTATAGGAGCTGTTGATATTCAAGACTCGAACCTTATAATCATCGATTTAAAAAATAGTACACCTCGCTTACCTCATCAAATGGCTTTCCAGATTCCAGTGATAGTCAAAAGCAGGCCTATTCATAGGACTGTGATTGATGAGGGAGCCTCAACGTGTATTATGTCTATACAGTGTTGGAGATCGCTTGGTTCTCCTTCACTAAATCAATCCCCGATGATTCTAAAGGCTTTTGATGGCCGTGGGTTCCATACTTTTGGCATTCTACAGGATTTACCTATAGGGGTTGAAGGCAAAACTATTAATCCAGATGTGGAGGTGGTTGATGCCCCTCTAGATTACAACCTTCTCTTGGGTCATAGTTGGTCTTACACTATGAGTGTTGTTTTTTCATCGGTCTTTCGACTTATAAAGTTTCCTCATAATGGAAAGATCGTAACTATAGACCAGCTATCTTACTTTTCATTCGACCCAGCCTCTTCTGCAAGTATCCAGCATGTCGGCAAAACAAGTATCCCTTATAAGGATGTTGGAGTAGGATTAGTTAAAGATTCTGGTTTACTAGGAACTTTTTCCTTTCCTCCTCCTAACGTATCACCTTCTACTGCAACCATTCATATGATTTCATCAGACACTATTGTTTATGATGATCCTTGGATCGTACCTTCCGAATCTGAGATGGATTCATTTGGTGATGCTATGCCTTTGAGTCCCTATGAAATTGCGTATCAGGCCGTACAGTGGTCTTCCAACCCTTCTTCAACCGAAATTGACTTAATGAATGTGGTCCATGAAGAATCACTTTCAACATCAAACTCAGATTCAACAATTTTTTCCAAACTTGTTCACACCAATGAGCAGATTCGTGAAATTTTGTCTGTTGATGATTTACCATGGGAAGATCTTCATCATAGATTTTCGTTCTTACCTGAGATTGATCATTTTGAAAATGATTTTTCATCTATTTTTACTACTGATTTTGTCAAGTAACCACAGAATCCATTGCAAAATCCCGATTCTGAGTTAAATTTGGGAAATATGTCTCGAACAGTTCCTATTGACATTTCAGTTAAACCTGGAATTATTGAAAACATTCATATAGGTGCCTCATGTACGGAAGATGAATTTCAAACATATAAGGCTCTATTTCAAGAATTCCACGACGTGTTTGCCTAGTCATATGAAGAAATGCCAGGAATTGATCCAGTAATTGTTGTTCATGAAATCAAAACTTACCCGGATGCTAAACCCGTCTGGCAAAGTTTGCGTCAGATCCACCCGTGAAAAGCTGTTGCTATTAAAGCAAAAGTTGAGAAATTACTTAAAGCATGTTTCATTTATTCAATTCCCTTAATGGATTGGGTATCGAATATTGTTCCTGGTAACAAAAAGCAAGGAACAATAAGAATATGTATCGATTATAGGGATATTAATCGAGCCTGTCTAAAATACAATTATCTAACTCCCTATATCAATCAAATCATTGATGATTGTGCCGGCAGTGAAATATTCTCCTTTTATGGATGGTTTTTCCGGTTACAATCAAATCAACATTCTACCTACTGATCAACCAAAAATGGCTTTCATTTGTCCATGGGGAATGTTTCCTTATTGCAAATTACCTTTTGGGCTAAAGAACGTCGGTGCAACTTTTCAAAGAGCCATGTCTTACGTGTTTCATGACATCAAGCACATTGTGCAACCTTAGCTTGATGATTTACCTTCTCATTCATTGTGTAGAGTCGATCATCTCATTCATTTACGAGCAATCTTTATGAGGTGTAGGCATTATCGAATTAGGTTGAATCCACACAAATGTGTTTTCTATATAGAAACAGGTCATTTACTGGGATTTGTTGTTTCAAAAGCCGACATTCGTGTCGATCCCTCGAAGGTTGAAGCTATTGTCAAATTTCCTCCTCTTTCGACTCTCTGCCAACTCCAAAGTTTGCAAGGGAAAGCAAACTTTTTACGTCGATTCATTCCTAACTACGGCGAGATAACAAAGGGTTTTACTAGGTTGTTGAAACAGAATACTCCATTCTTTTGGGATGAGATAGTTGACAAATCTTTTGATGCACTGAAACACGCATTGACCCATGCACCGTTATTGCATCCTCCCAACTACAACCAGGACTACTTCTTATATCTCACTGCCTCTCATTCCACCATAGAATTGGTGTTAGTTCAGGAAGATGAATTCGGTAGTGAACATGTGATTTACTACCTTAGTCGAACCTTGAATCCGACTGAGCTAAAATATTCACATGTGGAGAAATTGGCCTTGGTAGTTGTTCAAGCTGTCCAACGATTTCGTCATTACATTTTACTACACAAAACTACTGTAATTTCCGATTGTAACCCTATGATCTATATTTTGACAAAACAATTGCTAGGGGGCAAGTATTCCAAATGGATTGTTATCCTGCAGGAATTTGACTTGGAATTTGAAAAATCTAAGTCAAAGAAATATTTAGTTTTTGCGGAATAGAAGATGTGTGACTTCCCACGTGTTGATACTGAAACTGTGGCAGAGAGCCCATTGCAGACGAATCCTTGTTTCTTATCAGCACTCTTGATCCATGGTATGGATATATCATAGTTTATCTCCAAACCCAATCCTTTCGGTCTGAAATTTCAAGATCTCAGCATCGGAAAATACGATTCCAATCCCAAAAATACAAAATTATTGGAGATAAACTTTATCGTCGTGGGGAGGACTCTGTTTTCCGATGTTGTTTAACTCATGAGGAAGCTGAAAGGGTTCTAAATGAATTTCACTCTAGAGCGTGTGGCGGTCATATGTCTGGGTTTGCCACAACCCAAAAGATATTGCGCGCTGGCTATTTCTGGCCGTCTTTGTTTAAAGATTGTATTGATGCGGTCCGAAAATGCCACAACTGCCAAATTTTTGATCAAAAGATGCACGCTCCACCTGCTCCTCTCCACCCTATAATTGTCGTCGGTCCTTTTGCGAAATGGGGTATCGATTTCATTACATGTAACCCTCACTCGGCTGGGGGGCATGCGTATATCATCCTTGCGGTAGATTATTTTACCAAGTGGGTCGAGGTGATGCCTACATTTTCGCCAGACAGTAAAACTGCTATGATTTTTGTTTTCAATCATATAATTGCTAGGTTCGGTGTTCCACAAGCGATTATCACTGATCATGGGCATCATTTTCGAAACATCATGATGACTGAACTAACAGATCAACTTGGCTTGCGTCACGATAGTTCTACTCCATATTACCCACAGGCTAATGGTCTGGTTGAAGCCATCAACAAAGTTATAGTCATTATGATCTGACGAATCATTGGGATTCATAGGTCGAAATGGCATAACATGTTATTTTCAACGCCTTGGGCATATCGAACCTTAGTAAAAACATCAAGTGGTTTCACTCCTTTCCAACTAGTTTACGGTTTGGAAGCTGTGTTACCCATTGAATGCGAAATCCCGTCATTGAAAATGGCCATAGAATTACTTCCAGCCACTTCCGAAGAGGAGAAACGTTTGTTGTACTTGGCTCAACTAGATGAGAATCGACGTGATGTTGCACTAGCAATCGAAACTCATGCCAAACGTATTAAAGCTCAATATGATCGAAATGTTACACCTCGTAATTTTTCGGAAGGAGACCTAGTCTTACTGTACGATTAAGCAAATGATAAATTAGGCGCTGGAAAATTCATACCCATGTGGCATGGTCCTTATGTTATTAAGTGAAAGCTGGCAAAAGGGGCCTATGAATTGGTAGACTTTGACGATGTCTCTTTAGGTAGGCCCAGAAATGGTCTCTATCTGAAGAGATATTATGCTTAAACCTAGGTGTGGAGATGTTAGTTAGATTAGTTTTCTTTCTAGCTGGTGTGTTTTAGATTAGAAAAGTGTGCTTAGTTTAGAGAGTGTTTTCCGGTCATTATTCCTGCTTATCTTGATTTTACTCTTGATATTGCAAATGTCAACGTCTCTCCAGACATACATTGGTTTCATTGATGGAGCTTTTCGTAATACATGGAACATTTCTTTCGTAGCTTGGGTTATCTATTCACCCTCTGATGAGTTGGTATCTATGCATGGGGTAAGCCTCTGTCAAACAACAAACAACATTGCAGAATATAGTGCAGTGATTGAGTTATTATCTGAATCCATTTCATTTGGGATTTGGAGTTTGATTTTGAGGTTAGATTCTGAACTCGTTGTATTGCAGCTTAATAGAGTTTATGCCATTAGAAATCCAGTGTTATTAAGATTATTTTTTAGAGTTCTTCTCTTGGAACATGAATTTGACTATATTGAGTATCAACATATTCCAAGATATTTAAATACATTAGTAGATGAAATTGCTTCTTGAACGATAAGTAGACATTTGCAATAATCAAACAGTAAATTTAAAAACATTCCATAACATGTTTTACAAGATAGCCAGTAATAGTGATATAGCATAGCATAGAAGTGTGTCAAATATACATCGACTTCGATCATAGGTTGAAAAACACCTTATGATCGGCAAAAATGATAGTACAAAAAGCAAAAATGTCATATGAGTCTACAACAGGCGATCATCCTATCATTGGTGATGATCATGATAAGAAACTACTGCTAAGGGCACCCTACAAAGGAACCTCCTGAAAGGTCCTGGGACCCCAATCACATAGCGCTGTAGCCTAAGACGAATGTCATCTATGCTAGTCTCTGGAATGTCTGCTGTCAAACGCTCTAGATGGTTTTCCAATTCGGCTAGGGTCTAAGTAGATTTTTCCCATGGGGCTGGTGTTGCTACAACTGGCTATTTCCTCTCATAGGGCCGGAGAGTGGCTTGTCGCCGTGGACCTACATCTGCATTTGAAACATTTTACTATAAATTTTGGGATGATTTAAAAACAAAAAAAAATAAATTAGAAAATGTTGAAAATGATTTTACCTGAGTCATCCCATTGCTCTCTTGGTGGAAGAGCCATGTCTGGGTCACCACGATAATCCATCCCAGCATAAGGAAAATACTAAATCGCAAAAACTTGGTTCTCTAACCAATGAAAATACTCAGGAGGAAATCGAACAAACTCTGAACCCTCCTCAGGATGACGGGGCATAACTGCAACCCAACGCATCAGCTTGGGCTCTCGGGGAAGTCCAGCTTCAATGGAAAGATGTTGTGAGACCAACATTGGGACCCTCTCTAGACCAAAACTCACAACTAAGAAACCATATCCAAAGTTTTTCAGTTGTCCATTCTTTGCTCTAGTGAGTTGGCCTTTTACATTAGCCAACACAGCTTCGCACTAGTTGAAGACGGTGCCTCGAAAGAAGTCTACTGCCATCTGCATTTGGGATTCGGTGGCCATATGCAGTGTTGCGCTTCCTCAGAGTCTGGTGACAGTAAATGCAATCACTTTGAGTTCAGGATGGGAGATGGTTTTGATATCAATCCCTTTGTCATTAGTCTGGTCGTTACAAAACTCTAGCCGGAGACTATCGACAGACTGGCCACCTGGCCTAGTCCCGAATAGAGTCAATTGTTCACTTCTCTTAGGCAAACCAGTCAAAAAGTAAATTTCCTCTTGCTCCATTTTGAGCTGGTGGCCACCAATAATGAAACACTGGTCCTGTACATTCCACCTATCCACCAGCCATTGCAGAAAGTCTACTTGGGCCCTCATCCCAGGTATGGCCTAGAATTTAAATAACCTGCATGCCTTCAATGCATCTATCAAAGGTTTATGATTAATTGCGGCAAGGTCCACATCCTCGTGCTCCCGTTCCCGCCAACTATGCATGGTGTATACCCTACATTGAAAGAAAAGGCGGATTAGAACATTTTGAATCAATGTTTTCGGGCAGAATTTGAAGAATTTGGAATTTTAAAACCTATGCCGCGGGGACCACACTCTCTAGCTATAGACAGTGCGTAGGTCCGCACTCTGCCTAAACAACGGGTGTGGGCCCCTGGCTTTTTCCTCTGTGGGAAAAAGTCGGGGTCCATAGGTTTCGCGTGCTGCGCTTGCGGACCCTCGCGAGTGTACTTTTAAACAAAATTCTTCCTGAAAATCAAAATAAAAACCTAAAAACAAAATTCAAATGGTTGAAATGCAAGAGTAAAGTGATGTGGATTACCTGGAGGTGACGGTGTTCGATTCCAACAGATGGATTGTTCGCAATCTTCATAGGAAGTTTCTTACCCAAAGCTCTCTTTCTCACTCTGAAGTCAAACAGTAAAAATAAATTTACAAAAGCCCTTTTTATAATATTTTTTGAATAAATGAATTTTTAATTTGTTTATTTTTCACTTTAAAGAGGTAACTTTTGAAGCATTTTTATTTATTTTAAACAGGTATGAGTAATGTTTGAGTTTTTGTGCAAGATATCGGATTTTTCAGGAAAAATTGATCATTTTTGACAAAAAACATTAGTCATCTTTAAGCTCTTTTCTGACTCCTAAAATATGAAAAGATTGCTTAGTTTTTCTTTTTAGCTCGTTAAAACGGAATTAAAAATACAGTCCACTTATAGCTCTTTTCTGGCCGTATAAACATGAAAAGATTGTTGGATTTTTTTCGTTTCAAATTCGATATCGGTTATAAAATGACGTGTCTTTTGTATCTTTTTACTTTTTCGGATCAGAGACACTAATGATGAAAAGTACTCCTTGATCGTAATGGTCAAGCGGTTCTCTCAAGTATTATTTTATACTTTCTCGGGCTTGGGAGACATAAATTTACGAAAAAGGACAACCATGGAGTTTTCTTAAGTTTTTCTTCTGACTCCCTAAAATTGAAAAACGTCAAATTTCTCCTATACTAGACTCGTTAAAATTTAACAGTAAAGGACCTGTTCAATTACAAACAGGAGCGTACCACTCCTTCTTAGGGTTCGAATTTAAACTAAGTTGGACTCATCTGAAGGATGAGCTTATAATCAAGCAAATATTATCCTCCTCAAGCTTGTCAAAAATAAGGAGGTACTTGCCAGAAATGGTGGGGGAAAAGAGAGGAAAATGAACCTGTTTGTCATACTTTTCATCTTAGAAAAACATTTAGCCACTCTTGAACCTGACACTTTTTGTTCACCTGGGTTGGGAAATCATTTGCCTAACAATTAATCAAACCATATTGAAAGTCTTCAGCCGGTTTCTGGGTATTAGCTTTGGGTCAATTGTCACCAAACCATCTGCAGTGTCGTTATGTGTTCAAGAGGTCAGTGCAAATAAACCATTCATCTACAAAATATCTGTCATCCATCTTCACCATCCTTGAGTCAGTCCTTGCAACTATATTTCTTCAAACTTGATCTATGATTTCGTGTTGTGGGCTTGCCTACAACGGATCGCTTTCTATCGACTTCAGCTCATTATTTAGAAAGATGATCTAGAAATCGTCAGTACCTTGGGATCTGCATGCCTCAATGGCAGGTTTCTTGCCTTCAAAGATAGGTTGCATCATTGATCTTCGATCAAAGGATTCCTTGAAATGTTCGACATCAACTCATCTATTCACATTTCATGGATTGTACTGAGTACTTTGAGAGCCATTGACATTACTGGTGGTTTCTCTCACACTTGTTAACAATTTACATCATTGACTGGTAATCAAGTGGTTTCTACCATGTTCAACTTCGACACATTCATTCACATGGATAGAATCGTACTATTTCGGGAAGTAGAAATCAAGACCCTGGATCTAGTTTTCACCATCCAGGCTACGAGGAATTTTGTATTCATTATACAGTGGACTATTCATAAACAGATGGTTGCACCCATACTATGTCTACATGTGTTTATACTTGTGATGTATTACAAGATCATTTCTATATCAGAGCAGTTTAGTTAGTTTTCTAGTCAGTTTTGATCTGAGTATGGGAATGCCTACCTCAGCGATGATATGATCTCATATATATATTTTGTATTGAATGTTTTTACAGGTTCCAACCAGGCTCTCCACAAGATGATCCTCGAAATGATAAAGTACTTCACTCTTCTTAGATGACAAATACTATCTATTACAGACTTCGCACTTTAGGGGGCAATCTGTTACACAAAATATTGTCACCATGACTTTCTGCAGTCAGTGTGAGTCTATCACCACTCATACTGTCCTCCTTTGTAAGTCTCAAACCTCAGCTCTTCATGTCAAGCCTTAAAAATGAGAGAAAGTCCTTTAAAATCTCTAAAACTCTGGTTCCGCACATTCTCTTAGCATTATCTGCGGTCCCTCACCCCTTGGTCATGTCACTTGCAGACCTGCCCGCTCTGTCTCTAAAGGAATGGGTGCAGACCCCTGTAAAAGTAAAAAAGGCGCAAGTTTATTATTAAAAACTCACTTTGGATTAATTTTGGACGCTTCTAGAAGGAATCTTGAGGTGGCAAGTTCGCTCCTAGGTGGTTCATGCATCCCATAACTAAAGGAGCTAACCCCTTGATGAGAGGAGTTTATCCCTTTGAAGGTGGACCTGGTAACTTCCTTCCTTTGCACTATAAAATGAGGCATTGGGCTGGTTGCTAGGGAGGTTGAAAGCTGAATATTTTTTAGGGTAAATGTTGTTGGAATTTAGACTTCCTAATTGAGCTTGAGAGGAGAGATTACATACCTTTTGATCTCTTTAGGAAGAGAGTGAAACTTGTCAAAGTAGAGGAGATTCTTGTTGGACCCTGGGTGGAGCTTGTACAGCATCAAGGCAACAAGGTTGTAAAGTTCTTCTTTGTTTAAAGTTAATACAATCAGATTCATTTTTCTCAATAAATTGTCTTCTATGGTTCATTTCATGAATTCCTTAATCATCATGATAAATATGGTTTATTATATTGGCTATGCAGGTGTTATTTGATGTGTGCCTATTTGTGTTTGCAGGTTCTTTAAAAGGGAGCTCATTCAGATGAATGGAGCGTGGATTCCACAAACTGGCATTGGACTTGAGGTAGGGTCTGAAACATCTCTTCGATTTTATTTATAAATCACAATATTTAGAGAAAGATAGAATTTTTTTGTCTTGCTTGTCGCTAGATATCAGTAGATACTAGGGAGATCGGTCTTGTCCGCAAGAACGATTTATCCGGCCGACACTTGCCTAAACGTTTCTTTTCTAGCATAGATTACATTGTTGGTCTTGTGTTCGGTAAAGTCGGTGTTTCATTGACCGGAATGAACTTCTCTTTTCATGTTTTCATCTGCTTGAAGAGCTTATTGCATCATATGTTACGATAACTTCCATATTTAAAAGACTAGAATTGCATCGACATTTGAAAAACAAAGAGAATTTTTGTTTTTGAAATGACTAATAGATAAGTTCTAGTCAGGATATTAGGAATTGGAATGTATTTTTCATTAGTTTATTTTTTGAAAAATTAAGGTAGTGAAAGATCATTTCTTTTTTAGTTGCTTGATTGTTTGCATTTGATTGAGCAGTTTCTACCCACTCTAGTGTAGGCATTTCATCGAATTGAAAGGGTCTTGTCTCATTTAGTTGCATTTGAGCTTTTTCAAGTAGCATCGCTAAGACCTGAAAACTGAAACTTAACTCAAGATCAACTTTAAAATGAATTCAATCAACCTAAGGTGCATTTGACATTAATGATCATATCTAGAAGGTCTAGGCTAGAGACGTGTTCTGGAATCTTTAAACCTAGCAGCTATCATTAGCTTCGACATTAGACAACGCTAGTATGGATTTGTTCTCCCTGTACCATCAAGTATATAACGGGAGACCCCACTAGGCTACAATCCTTTTGTCATTAGGAATCTGATTTGGCTGCCTTGCAAACGTGATACACCGAACATAGCATTTGGGGAGATTGCCTGCTCGTACTTTTTGGTTCGCTGGGAGGTATTCTACAGTTCACGGTTGCCTGATAATCCTGTTTACCTAGATCATCCAAAGCAGTCATTTGATCTTTTTGACTCATTAAACTTAAAATATCATTTGAGCACTTGTCCTTTCGAGCTCATTTCCAATCGAAAGTAATAGAGTCATCTTTGTTTCTTTCTCGACTCTTAAAAAATGAAAGAGCATCAGTCTTTTATGTGTCTTAATAATTGATTACCCAGATCCATAACACCTTATTAGTATTTTTGAGACCAAATCATGAGTTCCCTTAAAAGAACATTTTAAAGCCTTGAAGTTATTTGTTCCTTCAACTAAGACAAGGTCATTATGGCTGAACCATTTGGTTCACCCAATTCATCTTCCTCTCCTCCATTTGAAAGATTGTCTGAGGAGCCATTTCCTGAGTTACTCGAGTCACTTGAGGACCAAAATGTTGAACTTGCAATTGTTCTGAGCATTCAACCCTTTTCATCTCATCCTCCACCTACTTTCGATACTGGGTCATCTGTTGATCTTGGCCCAGAATCTCTGGACAATCTTGTTCAAACTCCAGAGAACTCACTGACCACTGACGATGAGCTTGGACTGGTTTTCTACCCTCCAAACCCTCTGTTTGACCCTATTGTGATATCATTGCAACGTCCTTACAGTCTATATGACTAGCCGGGTGTTTCTTTGGAACTATTCCCTTATACTCGTTCGACCATTCGTTATGGTTTGTTTTCAGACATGGAACCCAAAGGTGATGCTTCAGTCACATCTCCAGATGAGTCTGAAGTTTCTACTCCACAAATTGTTGAGGGGGAAGAATTGCAATTTCAGTTTCCTCTTGAGGGTTTCCCTTTTTTGGAAGGTATTCTTGCCAGTTTTCCACCCAACTATGTGTCTTTGGCGCACTTGGTTTCAGGTACACCTAGTGCCTCATCACTTTACTATAACCCTGTATGGGTGCTAGGCATGAGGCCTATGTTAGGTCCGTTTGTTACAAACAGGACTTCCCAATAGGGTGTTGCTTCAATCCCGATGCAACCTACCATTCCAAATACTCTTGTATCATCGACCCTAGTTAGACGTCAGACACAACCGACAGTTTCAAAGATTGTCTTTGTCAGTTCCTCTGTCTTGTTAGTTAGTGGCCAGATTGTGCCACTGCCTAGGGGGTAGATCCTAAATGTTTCTATGGTATCAGGTGCCACTAATGTGACTGGCTCACAAGCTCACATGCTTTGTATAAACCAAACTTCTTCTGTTATTATTTATAACCCTATTGATCCTACTGGATCAAGCAATGTCCAATACGAATAGGTTCAGAGTCCCGTTGGTTCGTCTGGATTGAGAAATGTTCAGTATCAGCAGCCCTATGGGGCTCAAGTCCAATACCAAAATCCTTATGTTCCATATGGTTCTCAAGGAATGGTTAATCAACCTTACACCTTCTAATCTGGGCAGTACATCCAGCCTGGCTATGGCCAGATTCAGTTCAGCAATTTCTTGGGCACTATTCATGTAGCCTTGCAATAGCAAGGACAACCTCTACAACAACAAGGGCAGCCTTTGTTACCACAAGGGCAACCTTTGTTGCAGCAAGGGCTCTCCGCGCAATAGCAAGGGAAAATTATCCTGCAACAAGGTCACCTGCAACAACTGCAAGGTTAATCCTTAGAACAGTTGCAGCAAGTCACGCAGCAGAAGATGCAATATGCTCCACACACCTCTCAACCCATGTCCTCGTAGGGCCAACCTCTACAGCCCCAGGGACAAATTTTGCAACTGCAAGGTCAACCCTTGCAACAAAAAAACCAACCAAGGAAGCAGCCACCCTTGTATACATATCAACAAGGTCAACCCTTGTAAGGGTAGGGTCAAGGTCAAGTCCTATAGCAGCAGGCTCAAATTCCTCATGTCCTAGGTCAACAGGTTCAGAACCCTACTAGCCAAGGGCATCAGGTACAAAATCCCTACCTCCAAGGGAAAAAAGTGTATCAACCTTATGCCCAAGGATTGCAGGTCTAGAATCCTCTTGTTCAGGGACAACAGGTTCATGAGCTGTATGTTCAAGGAAAATAGGCTCAACAACCTTTTAACTCGTACATTTCTTATCAACAACCTATGCTTGGATAGTTTCAAGGTATTCAAGGGCAAAATCTTCCCTATGGTCAAGGTAATCTGCAATGGGGGCAGCCTCGAATGCCATATGGCCAAAATCCCCCACTGTGGAGCCAAAATCCTTACCAACAGGGATGGGGTCGTCCTTATGGGCCCGCTTATCAACCTCCCATACCTTTTAACACTTAATTACCTTTCTTGGCTACACTCGAGTTGCCAGATGTATCGTGCCTTACGAATGATCCGATCCTTGATTTGTCCTATTGGCCTCCAGTGCCATCCAAGATACCAAGTTATTTCCCAAAGTTCGATGGGAAAGCTAAAGAAGATCCTCAGGCCCATGTGATGACATATCATCTCTAGTGCTCATCGAACTCATATGTAGACGATTCCATTCATCTCTATCTTTTCCAATGAACCCTCATGGGTGCTGCAGTGAAATAGTACATCAAGCTACCTTGAAGTACTTAGCATGACTTTAACTCTTTAGCTATGGCTTTCCTCATGCATTTTCAGTTGCTGGTTCGCTATGAAACTAGCACCTATTTGCTCACATCACCTAAGCAAGATACTGCGATGCACATCTTTGATCACATCCATGAATGGAGACGTAGGCATTTCCTGATCAAATTTGAGATTGTTGATCAGTTGCTCACTAAATGGTTTACCAAATCATTCATAGCCCCAATTTCTCGTGATATAGATATGGGTGGATGCATCACCGAAGAGCAGGTCATCACTCATGGACAGTACTTGGATCTAGTTTACTCTCATTCTGGCACTTTATACGAGTTATTACCGAATGCTCCGTGGCCATCATCTGATCCCACAACATCAAAGTCACTAGTTGTTCCTCCCTTTGATGGAGTTATTGGTTCAGTATCGTAGATCCCCATAAAAAATGATTCCAAACAAAAGTCGGTCCCGAATGCTACCCCTAATAGTTCATCTCAGAATCCACCAGGCCCTAGTAAAACCTCAGAGGTCCACACTATCCAGTCTACCGTAGTGGACAAATCCTTGAAAGGGAAAAAGAAAGGAAAAAGTAAAAGCTAAAGCCGATGCCCTGAAACAGGGTCCTCCCAAATTGTTTGCTGGCAAATCTTCACAACAAAAATCTAAGTATCCCTGCCTCATTTGCGAGGAAGATCGCTACACTAAGGATTGTCCTTGATGATCTGAAGTTAGTCGCCTGCTCAAAGAGACCCCTTGTGTCCTAAAAGAGTTGTTTCCGTCTCAACAGACCCTAATGGTAGACCAACCATGATCTGCTTCCTCTGGATCTCAAGCTTTCATGATGAGCATGCCTATTAATGTGTCTACCTGATCGAAAGACTATCAAACTCTAGCTCCAGTAGCCAGGAAAGAGAAATAAGTTGCACCTTATTCTTCTACCTTGAGTTTTTGCCCTCTGTAAATTGAGCACCCTAACCCTGATTCCGCTATGCGGCCACCCTCTTGAGGTGTACTATGGAAATACTCGTATAATCCCAACACAAAAGCTGCTCAACACTACAATATTGTTGAGGATTTGGCTCAGGCACCATCAACCATGTCGGGTCTCGAGGTACTCCAAAGCTGCCCATCGCAGCGGAAATCTTTGCTGTCAGCTATTGGGGGCATTGATCCCACCAATTACAATTTCATATGTTTTGATCTAGAGAACCATGTTCCATGACTCCCTCATCAGATTACCTTTCTTATTCAGGCAATCATCAATGAGAAGACCATCCACCGCACTGTCATCGATGAAGGTGCTTCCACTTGCATCATGTCAGCTGCATGTTGGAAGGCTATTGGTTCCCCTGCACTGAACTAGTCTCCGAACACTTTGGAAGCTTCTGATGGGCACGATTTGTGACCCTTCAGTGTCTTACCTAACCTTGCCATCACCCTTGAAGGCAAGACAATGCAAGTCGAAGTAGAAATTGTTGATGCCAATATGAATTATAATCTTCTACTCAATCGAAGTTGGACTCATGCCATGCATGCCATGGCCTCCTCTTTGTTTTGTGTGATCCATTTTTCCCATCAAGGGAAAATCATCACCACTGATCAGCTCTCTCTCTTTGCCTATTCCTCCTCAGATGGAAATGTTCCGTACGTCATGGTGCTCCCTATGAGAGTGTGGGGGTGGGTATCTTCAAAGATTCTACCTTAATGGGAAATTTTCCACTCCCACCTCCTCATGTTTCCTCTGTCAACATGATCTCAGTCAAATCTGATCCCTAGGTCATACCTGCACCAGATCTTGTTGATAAATGGGGCAAGGTTATGTCGCTTAGTCCCACTGAAGTCAATTACGTGGAAATTGTTTCGGCTTAAAACTATGCATCCTCTGATTCTCATATGTCGAAGACCTCTTTCGATACGTACTCTCAATCCGCATGGCTTGGCACTTTGGAATCGTCTGATCCCTTAGCCAATACCTTCCTTGTTGATGAAGGTATCGTGGAAATCATGTCTCTCCAAGAACCACCTTGGATCGATACTCATCATTTCTCCTCATTCCTGCCTCGCCCGATGGTCATGTCTACTTTTTATGAAGAATGCTCTTCTCCGCTGCTTATTGATGTGTTAGTTTACCATGACATGATCAAGATCTTTCAACTGAGGGCACCTTTATCCCTTCATGGATTTAGGATTTTTCACCCTCCCCAAGTTTTCACTGATTGCCCATTATTGCAATGGGGTTGCCATCTGACTCGTAACCCTCCCTCGCCCAAGGGGCATGGGGGCAAAGCCTTATATGAGTTCTACTCCATTATTTGGCCAAGTCGATGCTTACTTGTCATGACAATGGTAAAACTCTGGTGTCCTTCTGTGTTGATTGATTACCTGAGTCCCAGCATGGACTCCCTCACGAAGTACTATGCTTAGGTCATCTTGCATGGTTACTTGTGTACATTAGTGTGTGATTCATTTTTGTACAATGCGGTTTTGTGTGATAGTTTTCAAACAACTTTCCTATTTACTATGCTTTTCTTGCTTTGCATATGTTTGCGACTCCTCAAGTTGGTTTCACTAATGTTGCTTGCCGTAGTACCTGGATCCTATCATCTGTGGCATGGGCTATCTATGACCCTAGCGGTGAGTTGATTGACCTTCAAGGGATATTCCTAGGTCCCACAACCAACAACATTGCTGAATACAGTGCGGTCATCGAACTGTTATCATAAGCCATCGCTCTGGGCATCAGAGAATTGGTTGTCAACCTAGATTCACAATTTGTCATCCTTTAACTCAATGGGAAATATTCCATCAGGAACCCTCAAATATTGAGAATGTATCTCCATATCCATCTATTGGAAAGGAATTTTTATTATATTGATCATATTCCTAGACACATGAATACATTGACAGTTGCATTAGCTAATTACATGTTGTATAAACATTTACGAAACATGTAAAAGATAAAACAAACCATTTGTACCATAATAGACAGGAAAATACAACAGATATATATGATATATATATATATATATATATATATATATATATATATATATATATATATATATATATATATATATATATATATATATATATATATATATATATATATATCTATATCTATATCTATATCTATATCTATATCTATATCTATATCTATATCTATATCTATATCTAGATATATATATATATATATATATATATATATATATATATATATATATATATATATATATATATATATATATATATATAGTGAGAACGTTTGATACATCAGAACACCAAAAAATAATATGTGTGTCTAAAATAACATCGGTGGCTTGTAGGCCTCATACATCTGTGGCACGTAGGCGTCAAAATATATGTAAGCACTGCACCTAGGAACTAATCAGCATGGTGATCATGGTAGCACAAGACGACTCGTGCAACACAACTCAGTAATCGGTGGATCCGATTTGAGACTCCCACCATGTGTCTCTCGTACTAACGGGGAATGTCTCCTCAAGGTTCCTTGTGATCTCCTCCTCGTTGTCACTACCTTCCTTATAAGGGGCGACAGCATTAATAGGGCAGGGAATGTGCCTGGCTATCGGGGAGATCTCGTCTGGTCGCTATGGTCCAACATCTGCATGAACAAGAGAAAAGTTATAAGCACATATATACCAAAAACAATTAAAAAATCTCAAAATTGAAATTTGATTTTTTACCTTCGTCATCGAAGTCCTCTCCATCTGGTAAGGGCATGTCTTGATCTCCATGAAAATTAGTGCCACTATATGGCTAGTCCTCCACGATTATCTTTTGTCATCGTAGCCATGAAAATAATGCAGGTCGGTATGACATATGCTGACCCCCAGTAATCCTCAGCATCAAATGACTCTAGCAGGTCATCCGCGGATTGCGTGGCATAGGAGGATCCACCTCAGTCAGTTGATACTAGAACAACGGTACTTATTCTAGGAAGAAGCTCACAAGCATAGATCTGAAGCCAAATTGCTTCAGATTCCTCGCCTTGGCTTTAGACAGCTGGCGCTTGATGTTCATCTTCATGGCCTTTACCTAGTTTAAGTTCGTAAGAGTTGTGCAGTTAATAACATAAAGGAAATTCAACTTGTTAGTCTCATGTTCTGCCCAGGACCCCACCACTCTGTTGATAATCAACAGAAGCACCCTTAGTGTCAGATCCCACACACTAGAAATCTCTATCTTCCCACTTTTGGATTTTAGAGCGTCAGGGCAGTGTTTGGAAACCAAGGAAGATATGATTGCCCCAATCGGATGTGACCCATACAAGTTCATTGGCTCACCTCTACAAGATAGTCTAGTGATGAAGTAAATATTTGAAGTTTCCAACTCTAGCTCGTGGTCGCCAATGACAAAAAATCTCCCGATTAACGTCCCAAAGGCTAATTAGGTATGGAAGAAACTCGGGCTGGGCCCGCATCCCTGGCATAAGGAAGAATTTGAGGAGCTCGGAATCGCTCAAGGCCTCCAGGAAATTTGGGTCATTCATTACCTTGGTGTCAACATCTTCATGTTCCCATTCCTTCCAATCCACCATTTTTGGCGATTCTCTCCTGCAAAAGACATTAATTTGAGTCAATAATCATCCTTGGCTCATAAAATTTAAGTTTAAACAGTCAGTTTTTGAGAAAATAGGGTTTTTCCCTATCCAAGACCCTAGCACGCCTGTTTTAAAAATAGTTGCGTCGATCGGCACGGAAGGCTTTGTTAATCACCCTTGGCCGGCACGATTCCGTGCCCGAAAATCACGCCGACCGAGGGAAAAAAAGATTTTCAAAAACCTCCTCAAAAATCTTTAAAAAAATAGCTAAAAGCGGAAATAAATAGCATGAAAATGTAGCTCAAGGCTTCAGCTATTACCTAGAACTGGCAGCTCGTCGATTGACCTCTCGGATCTCCCGCAATCGGCTTTGGAACAATTAGGGAAAAAGTGGGTAAAAAGTCCTCACAACAAAGGTAAAATGGTAAATGGTAAAAATGTATTTACTTTTCCCCTTTTTTATTCATTTTTTCATGAAAATATCAAGTTTTGTAAATATTTTGACCTATTTTTGCCTCAACAACTCAATAATACACTTTACCTTACTTGTGTAATGGCAAGTGATGGATGTTCGACGATGATAATGAGTCACATTTCCGCTCTTTTCTCAACTCGTTAAACTCATATGAAAAGATTGCAGAGTAATTTTTTCCCTTTTTGACTCTTTAAAGAGAATAAAAATGGGGGGTCCGCTTTCAGCTCTTTTCTGACCTTTTAAAAGAGAAAAGATGGCCGAGCCCTTGTTGTTTTGAACTTGTTAATGGATGCGAAACGTTGTGTGCCCAGTATATGTTTACCCCTTTTTTTGGGCTGGGAGGCACTATTTACAAAAAAGGTACTCCTTGACTGAAATGGTCAAGCAGTTCTCTCAAGTATTGTTTTCTACCTTTTCGGGCTCAAGAGACACAAACGTATGAAAAGGGACTATGTGGAGTTTTCTTTACATGTCTTTCTTAAACTCTCTAAACATGAAAAAGATATAGATTTACACCTTTTTTAGACTCGTTAAACTATTAAATGACATCAGATTTGTCACCATGACGAACATGAGCTTCTCCTTCCTAGGGCTCGTTAAACTTACTAGGTTGGATTCATCCAAAGGATGAACTTACAGTGCAAGCATATGCTATCCCCTTCAAGCTTGTGATGAAAAAATAATTGGGGTACTTTCCAAAAATGGTGTGGGATTATTTGAAAATCTATCAATCGTGTTGGTAGCTCACTCTTGAACATGACACTCTTTGCTTTGTGTTGGGTTGGGACATCCTCCTTTGCATTGTTGACCTTCCTGGGTTTGGACCATTCATTTTTGCCTTCCATTTTATCTCTGCCTTGTCATTATGACCACCGATCCCATGGATCCAAAAGTGGTAAAATTTCCAATTTGTGTCTTCGATATGTTCAAGAGTTGTCCTTCTGCAGTTACACTTACTTCTGATTCTCTGTATCATCCAAAATTATTTTGCATCCTCTCGTCTCGCGTCATTGATGTGGGATTCATTATGGCCCTCCTTCGACACGGTCACGACATCAGCTCATTATATGGGAAGTTGACTGAGGGACTCCCTTCCAGTACCTTAAGCTTGCATGCCCTAATGGCAAGTTCTTCACACTCGACGACAAGTTCACATCATTGGCTTTCGATCGAATGATTTTGCGAATGTTCAACTTTAGTTCCTCTATTCACATTCTGTGGATTGTGTTGATAGTACCTTGAGGACCATTGTCATTATTGGTGGTTTCTCTCGCACTTGTTAATAGTTCACATCATTGACTAGTAATCAAGCGAATTTTTAGCATGTTCGACGTCAACACATCTATTCACATGCTAGGATCTGTACTTTGATTGGGTCGTGTTGGAGCTCAAGACCCTGGACTCAGATCACAAAATTCCAGGTTGCGAAGTGGTGTGACATGGTTATGATGATATGCATGTCTCATTTAGATGGTTGGCTGCAACCAGAACATGAGTGATCATATGTGATCCTTATCATTATTGGATGGCTATGACTATACCTTGGTTTCATTATGATCCTCTTTGACAGATGGCTACGCCTATACCTAGGTCCATTTACATGATCATTCTTTGGATGGCTGCGTCCATGCCACAATTCATGTATCATTTGATAGAGATCTCAGTCTATGTATATGTATTTGTACTTTCTTGTAGGTTTTCCAATCGCAGACCGGTTCCCTGCACTAATTTATAAAGCATTTCATCCCTCACTCTAGTTTGGCCTTCACGCTTTAGGGCGCATCTATTACACAACATTTTTTCATTGTCCCTGTACTCCCCGTTCCTTGATCCTGGAGTACCTCTACGGTGAACCCCACATGCTTTGCCTTCATGAAGAAACTCCCATTGTGTCCCACTTCATGAGTAAATAAATTCCATTTTGCACCATTTCCCCTTAAACTTCTGTTTTGCCTAGTTTACAAGACCGACGCTAATGGCCTTTGTCTCCCTCGCACCAATGTGCAGAGATGGCCTTTGTCTATTATCATGTTTGTTATTTGTTTTTGTTTACTTGTTTCAGGAGCTTCAAGAAGGAAATGAGAGATTGTTGGAGCGAGCAAGAAAGGACATCATCAAGAAAGATAAGCAGACCAAGAGGTAGGCCCTCTTGATTGATTCTAGCCTAAGGAAATATTCCATAGAATGTATTTGTTGTGGCTAGACTCATTATCGGGTTAGAGGAATTCGTTTGTGTTTGCACTTATAATTTTAGTTCACCATAATGGTTCATCGATAGTGGAGCATCGAGGCATATGAATGGTTCAAGAGAAGTGTTTGAGAGATTGACAGAATGTGAGTTTGATCTACATGTAAAAAATGGAAATAGGATTCAAAAGATAGTCAAAGGAGCAGGGACTATACCAATTTGATGGAGTCAAGAGGGCTGTTATGAGTTCAAAATGTACTATGGATACCAGATCTCAAATGAAACATGTTTTCTATCTCAATTATTGATTCTGAGAGGTATGAGATCATGTTCCATGATGCAAAAGTGATCATCAAGCCCAGGGGCTCTAACGCCATTATTGGAGTGATACTTGGAGTCAGAGAAAGTGGGTTGTATAGGCTGAAGGGAAATCCAATCAACCAAGGAGATAAGAAGGTTCCTGAT
The DNA here is from genome assembly GCA_031772625.1 of Pinus tabuliformis. Lineage (NCBI taxonomy): Eukaryota > Viridiplantae > Streptophyta > Pinopsida > Pinales > Pinaceae > Pinus > Pinus tabuliformis. The sequence continues at coordinate 81,335,496 of CM062809.1, forward strand.
ACTTAGAGAGAGTTGAGTTCGAGAGGGACTTTTCAGACTTAGAGGGAGATTCCACAACTTGATGCATCATTAAAGGTAAGAAAGAAGTCTTATATAGATGACAAGAAGGAGACATGGAATGGTTTAAAGGCTTATCAAGAAAATAAGATGCAGGAAGCTTCGAGTAGAAAGGATAGTTCCAAGGAGAATATTGTTCATGCTTTAGGTTATGTTGTTGTGGTAGAGGAAAATGAGGATGTATAGTGGAAATAATTCCTAGAGGAGGATCATGTTCCTGTGTGGGCATATGATGTACTTCCATGGAATGAAAGTACCTCCCTCGCTAAGAGAGAGTGCTAATTTTTGTATCTTGGGAGGTACTCCCACAGATCATGGGTACTTTATTTTTGAGGAGATGAATAAAGTACCCATGTCAAGGATTCTAACCCTAAGTGAGAGGGAAAACAAATCAACATAATATTATAAGGGTAAGTGGGCTAAAACTATAAAAGGATCTAAAGTTTTCCTAAGAATATCTGAAAGTAAAATCTAAATAGAGGCCAATGGAGATGCCTAATGACATATTTTTCAAGAGATAATTCGTGAGATTTGTTCATGAGTGAGGGAGATCTATCTAAAACAACAACAACAAGGAAGTTCAAGCCATGTTTGGTAGACCAAAGAAGGCTAGATTTGTGTAAATTCTGAGCAACCTAAAATTGTGTTGTAGATCCATTGAAAGGAGGTCGAGTTTAGAAAATATCTTTTCCATGGAGCAAGGCCTGAATAGGATACCATCTAAGCTAAATATATGGTCATGGAAGGAATTAAATTAGCCACAAATTTTACATATATCTAGTTAAGGAAATGATTTTTCTGGAGTTGTTAAGAGCTAGTTAGGATCTGTTGTAGGAGGCTACACGAAGGAGGGGACTGACCATTAGTATAATATGTGATCTAGGGAGGGACAACCATAGTGAAAAGAAGCATTATAGGGAAACATCAAGCTATTTTTGAAGGGCTTGCAGGACTAGTTATACCCTAGTATTGGCCTTAGCTAAGGAGAAGCCAGTAGCAGACTTAGCCAAGAGTCTTTAGGTGAGGACAAAGCTGCTAGACGTTGTAGACTAAAGTAGAAATGAGGTAGCTTAGTGGTTTTGATAGAAAATGAAGGGTCTCAAGAAGAGGGAAGAATAGACACAAGTGGCTTAAAGGGAAGATCTGTGCTAAAAGTGTGATTAGAAGTCTGTAGTAGTGTGAATATGAGGAGGGCCAAGGAGATCATACCACATAATCTTGTAGAGGAGCATATATGAAGAGAGTTGAGGAGATATAGACACACATGACTAGATCTATAAAGAAGAGGGTAAGATTTGAGGAGGGTCGAGGAGTTCTATCCATAAAGGATTAGATATATGAAGAAGAGGGTCAGATCTATGAAGTCTGTTTCGTAAAGGAGTTCTAAACAAAAGGGAGATTTGACTGTTGAGGTGATTGCATAAGGATTGGTTGAAAAGGACTACAAACAATTCAATGACCATGAGTTGAAGGACAAGATTAAGTATGCAATTCATTTTATTGGGAAGATTGAAGATATAAAGGATTATATCTCAAGCCCTAGATCACTGAAAGGGTAGATTTTTTATTTTATTGTAAATTGTTAATTTGTATCAAAGATTTGAAGGGCCATGATCCATGGTACGAGATCCCTAGTGTTTTACTATTAATGGATTGATAATAAGAGTTATTTGGACCAATATTCTTGTGTGTTGTTGTTGGTTTCCCTGCTAATTTGTTCTGTTGCGATAAGTTGCTAGTTAAGGGCTTCTAGTCTGTTTATGTGCTAAGATCACTCATAGACTAGAACTAGGGCCTATGAAAAATTAATAATAAGATGGTCCACTAGTGGATTTCAAATGATTAAAAACACTAATATAAGGGATTTGGAGAATCATACATAAAGTTCATAAACTATATTTCAAGTTTTTACACTAAGATCTACTAAAGTAGAAACCCATAATTTGTTATTGTCTAATGATAACTTCTTTTAATTAGAAAATTCATTTGGTAAAATTAACATTGTTATTCTTGACGTTAGTTTTATTGTAGTAAAAGTAAAATAATAGTGTTTCATCATATGGAAAATACATATGAAAACAACGTTTAGAACTATAAATCATTTACTTATTGATTAAAATGAAAAAACTCATCTATTAGAAAGAAATTTGAAATCAATGTCATTGTTATGTCAATTACAAAACTACAATTGCTTCCTCATGTTGAGTCGTAGATAATGACATGTGAATACCTATGCATTGCCAAATTTTACTTTAATTTTATTAAATATTATACAATTGAATTGCAACTCTTTATGCAATAAATATTATACAATTGAACTGCTACTCTCTATATAATGTGTTGCTTTTAAGACATTAACCCTATTGTTTGTGCATTCCTCTTCATTTGGGTTATAAACTATTTCATTTTTTAATGATATTTGTTACTATCCACTTGAGTTACATGTTTTTTTTTTAAATTATTTTATCTTTAGTTTTGTTTAAACTAGTGTACAAAAATGAACATTTTGATAGTTTGATTTGTTGTGATTCGATAAATAATATCGAGTAGGAAATAAATCAGTTAAAAGGAAAGTGTGGTAGTTATTATTATTTATTTGATTATAATTTCCACTTACAATAATTATTAATCTTTTAAATATAATGAATATGGACCATGACTATGTTATCATCCTAAAATATATGTTTCTTTTTATATGAATTTCACATTTGTTTCAATATGAGTGTCAATTCAAATTTCAACATGAGTTTTTATAAGGATTATTTGATACTAGAAATTAGGAAACCAAAAGTATATATTATATGAAGATACCATGGATAAATTAAACTTAGTTTATGTCATATAGATCTCTATATATTCTATTACAAGCTCATGAGGTGTACCCCCATCAGAGATCTTAGAAGTTTGCACATGTTGCCTTAGAAAAAATATCATACTTTTATGCTTTTATAAATATATATGTCAACACCTCTGTATAAATTTCAATTTTCACATTTATATATTTGTTTCAATTGAATGCAACTTATACATGGCCCTTTTGCTAGCTAAACTCATTATAGATTTGCTAGCATATTTGAACATGAGTATATTTCTTAGTATTGACAGCCTTGTTTTACAAAACATAGGGAAATGTTCATTCCAATTTCCATCTATAATTCATCCTTTAAACAATTAAATTAAACTTTATTAGTCTAATTTTATTAAACCCTTATTATTAGTAGTATTTTCCATGAAATATGGTTCAAATTTATGCAATATGACAATAACCCTATGCTTAAATACACGACTGATCATATCCTATTCTTAAATACATTATTGATCATATCTTATGCTTGAATAGCTACCTATTTGGTGATATAGTGGAAAGGATTTATCTTACCCTTCCCAAAACATATGTAGTTAACACTGTCCTATCCCATGATTATTATTACTAGCTAGAATTTGTAGTTACAACTTGCATTCAAACATAATCATGCAAAAGTTGTTCATTTTCATATTCACATATTATGAATAGCCTAATCAAGTTCATAGGCATCTTCATGCTTTGTTACAATCAGTTAAGTGTTGAAAATGACAACAAGAAAATCCTGATTTAATTTTCCCTTGAACTAAATTCGGAGAAAATCAAAATTCCACATCACAGGACAACTCAAATGAGTTAACTGAGTTGTTATCACTTAGTTATCTTAGCTAATTCGATTTGAGGGCCTAACTTGATTTATGTAGAGTGGTTCCTAAATTTTAGGAGCCTAGGTTGATTTTAATTTGAGTTGTAATAGTTTAATTTAGTTAAGCTGAGTTAAGGCCAGTTAAACTAGTTCCAACTGTTGGAGGAACTAGTAGGAGGTCTAATAGTGGGGTGCAACTTCATGTGTTCAACCAGTTAACTGATAAATCATACATAATTAACTCATGCATGCATGAAATTCAAGCACAATTGAGATTGGAGTTCAAGGGCAGTATACTATCAGTTGTATAATTTTTTGAGTTGTATAGGTGCTGCATGCAGTTAGAGAAGGGACTATAGGGATTTTGTAATTCAGGATGGGGATTTCCCTAATTAAGAGCGGACTAGTTACAAAGGAAACAACACAAGTAAATAGGAGCTTGGCAGGTAACATAATTGGTTAAGTATTGACCAGAGGTAGCTTGTGAAGCAGTGTGATAGAATATACTTGTGCAGAGATTGTTCAAGATTGAACAAGCATTGTATTTTCTTATCTATTTTTCCTGATATAATGCAATATACAGATAGGAAGGGGTTTTGAGCATCAAGATTTCCCATTATATAAATATTTGAGCATATGTGATTGAATCTTGTCTCATGTTTTGTGATTTCGCGATCAATTAATTGTTTTTGTTGATGAGTAGAGAAGATTCAAGTCTTTTGTTTTAGTATATTACATAATCAATTTGAATCTACAAGGAATTTCTACACGGTATCAAATCTAGAATCACAATAGACAATAGAATTAAAAGTTTGTTAGGAGGTTTGAATTACCAGATCAATGTTGCAAGTTTTCTGCAAGATTGAGAAGATGAATTTCACCAAACTCAGGCTCAAGTATGATGTGGAAGGAACCAAAAATTTTGTGGCATGGAAGATCCATATGTAGGTGGTATTAGATGGTAATGGGCTACTTGATTAAATGAAGACATAAGTGTTTAAATCCCCAGTAGCTGATGCAGAGGATCTCATTCAGTGGAAGAAGGATATAGCTAGATAAAGGAGAATCATATTGGAGGGAGTTCCAGGTCATATTGTCTCAAATATCCACGAGAAAGAAAATCCATTCATGATGTAGAAAAAACTGACAAACTTGTTTGTTAACAATAGTGATCACAGGAAGCTGGAACTCAATGACAAGCTTCAAAGTATCAAGATGAAAAAGAATGATATAATTCCACAGTGCTTGAGCAAGTTTACACAATATCATGATGAACTTGGCAAGGTTAGTTTGACTGTCCTTGAAGAAGATTTGGTAGCTCTAGCTCTGTTGGGTCTTCCCAAGAGTTGGCATAGTTATCAATATTTTGTGAATAGTAGAGACAAAATACCAAGTTGGGAGCAGTTATGGTTTGATCTAGTGCAGGAAGAAATAAGGCCGAAAGACCGAGATGGGACCTCATCCAAAGAAGAGGAAGAGAACCTTGCATTAGTCAACAAAGAAAAGAAATCCAAGGGAAGGAATTTCCAAGGCAAGGAGGGCAAGAAGAAATACTTTTCCAACATCAAGTGCTTTCACTATCATGAATTCAGACACTATGCCACAAAATGTCCATAGAAGAAGGAAAAAAAGAAGGATCCTACAGTAGTAACAACATGTGAAGCTCTAACTTCTCAATTCAAGATTGATTTTACTCTCATTGCATGCATGACAAGCACAGTAATGGAAAGCATGTGGTATCTTGACAATAGGGAATAGAGATCTCTTTAGTGACTTGGAGGAGAAATACGTCACAGAGAACATTGAGTTTAGAGACAACGAGATGTATAGCACGATTGGTATTAGTATAATCACTTTTTAGAGGGAGTCTGACTCCCCTCTCAGACTCAAGGATGTGATTTTTATTCCAGGTCTAAAGAAGAATATTGTTTCCATCGCGGTATTGGAAGATCATGGCTACATTGTGATATTTACCAAAGGAAAGGTTTTCCTTAGACACATCTCCATGGGACAGGTGAATTAGATCGGTGTGTGAGTCAAGAACATGTATGCACTTGATGTCAAATATGCATGAAAAATCTTGAGGAGCAAGGAAAAGGTTAAAGACTTGGTGATTGAGAGGGAGCATAATTTACCTCACAAAATAGGGCCTTAGAAGCAGCCTCAGCAAGTTGCGGAGCAACCATAATTGGAGAAGCAGACAAGAGACAGAGTGGAAACATCCACTCAAGTAGAGACCTCCAATAGGGGGAAATTTCAAGCTAAGTGGGTGTTATCACTTCGTAAGTTCTTAAGGCTATGAAATAAACCTAGAGATAACCACAGAACCACTTTTAAGCTTAGAAGCTAGCCCTTCTAAACTTGGAGAGGGATCACTCTATTGGATATAGATTTATTGTTGTGCAATTTTAGGCTAGTTATTAGGTTTAGAGTTTGATTTTTTGAAATGTTTGCTTGAAACTGCAAGGAAAGGACATTAGGAAATGGAGTCAAAGTCTTAGGGTGTCTAGATACAAAAATATCAGAATAGATTGAAATAGCACAAGGTAGGAAAGCTATTGGATCTTTGAAGATTTATGGAGTGAAAGGGAGGAAAAGATTCATATTCAATTAAACGTAGAGCATTTGAACATGAATTCTATATTTAATCTCAGTTTGAAAACATATATATTGCTTATAAGCCAGGACAGAGGGTAATTAAACAAGTTCAGCCCTTCATCTTCTTTTAAACAATACATATCAGAAAGACATATGAAAAATAGAGATATAACAAGTTTACTAGAGAAAAAACGTCACTAATTTGTCTGAAACATGAATATTGGAGTGATATTCTATATTAATGAAATGATCACTTTTAGCTCAGAGAATAGCTTTACATCAAAGTATGCTTTCTTGATACAAGTACAAACATTTTTACTTCGATTTATGAAGTAAATATACAAAAAATATCAAAATATCTTGATTTGGAATATCAATATTTTTACAAAATATCTTAAAACTAGTTTACAAAAATAATACATAAATGTAGGCAAATAACACTGTTGTAGTCCTCTGGCACTATCTTCGAGGATTGATGGGGATGACTTGGCCTGAAAACGTGTTTCTTTGTTGTTGAAGGTGGAAAATTGTTTTACTCAAGTAATTGGCACAATTTGTCCCATCTATCTTCATTTGGAGTGGAGAATTTAACTAGCTTCCAATAGATTTCATCCACCTTGGTGAACTTTTAAAAAGTAGTTTCGACAATCAATAAATGATTTATCTTGTGTTTTATAAGCAAATCGAAATCCAAAACTTCCATGAAGGCTTTTATTGTGATGCTTCCTTTGATGGTGGGAAGCTTTTACTTATCCCTAGCTATGGTATATAACTTATGGTGATAATCGTCTATCTTGGTCAACTTATCTCCAATTGATATCAAACCTGGAAGCCCCTTCTAATTTAGTACATTAAATTTCCTATGAAAATTTTGAATGTTGGCCTCTAAACTGTGGCACTTATTCTCAAACTGTAGCTTCACGTTCCTTTTTGTAAGGACCCTCGTCACCTTAAAAATTGTCTTTGTCCTGTCTGCAATCTCAAGCTCCTTCAATTCTTCTTTGGTCTTCGAATTCAAAACCCTGATTAAGGCAGTGGCTTCATCTGACTTCTATCCTAAATCTTCTTTCACCTCTTTAATGAATTATTTAGATCTCTGTACTAATTCCTCCTACTCAAAAATAATCTCAATAGAGGGCCATATTTCAGTCATGGCCTCATTTATTTCTATCCAAATGTTTTCCTTTACCTGTGCAAGTGTTTGTGCCATGACAGACTCATTCTCCAACTATTAAATTATTTGGGTTAACCTATGAGTCTTTTGAAGCTCTGATATGTACACATTATCAATCTCTAATTTATGTTCTTGGAGATTGTTTATCTGAGCTTTTAGCTTCTCAATTTCCTGTCCTTTTTCTCCTTCAGAATTTGTAGATTGTGCCTCAAATGTGATGGTTTCTAAAGTGGATGCCCAGGCTACTGATGTAGATGCAATAGGAACTATTGTGAGTGGAATGGATTCCAACTGTGTTGACTGCTCTCTCTCCTTCAACAATTTCTCCATCTCAATATTGATTTCATTGATATGTCCACTTTGTTCAATAATAATTCTGAACATGTCTTCCTTCTATTTCTTTAACTGTCCAACTTCTTTTTTCTGTGGGTCTTTAGTAGATGGAAGCTTGAGCTACTTCTTGAGCGTTGCAATGTCAACATTCTTCCTTCTAATGATTTCTTTTGCAATTTTCACATTGTTGGGATCATATCCCATTTTAATTACTATATCTTCTAAAGACTTGATGTTTGTGTCTTTAGCTAGAGAGGAGACCTTTTCTAATTTGAGTTGGAACTAAATGTTGTTGACCGAAGCTTGCAGCCTAGAAGTTTCCATTATTGAATTTGTTAAGGTTGAATGCAACATTTCCCCTATTTTCTTATGCAAGTCTATCTAATCAATTGTATGAATTTGGTCAACATTGAAAGAAAATATGGATTTCTTGTAATCTTATGGAGTTTTAGGGAAAGGAAATTTAGCTTGGAGGAAGATTATCTGCATTTTTCCTTTCATTGTGTCAAAGGCAAAGAGTAACCTATGCTACAAGGATGTTGTTGGCTTCCAAAAATGTGTATAAGTTGTAGCTTTTAACATCTCATTTTTCTTCTTAATATTTTTATACTTGGAAAATATATTTGGTTTAGCTTGGCCATGAACCAATTCCCTAGAATTAGAGGTATCTAGTGGCTCTTGGGAGGCTGAAGAGGATGGAGATCCTATAAAAATATCATCACTCCTAGAAGAAGTAGGGGACCTATCAAAAAAATGGTGGAATGTATATGTTCCTCCTCCAAAAATTCTCATGCTAGATTGGTCTTCTGTCTCTTCTTGTAAATTTTTAATTCCTTCCCCTGGATTCTATGATTGAAGGGGAAATATCTTCTCTTGGCCTCTTGTCCTGCTTCTCTTGAGGTGGTGGAGTCTGTGATTTTTTTGTTGAGAGTACCTGTTCATCTGCCTCCTGCAAATTATTCTCCTGTCATTGGTCTTGATTTTCATATTTTTGTATTTCTGGTCAGAGAGTATGAGTGTAGGGAGTAGTCTTTTGTTCTACTCTCAGTTTCGAAATTATTCCCAAGGGGTCATATGACTAGGTGAAGCTGAGTTTGAAGTTCATCTTCTTGAGGAGGATGTCTACCTCTTTGGCTATTGTCCTGGTATTGCAGATAAAAGGGCTAACCTGTGTTTTTATTTTAAATTGATATTTCTTCTTAGTTGCTATAAAGTGCAAATCATCCATCTTAATCATCTGTATGATATAATCTAGTGAGAAAATTATCATTGGGACAAACTTGGGCAACCTGTATGGTGGTCATTCACACCCATACACTCTAATTTTTGTATAATTTTGGTACAGGTACCATTCCCCTATTTTATTCTTCTCAATGAGATGAGGAAATCTTTTGATCTGAGATGCTATCCTTGGTTCAAAATTACTATTCAATAGGAAAGACACTAAATATAAAAATTGGTCAACATACTCACTGAAGGTAAATTCATTGGAATGCTTCCTTACCAAGGAATTCCAATGAATTACAAACTGGGCATTTCCTTGCTCATCCAATTTTTGTAAGGGAAACCGAAATTTGTCTGCTTGATGGAATGAAAGTAAATAAACTAGAACTGAAGCTTACTTAAAAGTTCCCTCTGTAGAAAATTTTAGGAACTTCTCATGGATAACATCTGCTAGAAAATCACTGTAGTTGAAGATGATTGAGGGATTTTCACTTGTTGAAAAGACTGATAAAAATCCTATGATGGCCTCATCAACCCATTGATAGGATTGATATCCTAGTAAACAATAAACAATGGAGGTAATTTTTTTTGTCATCTCAGGGAACGTGGAGGATGAATAGGGGGGAATTTTATTAGGCAATTGGGCATCTTCAGGGAGGAACGTTTCAAAAATCTTTCCTCTGTGAGGGAATGTGAGGCTCTTGTATAATTCCATGAGGAAATCTACTAAAAAATGTTTCAAAGGGGAAGAATTATGAATTTGCAGCATTTGGGAAATGGAATAAGAGGTAATTGTGAAAAGGATATCATTATTTTGGGCTACAAATTCCCTCTGAATGGGAATGTACAGGAAGTGGCACCATGAAAAGAATTCAGGGAAATGGTGGGTCTGGGGGAAAATGAATTGGGATGGAAAGGATTCCCACAAAATGAATTCATCACTAAGATAAATAAAGTTTCGTTTTAACCAGCTGTGGAGTTCATAGAGGTCGAACTCACAACTGGTTTCAAGGATATTGTATTCTTGATCTACCAGGGGTTGATGGTCCAAGTCAATTACAGGGGGTAGAAAGGGGGTTTCATATGTGGATTTAGATTTTCCTTTAGGGCCCATGATATAAAGGAAAGAATAGGGAAATTAGAATTACCCAAGAATTGGCTGGATGAAGACTAGTGAATGGGTGATTGGTTGCAATGGTAATTTTCTTGTTGATCGGTCGTTGTGACAGGTTCTGGTCTATTGAATGGGCGCTGTAAAAAGTTCTAGTTTGTTGGTGTCTTGGAACAATAATGGAAAAGGCCAACATAATTGGTTTTGGCTTAATTTATAAGCGAGCTGTCTTAACATTGTGATTAGGTTGTTTAACTAGAGTGGGTCCGTTGATCTAGGAACGGTTACATGATGGGTGCAACAGAGGTGCCACTTGGCAGGGATGAGTTGATGTGGAGTAGGAAGGGATGTGATAGGGATGGGAGAGGAGAGGATGGAGAGTGCCACATGGAAAAATTATATTGGAGTGAGGTGGTGATGGGAGACGCCATTTGGTGAAATAGGAGTGGATCTAGGGAGTGCAGGTTCAATGGTCCTTTTAGGCAGGAGGCGGAAAAGCTATTTTGGGAGGGGGGGAGGGATGATAAGCAGTTTTAGGTGGGGGGGGGGGGGGGGGGGGTCTGATGTTCGCCGAGGGATGTAGCAAAAGTGGTATGTGGTAAAACATCTTTTCGGACCCCCCCACCTCCCCTGGGTTAACTGTCGGAGGGGCGAGGGGGGGGGGTTCGAAGTCATCACCCGCCATTGATTTGGGTGGGTGAGATATCGGTGGTTTATTTCTACTCGGACTTTATTACAAATGATAAATGTTGTCATATGAAACAAACTTTATTCAAACATATTATAATTGTAATTAAAAAATGTGCTTTTGGTAATTAAATTAACTGTATTAAAACTAATTTGACCATCATTATACTGTATGATAAAATAATTACTTATTTTAACTAAACACACTTTATTCACAGGTCTAATCACACTTTTTTTTCCCCTGGAAAAATCGTAATCTTTCATTATACTTTGAAAAATTACATATTGTAGATGCACGAATGCATATGCTAAAGTTTGTCAGCCTGAGGGCTCAGTAAGCGATCAAAATATATCAACATATTTACCATAAACATCACGTAGGATGTTCATTTAAGTTCTTTCTGTTTTATGTACGTATTTGCCACGCAGGGCCATTTATATACTTTTTGTCCAAAATATATACAAAAAACTGTACAATAACTTCAAAATTTTATCAGCTATTCAGTTCATGGGCTATCCACCCTGTGGTAGTGAGGGTCTAGGTAAGGTCGATGGTAATATTGGAAAGCATTTGACCCTCGCTGCTCCTGGATCAACCACTCTCCTCGGGGAAGTGACGTGGCCGCCTTGGATAGTTCGTCGGCACTGCTTTTATGTTCCCTGTAGATATGAGTGCAAGTGATAACATTAAAATGGGCCTTCATATTATTTATTTCATCCAATATATTGTTGAGTGTGTGAGTGTGGCAAGCAGTAATATTCTTGAACGAGTCTATAATGATCTTCGAATCTCCATATATATGAATGTTCATGCAGTTATGACCCAATGAGAAATGCATGAGATGACAAAGAGTAATGAGTTCAGCAAAATTGTTTGAGCCAATCCCCAAACCCATTCTGACTTTATAGAAGTGTTGATCGCTAATGTAAAGGGTGAAACCACCTCCACATCCCTGCTGTTGGGTTGCACCATCAAAATATGCCCAAGGGGCATTTTTATCGATGTGTGGAGGGTTGGGGAGGCTCAGGCATATCGTTGTAAGCCGATATGATTAGTGCAGAAGTGTGCGTCTAGCTCATAGGTTTTCCATCGAATATGTTTCGGTTCTGTGCCAACCAGAGATACCAGCAATTATAAGCGAGAGGCTCTGTAATTTAGATCCTTTGTGCCTGTGATGCCAACTTTCCTAGGCTCTGTTCAGGCCATCGCCATCCCATGTGCCCGTAAGACTGATATAATTAGATATGTTTTGCCATAGTTCCATCAGGGCTGTACACTTTAGAAAGAGATGTGGAGTCGATTCAACTATGTTTTTACATAGTGTACAAAAGGTAGGCCCGTAGATGGCTCGGTGCATGAGATTTTCACCAGTGGGGACTTTATCTCTTAATATACACCAAAAAAAAAATTTGATCCAAGGTGGCGCTGTGAGTTTCCAAATAGCCCTCCACCAGAATGTAATCAGGTCCGGAACTTTGTGTGATATCAGCGCTTGATAGCCCAACTTAGGAGTATACATACCGCTATCTGACTGGTGCCATATGAGTTCATCTGGTCCCTCTTTGATCCTAATGTGCGATTCAAGAAGAGTTGTAATATAATCATTCCATTCTTGGTGCCAGCATTGTGGCAGATTAATTTGTTGTGCGGATTTCCATCGTTGTGCAAATATGGTGGTATTGAGAGGATCCGCAATGTTAGCTAGGACCTTAATCTCATGGGAGTGTAGATGCTGTATGAGGTTCCTAGATAACAGATGTCTGCCACCACTCCCAATCCATGGATCTAATCCAATGCGAGCCAAATGTCCATCATTTATTCTCCAAACCAGATTGTCCCTAATGAGAGGCAATGAATGAAGAAGTGCCTTCCAGACAGATGAGATGCCAGTTTTGGGCCAGTTAGGAAGTCGGATCCATTCCATGATATTCATAGGCCAAATGTATTTGTGATATGAGATGCAGGTCCAGAGATTCTGTCCCGTGAGCAAAGTCCACCCCATCTTTGCTGCAAGAGCCTGTGCGAATAAAGGCAGGTCTTTTAATCCCCAGCCTCCCCATTTCTTGGGCAACACTATCCTGTTCCAGCCCACCCATGCAAATGTCCTCTTATCTTGGTTCCCATTCCATAAATATCTATTGCAGATTTGGTGAAGCCTGGCCAATATGCTTCTCAGAATCCAGGCAAGGGCCATCCAATAGATAGGCGTAGCCTCAAGAACAGATTTTATCAATACAAGTCTGCCGGCTCTGGATAAATATCGGTGACTCCAAATGTTAAGCCTCTTCTCCAGTTTTGAGATGAGCCAAGTCCAATCAGCAATCTTCTGGCTGACAGGCTTGATCCAGAACCCCAGGTATTTAAGACCCCAATCTAGAAGATTGATGCAATATGGAAACAAACGGTGAGCAAATTGAGACTCATGGATGGAAGTACGGGTGAAAGTGATGGTAGATTTTGAGTTATTAGCTAACATTCTAGTGGTTGATGAGAAAAGGGAGAGGATCTTTGAGAATGATTGGGAATCCCTGATACTGCCATCAAGAAAAACAATGACATCATCCACAAATAGTATGTGGGTGAGCAAGCAGTCATCAGATATCTTGAGACCACAGAGGTCACCATCTCTCTTAGCTGATGCAATCAATCGGCTGAGACCATCCATGATAGTCAAGAAAAGAAGAGGAGACAGGGGAAAACCCTGTCTGAGACCTCTTTCAGAATGGAAAAAATGAGATGCAGACCCATTTATAAGCACACTGAAAGTAGGAGTGGTGATGCAGGCCATGATCCAAGTGATGAAATTGTGAGGGAACCCCAGATGGATAAGGAGCATCTTTATGTATAGCCAGCTGACACGATCAAATGCCTTTGCCAAATTGATCTTTAGGGTGATGGCCTTTTGGTGTCTGGTCCAGATGGAGTGGATGGCTTCCTAGGTCGAGCCGATAGCTTCATGAATCTGACGGTGTTCAAGGAAAGAAAATTGTTGGGGGGCGATATAACGGGATAGGATAGGGTGGAGACGATTAGAAATAATCTTGGAGATGATCTTATAGAGACAATTGCATAGAGAAATGGGTTTGTAATAATTGAAGGAGGATGGGGAGTCTGATTTAGGTATAAGAGCGATAAAAGTCGAGTTGATGGCATTATACAAGGTCCGAGTTACGCGACATTCCTCCACTACCCTTAGCAGGTCATGGCTGAGCAACTCATAGAAGGAAAGGTAGAATTCAATGGTCCAACCATCTGTACCCGGGCTTTTATCCTTTTTGAACCATTTCAATGTGCCCTCAAGCTCCCCAGGAGTCACAGGGTGAAAAAGAGCCTCTGCTTCATCCCCATTTACAAATCTGGGGAAGTGACCAGCAATATTTATAATATCAACAATAGTCGAGCCTGGAGGGTTTTTGTAGAGGTTCCTAAAGTGTGAAGATCCCAAGTGTGAGAGCTTGTTAAAAGTGTCAGCCACTCCTCCCTCAGGAGTCGATATGCTCCAGATAGTATTTGTGAATTTTCTACCTTTTGCATAATTGTGGAAAAACTGAGTGTTCTCATCCCCTGCTTTTAACCATATAACTCTGCTTCGAAGGCGAATAGATTCCTCTTTGTCTTTTAGTATCTGTGACTTCTGTCTTTCAAGCTCCACCAGGTGAGATTTATCTTCAGCAGTGACAAACCCCAAACCTTGTTCATCTAGTAGGGAGTAGAGTTCAGATTCTATGTGTAGAAGAGCTGAATTTTCCCTCTGGTGCTTTTCTCTGGCCCAGTTGATGGTTAGGTGCTTGAGCTGGGATAGATTGGAGAAAAATCCCTTTGCTAAAGAGTCTGATCTATCAATTGGATTCGCAACCCAAAAATCCGAGACCATCCGAATATAAGATGGGTCCTGAAGCCATACATGATTAAACTTGTAAGGGGCTTTTGGCTTTTGAATAGGTCCCGAGATCTCTAGGTATACAAGGGAGTGATCCGATATGCCTCCAACTCCAACCCATTGCTTGTAGTGGTGTAGCTGCTGTATAAGGTTCCCTTTCATGATAAATCTGTCAAGTCTGTGGGCAAGGGAAACCTCACCCACCCTTCTATTCCGCCAAGTGGGGAGAAGTTTGTTCATAGGGACATCAATCAGATTATGTCTTTCTAGGAGATCAGTCATATATCCCGTGATCGAGTCCACCTGAGCCATAGATCCCCATGATTCACCATAGCCTAGGGAGAAATTGAGATCACCTCCAATGATGATGTGCTCAGTAGAGAAAATAGAGAGACCAAGCAGGTGTTGCCAGAAATTCTCCCTTTGTTGACATGGACCATAGATGTTTATAACCCTAAGGTTGTTCCCGAGGTCTGCCGAAAAGAGATCTATACCCATAAACCCCTGACCTCCCCAGGAGGCTTGTACTCTGATGGATTTGGGGTTGTATCCAATCGCAAGGCCACCGGATCACCCAGTAGAGTCTATGGCTGAAAAATTCCACCCCGGACACATAGAGGTTAAGGAATCGGATATGAGATCAGCCGGGCCTAGGGTTTCTTGAAGAAGTATAATGTCGACAGGAACAATCTCAAAAAGTCTACGCAGGGCTAGTTTCTTTGAGGCACTAGCCATGCCCCTGCAGTTAAAGGAAAGGCATTTCATGGGGGAATGCTAGCAGGGGTGTTCGCTGCTCTAAGAACCCCGTCAAGAGTAGATTGATGGCCAGAGGCGACTTCAACTCCAGCACGTCGGATAGCCTTTGATAGGTCATATTTTCTCCCTCAAGATGTCATGGGGGTTGTACCGGGTATGGCCAAACCCAAACCAGCAAAATACAACGGGGATTCTCGGGTAATAATGTGAGGGCATATGTTGTAGTGATGAGATTTTGACCCCCGAGATGAAGATGGAGAAGTGGAGGGCGAGGATAGGGAATGTAAAGAGTGGCGGATGGTGCAATGACAGGCGAGGATGGCAAAGTGCATTGTGCAATAGAGATGGATGGTACATGCATGGAGGAACAGAGAGAAATACAAGAGCAGGGAGGAGAGAGAGATGTACCTGAAACAATGGTGGCATCTATAGCTGCGCAAGATCTGGTGACCAAAGGAGAGCAAGTAATACGAGTCGCAACCGCTGCCTATTGAGACATGTTGGCCAAGGGACAAGGACCTGATGCAAGAGGACGATGTGTAGCCAATGATACAGTCCTGGAGGGTAGAGAAGATGCTATGGGGGTATCCTATGACTTCTTGTTGAGGGGGAAATCATTGAATAGGTTCCCTACCTTGTGGCATCGTCGACATCGAAAAGGAACCCCCTCATAGTCCAGAATCTGTACCCTGGTGTAGTTTCCCCAATGTAGTGTAAGTTTCTCCTCCAGACCCTCGAAGGTATCCAAGTGTACTAGAATACAAGCAAGGGTTCTGTTCCTTGATTCCACGAAGGTTCGATCATGATCAACATATGTCCCCAGTGCATTTCCTATACGAATGAAAACCTCCTCACACCAGTACTAAAGAGGGAGTCCTAGCAGGTGAACCCATAATGGACCGGCCCAAATTTGTTCTCTCTCGGGATCAAAGAGAGGGCTCCATCTCTTTAATAGGACTGGTGCCATTTCAATGGTGCCAGTATCTGGCGAGCACTAAGTCTGTGTAGTTCTCTTTCGCAAAATGAAGAGCGGACCAACCTCTATGTAAAACTTGCACCTCTGGTAATTCTTTAAGAACGCCTCCCTAGATTTCCTTAACCCATACAGTGAGTCGAGTGGCCAAATATGCCCTTCCACAAAAATGACCGACCAGAATAGTGTTAGCCATGATAGTTTCTTCCCCAATAGCCGAGGTCTCATCGAACCGGATCGAGATGTCCTTTGAGGTCGCTTTCACACACTTTGATTTTCTCTTCCGCGAACGAGGTGAAGATGGGTGGTTTGCTAATGGGTCTAGGGAGCCATCTAGAGGGGTGGATTTAACAGATCTAACCCTGACCACCAGAGTCTCGAAGCACCTTGATGGCGAATGGAGAGTAACAGAAGGGTTTGGGGCCACCGAGGGTAGGGTACCTGTAGACGTCGCGACGAAGATAGAGGTAATGGGCGGATTAGGGTCGAAAGGGGGTGACGGAGGCAAGATAGCAGATAGAATGTGAAGGGTCCCAGGGGACAGAGGTGGAATGTCCAGAGTAGAGGAAACCTGGGAGATATTCCCAACTGTAGGCAAAGCCGAACAGTGCTCCGACAGGGCGACCACCAGAGATGTATTAGGCGGAAAGTGATCCGATGGGAGACTAGGGCCAGCTTCTGAAGATAAGAAATTAGGGCACCCAAAAATAACACAGTCAGGATGTGGTTCTTCGGTATATCCACCTCCTCCGTGTCCATTGATTCTCCCAATATACCTGCAGATGAAGACATCCTGAAAACGACAGATGGGCCAGGAACGGGAATGGATGTTGTTAACTGTCGACTACGGGTACGCAAGCAGTAATGGTAACAGGCTGCAGTAAAAAACTAGGGTTAACCAAAACCCTTACAGAGACCTGCGGTGCCCATCCTGTATCATGATGTAGATGAACTACTGAACCCCTAATCACACTTAAATGGCATGATTAAACAATTAATCCTACTTATTTAACTCTAATTTGGCATTTAGACTCGTTGCACATTATTTTTTATTTTCTAAAGGTATTTCTCATCATATTTTTTCATTTTTTTGGAATGAAGTGGCATTTGAATTTTCTCACTTATTGGGGGGTATTTTCATTTTTTCATATTTTTTATTTCTTTCATTTTTTCTCACATATATATTTTTTCTTTTGTATCCCCTTTCTTTTCTTTTTCTTTTTTCAATTTTCTTTTTCTTTTTTCTTGGAAATAATTTGCAGAATGAAACATTATTTACAATATCTCATATAAAAATCAACAGATAATCATCAATTGATCCTATAAATTATAGGACCCTAACAATGGCTCCAATGGGGATGGCATCCTCGTTGTGAGGTGTCAAGAATGTTGTAGATCAATAGCCTTTATCCATTGGGCAAGTTTTCCTTATTCTGTACTTGAACTGATTTAACTACTGTTATTCTTAAATATG
The DNA here is from genome assembly GCA_031772625.1 of Pinus tabuliformis. NCBI lineage: Eukaryota > Viridiplantae > Streptophyta > Pinopsida > Pinales > Pinaceae > Pinus > Pinus tabuliformis. The sequence continues at coordinate 81,353,432 of CM062809.1, forward strand.
GGAAAAAATCACCAGAGGCTTAGGGCCTTCTCTTTGAGCTTTAATTCCTGATGTTAGCCACGCTCGCTCTTGTAGTAGAATAGTAAAATTATATTTACAGTGATTTTAAATGAAAACTAATCTATTCTTGAGGAAAGCAGTGTTTGAGAAGTCTCCCATTGACAAGTACACTTGGAAATCCTTCTCCAGTCAAGTCTTTCAACAAGAATGCATTGTTACCTCTAAAAGTCTCAATTTTGAAGGGCCCTTTCCATAGGTTGTCTAATTTACCATGCTTACATTTATATTCATTTCTTAAGTCCCATTTTAACACAAGATCATCTATTTGGAATTCATCGGCTTTTGTCCTTCTGTCATGGATCTTCTTAATTTTATCCTGAATGAGTTGATTTTTTTTGTAGACCTACTTCTTAGACTACTACAATTGTATGGTCTGATTGATCATTCTCCGTAAATCGTTTGCTTCCAATTGTGATTCATGTAGTAATTTCAGCATAGGGGTTCCCAGGGAAGTAGGAAAAATTGCATCTACTCCATATACTATTTGGAAAGGAGACATCCCAATAGGCTTCTTAGTGCTAATTATATCATCTCATAGGGCATTAATCAACTTCTTATGCCAAGATTTTTTATTTTCCTGCAATAATTTCTTGATGATGTTGACTAGACTCTTGTTAGAAGACTTAAATAACCCATTCCCTTATGGGTAGTAGGTAGTAGAGTTTCCTAACTTTACGTTATTTTTATGGAAAAAATCAATCATTCTCTTTGACTTGAAAGCAACAATGTTGTCAGTGATGATTTTATGTGGACATCCAAATCTGGAAAGAATGTTACCTTCTAAAAAATAAATGATCACAGTTTTGTAGCCTATCTGGTTGGAATAGCCTCAATCCAGTTAGTGAAGTAGTCAGTGGCTGTTAAAATCCATTTATGTTGGGTTGAGGAGCTTGGATGGATCTCCTGGATGAAATCTAGATCCTATTGTCGAAAGGGAACCTCAACTAAAATGGGTTTCAAAGTTAGAGGTAAAAGCTTTCTCTTGCCTTCAAAGATTTGGCATTGATGGCATGTGGTAATTTTCTTATGCACATCTGCAAACAAGGTAGGCCAGTAAAAACCAACCCTCAGGATTTTGTTGGTTGTGGTCTTCCAGTATAAATGTCCTCCACAGTCTCCTTGATGAAATTATTCCATGACCCTGTCAGCTTCATCCTTCAACAAACAATTTAACAAAATACCTCCAACATATTTCCAATATACAATCTGATCTAAAATGCAGAATTTCATAGCTTTCAACTTGAGAAACCTAGCTTTTGTATTTGTTAAAATAGGAGGAGCTTATAAGTTTTGTAATACAAATACAATATTTGCATACCAAGGATAGGTATCAAATACTTTTGATACCCATGGAGTCACTATATCTTCCTATTCATTAAGTGAAACTATAAAACTAATATCTAGTACATGAAAATTGGACTCAACCATTAGCTTAGCCAATCCCTAACCTTTGATGAGCTTGGTAGGTCTTATATCAATTTCATATTTTAGTATAACTTCAATCCATTTGCCTCTTCTCCCATCTGGGTAAGCTTTCGTAAGGATATATTTTACCACAACACTTGGAACAAATGCAATGATATGGGAAAGTAGGATGTATACTCTGTTGGGCATGGAATCCCCCCAAGGTATGTTTTGGGGCTCAAAGCCCAAGTTTTTACTGAATTTTATTGTAAAGCTCCGCGAATTGTGGGCGTGGGGTGAAAAAGTATGATAGAGTCACAAGGTTGTCCACCCTAGTTTTTTAATGTAATGTCAGCTGGATAGACCTACCCATGGTCTAAGGAACATGGGATTGTATAAATAGAGTGAGGCTCTAAGTGTAAAAGATAGATAAAGGAGTAGAGAAGAATAACAAGTCTAAGTGGTTGAGTTACGAGGGTAAAGTGTGTTGTTGGGTCATAGAGTAGGAGAAGGCTTTGCAACTCAGTGCGCAGAGGCCTAGTAGTCTACAACTGAGTGTGCAGACCCTTGCAACTGAGTGCATCGGGTGGAGTCAAGTCTGTAACCGAGGAAGAAATTAATAATGAAAAGTTTTATCATAATTCTGTGTATCTATTCTTGGGTTAATGCATGGTTGATATGATTTGCAAATATACTCTTTATTTATTGTGCGCACCTGTATGAGTGGTTTATGTTGTTAAGTATAACTAAAAGCATGCAAGTAGGCTAAAATAATTAACTAACATTGGAATACCAGTAAGGACTTGGGTAATAACGTAAAAGCGCAACATTCGGCCCCTGAGTAGGGCTGCACAAAGGTAGTATATTAGGCTGCGAGGTACGAAAAAATGTGCGAATTGACTTGTGTGCAGGGTTGAATCGTGGACCACTTGAACTCATCAGACATCTCCAGGGCACAAAAAATTGGTTCTAGCACCCTCAGACCTCAGTCCGTGCTCCATGGACTATTGCCGAAAGGGCCAGTAGTACTAGGATTTGTTTGGCTAAATCAACTCTGAACCTGGGTCAAGCCCCAACAAGTCAACAAATGGTTCCATTGCTGGGACCGAGATCTGAATAAGAGATGTCTGATGTCGTATCACAGGAATCCAACTAAGAAAGGAATTGAAGAGTGGTTGGACAGGAAGATTCACGAGTTTGCGGCATAGGAAAATAGGAATCTGTGATTATCAAATGAAGAGTGGTTACATTGCTACTTATATATGGAATCCAAAAAAATTTCTTTGCATCCTTCCCCTCTAAGTTGTACGAGTGGATCACGAAGCTAGCAGAAAGTCAAGGAAGGTGTAGGCTCGACAAAACTATTGTGTGGTCTCTAGAGTTGGTGTGCAAACTGAAAGCATTGGAAGATAAGATCGCGCATGCTGTGGACCATTGGCTTGATCGAATTATAGGATGGTTTATCACTGAGTTCATGGTAAATACTTCAGTCAGCTATAGTGAGGCGTAATAACGCTTCCTCAAAGGACCGCGAGGTAATTACGTTAAATCTTTGAAAACTTGGATTCAGATGCTACTGTGTGAAAAGCGAGTTATGAGAATAAATTGATGTTTGGGGCTATGCGAAGTGGTAGGATCTACAGAAACGAAGGTAGCGCAGAACTAGAAACTAGCCCCTTGATTTTACCTCCACGAGAAAGCAAGGAAGAGCTCGTGAAGGTTTCACCAAGAAGTGCGATCACTTTGATAATGTAGTGAATTCCACGCATACCACTTCCACCTACACCATTGCCAGTCTCACCATCTTTACCCCCATCTTCGCCCACACCACCTCCGCCACCACCACAGTTAAATATGGCAAGCATGATCAAATTTCTGGTGTTCAAAGGAATAGGGAATGAAGACAGAAACTAGTTTTGGTTTGTGGTAAAGGCTATATGAGAAGTGTAGGGAGTCATGGATGACAATATAAAGAAAGCAACGTTGGTCAGTGCTTTTCAGGATCACGCACTGACTTGGTACATTAAGCACTCCAATGAAAATCCAAACGCAGGGATCATAGATATCCAAGCTGTGCTAAACAAGGAATTTAGCAGGCCAAAGTCAGAGACACAGTCGATCATCGGGTTTAAGGAAATCACGATGCTTCTAGGTGAGACCCCTTGGGAGCTGGATCAGAGACTGAAGGGTATGATTCGTGAAGCCAACATGACCTTGACGGATGGGCAACACCACGCATGGTTTGTAGCGTCGTTAACGCCACATCTAAGAAACGTGCTATCACAACAGAAGCTATCCACTCAGGCTAAGGCCTTGGAGATCGTAATAAGACTGCACGAGACACCGATACAAGATCCTACCTATGGGAAGATTGTAGGGAATAATGGTAGATATCAAAGGTGCGAGTGTGCTTGCAGATTTCGAAGTGATAGAGATTCTTGATGACAACAATCCTATCTCGCACTACTGGGAATAGATTGGGCCACTAACATGAATGGAGTGATAAATTGAAAGAAGCGTAAGATGATTTTTGAGAAAAAGTCACTGCCCGTAGTGGTACCTTTAGACTCTGCGGAAGGATCGAGCTACACAAAGCTAGTGCACGACTATGAGAGCGACGACAATCTAGACTGTATCTACAAGATAACCACACAGGAGTAGGACTAGGTGAATCCAACACCGGATGTTAGGATTTTGTGGGAGTGCGAAAGCTCTTGCACCTCAGATTAGGATGAGGAGATATAACGGTGGCAGAACCGGTTACATGAGGTAACCACGATCAACTGCAACATGATGACAAGGTCGCTGCGCTGCGTGGCAACATAGGTAAGAGATTTTCCTATGTATGACGGGTTGAGTGAGGTGGATGATTTCCTAAACAAATTTGAAAAAGAAGTGTCGAAACAACAACATTTAGATGCTTTGAAATGGTCACTGCGCGCTATGCCCACAAGATGGTGGGGTACGAATCAAAGAAGTTTTGAGGACTGGTGCAAATTCAGAAGGATGATGCTCGTGCGGTTTAGAAAACCTCAAATGAAGATGAAAGCCAGGTATGACAGATGAAACAGCCTATGCACCCACCTCTCTAGATGGCTACAGGCATATGATGCACAACCGACATGAAGGCAACTTGTCCGCACGGTAGGAAACACGATCGGCGAGTAGGATTAGGAAAGGTAATGGCACGAACAACGACCAGGAAGTATGGTAAGACCAAGCATGTAGAAATAGATTCACGCAGAAGCTTTTGAAAAAGTATGCGAAGCACTAAACGTAGTCCACCATGTGAAGTGAACTGACTGGGACCTACGCATACTAGTGGTTCTATGGGCTTATAGGACCATGTGCAAAGCCTTGACCACACGGGCACTTCCTAAGATGAGGTATGAAGTAGAAGTTGTAATCCCTATGGAGCATGTAAAGCCTAGTCCGCGCATAATAGCACCCATAGATACGATGGTTTGCGAAGCCCGAAAATAAGAAATCACACAGCCGCAAGAAATAGAACGCATGGGACTTGAGGAAGAAATCCATTAGGGAAACCTTAGATTCCAAGAATTTGAAGAAGACAGGGTATGGTTACGAAATAAAAGTGCGCAGGTGGATGCGGAAGTCAAGAAGCTAGAGGATGAGATAAAGGAAGAGTTTCTCATCAAAAAAACTAGGATGGTAAGGCAAGGTGCGTACGATCATACTAACAAGTTTGAGAACTATCATCATTAATTGATTAGTCTAATGCCTTGGCTTGGACTGCATATTGCTAAGTACAGTGATCAGGGTATCACATTGCAAATGGTGAAGTGCACAATGCTGACCATAACAATAAAAGGTGGGGATTCTCCAAGAACCATGACGGAGGACAGGATGGAACTCCACATGGGTGGTGTGGCCACCTAACTAGCCAAGGGAAGGACAGTCTTAATGCTCCAGGAGATTGAAAGGGAGTGCGAGACTATAAACTATTTTGCCCAGGAGCTGCGTGATGTTGGAGATGTGTGTAGAAGCAGAGAGTCACAAGGTCCATGACCGCACACGGGGGGTTGTGTTGCTGCGCGGGTTGGCCAGAAAGTGACCATTAAAGTCACTATTCATGATGGTATGCTCGACTTGAGGCCAAATGGAGTAGGCGAAAGGCATTTAAGAAAGCATTAATGAATCGGAATTGGGGGGAACTATTGAATTTGAATTCAAAAATCACTATAAAATACAAAGGGTTGCCCAACAAACAACACTTGGTCATTTGTGAATTGAGTGATTGAGCAGAGCCCTGAGTATTGTGAGTCAAGCATTGATTAAGCCCTTGAATTCACGAGTGATAGATTGTTGCACAACTACAATGACAACAACTAAGGATGGTATGGGGATAGAAGAGGTGACCACTGGCGAGGCCGCGCAGGCCCTAACTGTGGAGGATGTTCCAGAAGGTGTCAGGATTGTGGCAGAGATCCTGAAATCACTGCGCATGCCATGACCGAGATAAAAAAGCAATGGCTCCCATACGCGTGTCTCTACGGAACCCGCTACGTAACAAAGTGTCGATGGAGGAGAAAGGGAAAGCTGTCACTATACAAACAGATGAAGAAGACAAAGATTTTCAGGCCCTTATCATCACAGAGGAAGAAGACGAAGGCATGGAGGTGGATACTCAACCTACACTCTCTGCGACAAAACTTCCCACCTATGTGCCCCCATGAAATGGGAAGGCAAAAGTGCCCAAGGACCTGGACGAGACCAAGAGTTCGCTCCAGACCCCGCTCCTCCTAGATGGCATTATGTTTGAAGGCAAGCACCTGGGCCATGTGCTGACCATGAAATTTGAAGATTGGGACCTCGTTGACAGCGAGAAGTTCCCTCACATAGAGACCAGAAACCTCTTGAAGCAGAACACCATGGGGGTGGTGACAACATTAGAGCCGCGGAAGTGGTTGTGCGGTGTGGAAAAGGCCAGGTTGCTAAACCTACTTTGGTTGGCGCATTTCCACCACCACCCAATAACCATTTTCATCATCAGGAAGCTGCTTTTCCTAGTGCATGATGGGTATTTATGGCTGGAGGAGCCCATCCCAATCACAGCAAAACTGATTCATCATGTTTACCAACTTCCATACAAAGGAAAGGACTCCACTACCATATGGGAAGGAAAGGGAAGTGACTTGGCCCTCACATAGGCCATGAAGATAAAGTACAAGTGGTGGGCTCCAGTATTGTAGCAATAATGCTACAACTCCTGGGGCTCCCTATCTCTAATTTTATCAACCCGGTAGTTCGTACAAACTTGGAAGCGACGGTGCTGTATGCACAAGTACTAGCTCTTGTCGCAGCTGTCACTTGGTCAGCTGGCACAAGTCCGCTAGGGCTCAAGCCAACTTCTATGTGCTCTTCAGAAGAAGCTTTCTAAATGATGGACGAAGGCTATCTCGAGGGAGATTGATCTAATTGCAAAAGTGAACTAAAAGCCAACCAAAACATGAAACCCTAGTAAACCCTAATTTGACTAGTTTGACCTCTATGATGCAATAGTGAAAGTGTAAATGTCTAAAAAGGATGCTATTACCTCTAATGATGCGAAATGCATGAACTCAAACTACTTCTATGAAAAAGGACATTGGTTTTTTATTTTTGCTTAAGTGGATGGAGTGATTATGGATTTGTTTCTTATTAGGGTTTGGTTGTGCAGAGGTGGTGCGAAGGGAGAGAAAGCTTGGGAAAGGTCAGGATGGCTAGGAGAGGTCCCAGAGGGTCCCTAGCATTAGTCCACAGAGGTCTACAACATTCGGATGCTCGAAAACCAAGTTTGCAGGCTTCTACAGGATGTCTGCAGGGGATCCTACAGGAAACTAAGGAATTCTACAGGAAGTCTGCTAACTTCTACAGGATGTGCTGTAAGTGGAAGTTTTGGGTGATGGTGAGGTGATGGAATGGTTTGGGTGGATAGGTAAGGTGGAGATGGAGCTTGTGATGACTCAGGGGCAGAGGAATAAGATGGAGAGAGAGTGCATGGAGTTGGTTGTTGGATAGAGGGATGGCAGCAACGAAAGGTCCAAAAAGATGAAGCTACGTGGCAATGGATGAGTTGGAAGGTAAACGAGCTGAACAGAGGTCGAGTAGGTGGCTTGAGGAGAGGTGAAGAAGAGGAAGAAGGAAGTAGAATGATATGGAGTAGTGTAAATTAAACAAATGATTTATGTCTTGCACCAAAAACGAGAATTCATTAACCAGTACTACCTGTGCTATTAAATCAATAAACAGTGATGCAAATCATGAAGAAAAGTTGTGCATGGACGAAGTATGGCTCAAGAACGAAAGTGCATGGAAGGATCCACGATTAAACCGACTGTGTTGCAGCTTGCATGAAGGTAGAAAAGACTGCGTTTTTTTGGCGGTTGGTATAGACTGCACCCCAATCCCTAAACAGAGATGGCAGTGATCTCTAACAACCTTTTCTTAGAGCTCCTGTGTATTACAAACCTCCTATCCGAATCTAAGCAGCTGAAAGTAATTTAATCATCAACCAATCCTACTCAATCCTATTAACGAAATCAAATCAGCAAACTGTGTTCTTGAAATGCATATCAAAACAAGTAAACAAAATGCTTGGAAAGAAAGGTAAATAATACTACAAGAAGAGGAGATCTATTTCTCTCAGGTTGGGCCCTAACCTGAGAGCTATAGCTCCCTTAAAATCTCAGAATTAGATCCAAATCTACTTTCCTTTATTCATAATCAAAAGTCTGATGTCATGCCAAAACTGGCTTACAAAAACAAACACCGAGCTATGCTCCAAAAATTACAATATCAGTCCAAAAGTTCAAAAAGCTCCTAACAAAGGCTACGGCTTTCATATTTATACAAAATGAAGATCAAGCTGGCTTCCTCCATTCGTGGAGCTTGGCTGTCCAACTGAAAGTCAAACTGCTGTCAAACTGCTGATCCTGTAGAACGTGTTGGCTGTCTTTAAGCTCGGTGGGGAGAGCTGTTAGAGCTCGGAGTGAAGGTGAAAATCACGAGGAGGGTCATCAAGACTGTGGACAACCTCCCTATGAACCCGCAATGGCACCTTTGTTGTCTCCTTGTCTCCTTTTGCGTGGTCTTTTGCTCTCTTTAATGCCAAGAACCTGAAATCATCATGTATTAGTCACATAGATATAATGCCTGCCCTTCTGCCTACAAACAACACGAATATACTAAGAAATGAATGCATAAGTGGTAAAATGTGAATAGTTGAGCAAGGTAAGTAGGCCAATATGAGCCCAAATTGTACCAAAAATTGGGGTTCATCATCACCCCCCAGCTAAACTATTTGCTCATCCTTGAGCAACTTTGCTCCGGCTCCTTGTCCTTGGCCGAGAACTAGAGCCCGGAGCATGCTCCTCCTTTCCTGTACTTGGTGGCCCCGCCTTTTCTGCCCCTGGCGGTGACGATGGTGGCGCTTCCTCCCCCTTTTCCATTTCCTTGAGCCGGGCTTCGGAAGCCGATTGGCCTATCCTTCGTGTCCAGGAAGTTACTTTTGGGCTTCCCTTCTCAGGGGTGGCCAATGTTTTAGAGGGGGATCTTTTACTCGGTGGAGTAGAGACACCCCCTGAAATTGTTTGGCTGCTGGGTGGAGGCTGCGGCTTGCCCGTGTTGATTCTCTTACTTCTCCTGGCTTCAAAAGGTAGAGGGATCTCCCTCTCTTTCTTCTCCTTCGGCTTTGGAGGTGTACGGAGGGCGGCCAGCGCAGCTGCTGCCTCCTTTTCGGGAATCCTAGCCTTCTCTTCCTTGCATTTTGCTTTCTCAAAGCTCCTTGTAGAGGGCCCCTTCTTTTCAGATTTCGGGCTTCCTGTAGAAGACCCTGCTTTGCCCACTTCCGGGCCTTCTGTAGAAGATCCTTTCTTTACCAATTTTGGGCTTCCTGTAGAAGACCTAGTTTTAGCCACTCTCGGGCTTCCTGTAGAAGCCCCTGCTTTGGTAATTTTCGGGCTTCCTGTAGAAGCCTGTTTCTCAATGATTTTCGGGCTTCCTGTAGAAGCCTGTTTCTGCTTTCCTGTAGACATGGGTGTCACCACCTTTTCTTGCTTAGCCGCATGGGTTTTTCTTTTTGCTTTGGTTGCAGGTGCTGATGAGGTACTTGGGCTGACGTGGACCACCTCAGCTTTGTCCATTCTGCTCTTCAACCTCTTTTCTCTTGCTGACAAGATGGGTGTGCCACCTTTTTCTTTGTCATCCTTTTCCTCCTGCTTCTTCTTTTGTTCTTTCTTCTGCACTGTGGTCGGGGTCTTTTGGCCTTGTTCTCTCTTTCCCTCGGCCACTGCTTCTTGTTCCTCACTGCTGGAGGAACCCGTTTCTTCAATCAACATTTTAATGTCTCCATCTCTTGTCAAATTCCGGAATGATTCCCATGAGAGGGGAACCTTATATGAATGCAGCGCATCCTCCACAAGAAGCTTGATCAACCCATGGTGGGCTATCTGATCTGGTATGCCCTCTTTTAGCTTTGTGGCACACTCAATTAGAGACTGCAATAGGAAATAAGGAATGCTCAGTTTTTGTTCTACAGGAAGATCAATCCGGTGCCTCAATTCAGTGAGCAACCGAAAGTGATATGCATACACGATGCTAAAACGGCCTTCACAAGTTATATATTTCATGATTTGCAAGCTGACTTCATTCCATGGTGGCAGCAAGCTGGTTCTTCGCACCCCATTTTTGTCCTCTGAGAATTCCTCCTCAGGTGGAAAGAATTCCTTCTTGGCTTGCTGGCTCAACTTTCTTTCTTCCTTATCCCATGGCAACCCCATCGGAAGTTCAGTGATCCGACTGATATATTGCAGGGTGAGCTTGAGGCTTAGACCTCTGAAGTTCACTGTGGCCAGTGTCTTGGATTTCGGCTTCAGAGCCTGCAAAAATTCTTCTGCCACTTCATCATCGTACCCCTGCAATTTGTCACAAAAAGATATCCATTGAACCCGTGTGAAGAGCTCTACCACTTCCTGGTTTTCCCTTAATTTGGTTGAATCAGTGGGTTCTCGTCTTATAAAACCACCCGGCATGATAAAACAAGTTTCTTAACCAGAGGTGGTGATTGTGGAAGAGATTTTGGTTTATTGAGACAGAGCGTAGAATGTCATGCACATAACCCACAAAACTTATCCCTGAGGAACTCACACAGTTTAATTACTCGACATCCTGTAGAATGACAGTATAGGCACAACAGACAACAATTTCACCGTTTTTCTATGACCGGACTGTGGACGACAATCTTGCCACCTTTAATAACCAGTTGCATGAAGAGTTCAGGGTTACCTCTTTAATTGGCCACCTTTTTACGTGAGGCACCCGCTTTCTTGTAGAAAACTGCGTTCCTGTAGGATGACAGCGTTCCTGTAGAATGCAGCGTTCCTGTAGAATGACAGCGTTCCTGTAGACTGCAGCGCGCGTTTTCGGGAGAGATTGCAGTCGGTCTGCGCCTTGGGCGTGCTTCTCAATTGCTCTGATAGCCAAAGGCTCGGCATATCACACTGCAGAAGGATCAGGATAGCCGCTCGAGTTCAAACCGGTGGGTGATAAATGCATGAATGCGATCTAGCCGATTAGATTTTGAATTCGGCGGAATCCGTGGCGCGGGGGTGAGCTGTCTCCGCCAGACCGTTGGGTGACATCACCCCATCATTCAACTGTGCGTTCACTTGCTGCTGCATCAATTCCTGCGGATCTGCCGCCGCCTCTTCTGTTGAACTCGTTTTCTCGATGGGATTTCTCTCACGTGCGTGCTGCCCATTCTTTTTGTCACGGCCGCCACCCATACATCCAACTAGACCATTAACTGGCCGACGTGGCCGGCCAACTGACCATACTGCCGCTCAACCCATTCACCTTTACACCTAAGCAATCAATCAAAGTAACATTCATGCAATCTGATGGAAGGAAGGGTCGAGACACTTACCTGCGTGGCTGCACACGATGTCTCGGCTCTTTGGACACTGATGAGTCGATTTACCTGCTGCTGGCGGATTTACACAGGCCCGGAGGTCCATGTTCATGAGCTGCCGTCGATGGATGGGATGCTTCAGTTGCATGCGCCCACGTTTCCCTTCATATGGCCTGCGCGGTGAATGGTATCCACTCTAGCAGGCTTAACTGTTACAGGACTCCCGCGGGATGTCTTGGAACAGTTCTTCCTCCTTGGGTGCATGTTGCACGACGATGGATGGCCTCATGATCATGCTCTCGGAGCCTCGGGCTGACTGTGATGAATATGGTGTGAGATTTCTAGCGCTTTTTTTCATTTACAAGTTGCTTTTTTTCTCGAGACTCATCGATCTGCTTCGCTGGTGCAGGTACTTTGTTGCATGTCGACAAGGATGGTGGAGAAAGATAACAACAATGTGCATGGTTGACAACAGTGGCATGCATGCGTCCAAACCGATCCTTAGCCGTTAGATCGCCTCATGAAATGAATTCTGGCCCATTCTGAGCTTCTACAGGAAGCTTCCTGTAGAAATACAGCGCGTCCTATAGAAAGGCTGCGTTCCTGTAGAGAGTCTGCACCTTCCTGTAGAAGATCTGCATCTTCCTGTAGAAACTCTACATTTTCCTGTAGAAAATCTGCGTCTTCCTGTAGAAGACTCAAGCTGTAATAAAATTGCACATACCTTGGAGAAAATGAGGATTCTTGGAGGAGGTGCTGGTGAGGTGTCCTGGCTACATGATGAGGACCCTTGGCTTTGAGTTGAGAAGCTTCCTCTCCTCCATAGAAGACCTGCATGCAATTTTACATAATGAATCTGCTGACCTTGTTTTTTCTTTTGTTTTTTTTTTCTTTTTTTCTTCTCTTTTTTTTTTGAAAGATAACAGGGGTGCCTCATTGAGGTTTTCACCCTTGCCATCTACCTTGAGCGCCTCAAAGAGGTTTTCACTCAAGGATATTTTTCCAATCTCTTTTTTTTTTTTTTTTTGAAAAGACAATAGGGGCGCCTCAATGAGGTTTTCACCCCTACCACCTGCCTTGGGCTCCTCAGAAAGGTTTTCACCCAAGGATCTTTATTATTATTATTATTATTATTATTATTTTTTTAGATTCTTCAGGGTATGCCAAAGTAGAGGCAGAACCCTTCTCTATGACCAACACTGCCTTCTCCATAGTTTTGATGAACTCTTGTCTTGAGGGAGGCTTCCTGTAGATCTTCAATCGATGCCCATTGACAAGCATGGGGATGGCTTCCTCATCAATGGTCCGAATAAGCACAGATCCATTGTCATGACATTTTTCCACTGAATATGGCCCTAGCCATCTGGTCCTCAGCTTCCCCTTGAAATCTTTGTATCTGGAGTCATACAACAAAGCCCAATCTCCCGACTGAAATTGCTTGTCATGGAGATGTTGGTCATGCCACACCTTTCTCTGAAGTTGAACCACTTCTGAGTGAAGGAGGGCCTGCATTCGGTGCTCATCCAGGCCATTCAACTGCAATAGCCTTTCTTGTTGTGCATGGCTGAGATCTAGGTCCAGCTGAGTTGCCATCCTCAAAGTGTTGTATTCAAACTCAATGGACAGCAAAGCTTTCTTCCCATAGACCAGCTCATAAGGTGTGAAGCTGGTGGTGGTCTTCCAAGTGGTGTTGTAAGCCCATGTGGCTTCAACCAGGCGATCTGCCCAGTCCTTTCTGCTGCTGCTCACCACCTTAGTCAAGATCCCTTCTAATGCTCTATTGGTTACTTCCACCTACCCATTTGCTTGAGGGTGATAGGGGGTGGAAGTCCTATGCTTGATCTTGTGATGAGCTAGTAGATCTTCAACCAGGTTGGAGGTGAAATGGCTCCCTTGATCAGTGACCAGCTCTCTTGGATAGCCAAACTTATAGAAGATGTTTTCTCTTAGGAACTCGGCCACCTTTTCCTCTGTTGCTGCTTTGATTGCTTTGCTCTCTGCCCACTTTGTCAGGTAGTCAGTACACACAATGATGTAAGACCTTTGCCTCGAAGGAGGGTTGATTGGGCCCACAAAGTCCATACCCCACTTCTCAAATGGCTCAAGAGTCACCTGAGGTTGGAGAGGCATCTCATCCCTTTGGGTCGGTTTCCCCATTCTTTGGCATTGGTCACACTGGCTGACATATCTTCTGACATCTTGATGAAGTGTGGGCCAATAGTAGCCTGCCTGCAGGATCTTGAAGGCAGTTCTCTTTGCTGCAAAATGTCCTCCACAAGGCCCATCATGACAAGCGATGAGGATATCAAAGACTTCCTCCTCCCTTACACAACGCCTTAAGATTTGATCGGGGCAAAGCTTGAACAGATTGCCCCCGATCCAAGTAAATGAGGCACTTTTTCTGATGATTCTACTCTTCTCTCTGGAAGATAGGTGCGGGGGGAACTGTGCTGAAACAAGGTAGTTTGCTATATCAGCAAACCATGGAGAGAGTACTGAAATAGCAAACAGATGTTCATCGGGCATCTGGTCATCCAGCGTTCCATCCTCATCTGCAGACAAATCCAATCTAGATAAAAAATCAGCAACAACATTTTCTCTACCTGGTTTGTCAACAATGGTCAAATCAAACTGCTACAATAAAAGTAACTATCTAATAATACGAGCATTCACATCTGGTTTATTCATTAAATATCTAATTGCAGCATGGTCTGTATGTACAAAGGTTTGATAGCCAGTAATATAATGTCGGAACTTGTTCAGTGCATGGACCACAACCAAGAATTCTTTCTCGGTTACAGTGTAATTCAGCTCAGCTTTGGACAAGTTTTTGCTAACAAAGTAAATGGCATATGGAAGTTTTTGCTCAACCTGTCCTAAAGCTGCACCTATGGCTTTGTTCGAGGCATCAGTGTGGATGTGGAAAGGTAGGGCCCAGTTTGGACCTCTAAGGATTGGGGCTGACACCAACTTGTCCTTCAACTCATTTAAAGCCCTCTGACAATCGTCAGTCCATTTAAACTCCACATCCTTTGCCAACAGGCCAAACAATGGCGAGGCTAGCTTGCTGAAATCTTTAATGAATCTCCAGTAGTATCCTGCTAATCCCAAGAAACTCCGAACATCCCTTACCTTTTGAGGGGGTGGAACCTTCTTGATGAGAGCAATTTTGTTAGGATCCACCTGCAATCCTTGGCAAGAAATGGTATGGCCTAGCACGGTCCCTTCAGCCATTAGGAATTCACATTTTTCAGGACTAAGGGACAAGTTCATCTCAATGCATTTGGTTAGGAATTTTCCCAGATTGGACAATGCTTCCTGAAAGTTGGCCCCATAAGGAGTGAAGTCATCCATATAGATTTCCACTGCATCATGGACCAGCTCCGAGAAGATGCTCAAAACAGCTCTCTGGAAGGTAGCAGGAGCATTGCATAGCCCAAAGGGAAGGACTCGGTAGGAAAAGGTACCCCAAGGGCAAGTGAAGGTGGTCTTATCTTGGTCTTCCGGGCTTATTTGAATTTGGTTGTACCCGCTAAACCCATCCAGGAAAGAGAAGAACTTCTTTCCTGCCAGTCCATCCAACACTTGATCTATGAAAGGTAGAGGGAAATGGTCTTTCTTGGTAGCTTTGTTCAGTTCTCGGTAGTCCACACAGATTCTCCATTTCCCATTTTTCTTGGGAACCAACACCAGAGGGGACACCCATTCACTATCTGAGATGGGGTAGATGAATCCGGCATCCAACAGTTTTTGCAATTCTTCCTTGACAATGTCCTTAAGGGTTGGATTCATTCTCCTCTAGGGTTGCCTAACCGGCTTACAATCCTCTTTGATGTATATGTGATGGGTACAAACCAAAGGATGGACTCCTTTCATCTCCTTATAGCTCCAAGCAAAAGCATCTAGGTGACTGGCCAACAGGCTACACAGCTCCTTTTCCTGGGAAGGAGATAGGGAGGAGCTGATCTTCAACGTTCTCTCAGTGCCGAACTCCACATTCTTGACTCTGGGAGTGACAGGGTTGGTTGTACAAAGATCCACTAAGGTGCTAGCTTGGGCATCCTCCACCAATTTCTCTAAGGATAGTGCACTGGAAGGTGGATTCTGGATCAAGGTCTCAATCAAGTCATCCTCGGTTGGGGGGTCTCTTCTAGTGGTCTCTAAGGTGCACAGAGGTGCTGAGTACACCTTGTCTTCCTCTCCTCATTCTAACCAGAGTGGTAAGTCATGCTCTAAGGAGGGTTGGGCAGGAGGGTATAGGACAAGCTGTTTGGACATAGGACCATTTTTTATGGTCATATTTCCTGCACGACAACTTATGTAAGCATCTGCAGTGGCTAACCAAGGCCTTCCAAAATGAGAGGATATCCAGTAAGCTTTGCCTTGGGTTGCAGAACCAAGAAATCTGCAGGATATTCCCAAGAGTCGATGGAGACCAAGACATCCTCCACAATCCCTTCGGGAGTCACAATGGAGCGATCTGCTAATTGCAGTACTGTCGAGGTCTTCCTCAAGGAACCCTGAAGATTGAGTTTGAGCATGGTGTCCCTGGTCATCACATTAATGGCAGCCCCCAGATCAATCAAGGTGTGAGGTATGATGGTGCCATTGATGTGGACATCTACTACAGGACTTCCAGGATCTAGGTACTTTGGGCAGATGACTTGCCCTAACATAAGGTCAGACAGTTGTCCTATGACATTGATGGTTGAAGCATCTTTCTTCCGCCTGCCTGGGTGTTTGAAACACTTTTCCTTAACCAGTTTGTTGTATATTGGCACATCCTTGATGGCTTGGAGAAGTGGTATTTTTACACACAACTGCTTGAGCTCACCCATAAGCTCATCCTCCTCTGGGTTGGGTTGTGTGGTGGCTGTTAGTCTCTCAGGAAAGGGTGGAATAGCCTTTGGTTCACTTTCTTGTTTATCTTCCTCATCCTCTGGGGGAGGAGGTTGGCAATCTGGTAGAGTCTTTCCAGATCGAAGGTTGATCTCCTGGATCTCCACAGCATAGGTAGGGCATGAGGTTTCCCCAGTGTATACCTGCTGCGCCTGTCTATTGTTGGGGTTCGGGTTCGGTTGAGCAGGCATTTGAGGTTGCCTTGGAGGAGCAGGAGGTAATGGCTGAGGTTGAACCGGTGGTGGAGGCAAAATGGCGGGAGGAGTGTTGTACTGGGGCCTCCACCCCGACTGAGGTGCATTCCACTGAGGCTGTGGCTGGGCATGTGAATGATATGAATGAGAAGTAGGTTGAGTAGGGTACTGAGGTGGATAAGACCATGGAGGAGGCATGGACTAGGAAGGATGAGCAGGGGGACCCCAGGAAGGCATAGGAGTCGATTGGTTGGGGCTGTAATAAGCTTGAGGTGCCCCTTGCATCCCCTGCTGATAAGGTCTAGATCCTTGTGGCCTCCTTTGGTTGAGGTAATAGAGAGGTTCAGTGGGAGCTTCTGTCCCTTGGTACATGGCTTTAAACCCAGGTAAGGTTGGACACTGATTCGTGGGATGGTCCTCCTCACAAACGAAACATACTTCAACCGAATGCAATGGGCATTCGTTCTTAGGGTGTCTCCTTGTGCACCTAGGGCAGAAGACAGCCAAGGCTCTCTCAGCTTCTTCTTTCTTCTGCTGGATTCTGAATGTGTCCAGTTGCATGGCAATGGTCTGTCTCACCTCACTCTTGAGATCCTCTAATTGATTTGCAAGCTCATGTTTGGAGAAAGGGACACTAGTTGCGAGGAGGTTTCCCCTACCTCGTTTCTGAGCTGCCCTGGAGTGGTTTCTAAATACAGTCTTGATGTCCTCATAAGGCAGTTGGTAAATGTCCCCCCCAGCTAACATGTGAAGGGTATCTAAGAGGTCTTCAGGGACTCCTCGGAGCAGGACCAACTTGAGGGATTCAGGGTCAAGTGTGCACCTGGCCCGCTTATAGCTTAGTTGGAACCTCTCCTCATAATCCTCTAAGGACTCATCATTTCCCATGGTCATCCGAAAGATTTCTCCCTTGGTTTCCTTAGACCTACAATAATCCTTGTACTTGGTATTGAAAGCTTGCTGCATCTGAGCCCAAGTGGTGATACTATTCCCAGGTAAGCCCATGAACCAGCGTAATGCTACATCCTTAAGAGTTGAAGGGAAGAGTTTCAGCTTTTGCTCATCTTCAGTATAGTCATAGGTTCTGCAAAGGACAACAAACTCAAACAGGAAGGTATCAGGATCTTCAGTAGTCAGTCCATGGAAGTGAGGTAAGGCGGAGGGGCTAATGTTCTTCATTTTCGTCTCTCCATTGGTCTCTCGGATGGGGAAGGCACCTTCTATTCTCTCATCTTCTCTTCTATTGTCAGCCATAGCTTCAGATGGAGTGGTCTCTAACTCTTCTTCTACTATAGGATCTTTGTATATCTCTGGATGTTCACCTATAGGTTCTTCTGGGTCACTGTCACCAAAGAAGAGAGAAGGGTGACTCAGTGATGTGGTGGGGGTGTTGGATAGGAATTTGCCTGATTTATCTCGGTTCCTACGAGGCATGAAATGGAAAAGACTTTCTTTTTTGATTGTTTTTGCTTTTTCTTTTGTACTTGCAAAACTGAAACAGATTGATCTACAACTAACTATAAAGATGCAGAATTAAACTGAAAGCAGGAAAGAACTAATCTACTTTGCTCAAATGAAATTCCAGGAATGGAAATTCTAGTCTACGCTTGCAGAAATGAAATGCTAATCTATGAAAGCAGGAAATGCTAATCTATAAAAGCAGGAAATGCTAATCTATGAAAGCAGGAAATGCTAATCTATGAAAGCAGGAAATGTCTATGCTACTTTTGCAGAATGGAAATGAAATAAACTACTTAGCAGAAGGCAAGAGTAAGAAAATAGAAGAAAAACAACAATTACTAATACTCTCACGCTTCCCCGGCAACGGCGCCAAAAAGATGGTGGGCTCCAGTATTGTAGCAATAATGCTACAACTCCTGGGGCTCCCTATCTCTAATTTTATCAACCCGGTAGTTCGTACAAACTTGGAAGCGACGGTGCTGTATGCACAAGTACTAGCTCTTGTCGCAGCTGTCACTTGGTCAGCTGGCACAAGTCCGCTAGGGCTCAAGCCAACTTCTATATGCTCTTCAGAAGAAGCTTTCTAAATGATGGACGAAGGCTATCTCGAGGGAGATTGATCTACTTTGCAAAAGTGAACTGAAAGCCAACCAAAACATGAAACCCTAGTAAACCCTAATTTGACTAGTTTGGCCTCTATGATGCAATAGTGAAAGTGTAAATGTCTAAAAAGGATGCTATTACCTCTAATGATGCGAAATGCATGAACTCAAACTACTTCTATGAAAAAGGACATTGTTTTTGTATTTTTGCTTAAGTGGATGGAGTGATTATGGATTTGTTTCTTATTAGGGTTTGGCTGTGCAAAGGTGGTGCGAAGGGAGAGAAAGCTTGGGAAAGGTCAGGATGGCTAGGAGAGGTCCCAGAGGGTCCCTAGCATTAGTCCATAGAGGTCTACAACATTCGGATGCTCGGAAACCAAGTTTGCAGGCTTCTACAGGATGTCTGCAGGGGATCCTACAGGAAACTAAGGAATTCTACAGGAAGTCTGCTAACTTCTACAGGATGTGCTGTAAGTGGAAGTTTTGAGTGATGGTGAGGTGATGGAATGGTTTGGGTGGATAGGTAAGGTGGAGATGGAGCTTGTGATGACTCAGGGGCAGAGGAATAAGATGGAGAGAGAGTGCATGGAGTTGGTTGGTGAATAGAGGGATGGCAGCAACGAAAGGTCCAAAAAGATGAAGCTACGTGGCAATGGATGAGTTGGAAGGTAAACGAGCTGAACAGAGGTCGAGTAGGTGGTTTGAGGAGAGGTGAAGAAGAGGAAGAAGGAAGTAGAATGATATGGAGCAGTGTAAATAAAACAAATGATTTATGTCTTGCACCAAAAACGAGAATTCATTAACCAGTGCTACCTGTGCTATTAAATCAATAAACAGTGATGCAAATCATGAAGAAAAGTCGTGCATGGACGAAGTATGGCTCAAGAGCAAAAGTGCATGGAAGGATCCACGATTAAACCGACTGTGTTGCAGCTTGCATGAAGGTAGAAAAGACTGCGTTTTTTTGGCGGTTGGTATAGACTGCACCCCAATCCCTAAACAGAGATGGCAGTGATCTCTAACAACCTTTTCTTGGAGCTCCTGTGTATTACAAACCTCCTATCCGAATCTAAGCAGCTGAAAGTAATTTAATCATCAACCAATCCTACTCAATCCTATTAACGAAATCAAATCAGCAAACTGTGTTCTTGAAATGCATATCAAAACAAGTAAACAAAATGCTTGGAAAGAAAGGTAAATAATACTACAAGAAGAGGAGATTTATTGCTCTCAGGTTGGGCCCTAACGTGAGAGCTATAGCTCCCTTAAAATCTCAGAATTAGATCCAAATATGCTTGCCTTTATTCATAATCAAAAGTCTGATGTCATGCCAAAACTGGCTTACAAAAACAAACACCGAGCTATGCTCCAAAAATTACAATATCAGTCCAAAAGTTCAAAAAGCTCCTAACAAAGGCTACGGCCTTCATATTTATACAAAATGAAGATCAAGCTGGCTTCCTCCATTCGTGGAGCTTGGCTGTCCAACTGAAAGTCAAACTGCTGTCAAACTGCTGATCCTGTAGAACATGTTGGCTGTCTTTAAGCTGGGTGGGGAGAGCTGTTAGAGCTCGGAGTGAAGGTGAAAATCACGAGGAGGGTCATCAAGACTGTGGACAACCTCCCTATGAACCCGCAATGGCACCTTTACTGTCTCCTTGTCTCCTTTTGCGTGGTCTTTTGCTCTCTTTAATGCCAAGAACCTGAAATCATCATGTATTAGTCACATAGATATAATGCCTGCCCTTCTTCCTACAAACAACACGAATATGCTAAGAAATGAATGCATAAGTGGTAAAATGTGAATGGTTGAGCAAGGTAAGTAGGCCAATATGAGCCCAAATTGTACCAAAAATTGGGGCTCATCAACAAGCTAGAAAAGAAGAAGAGGGGTTATGCCATCTCCTGCATCAAGGAAAAAGTGGTATGTGTGGCAACCCAAATCCTCACAAGAAAAGTTATGCACAAATGCCGTGGAGACGAGGTACTTGCGTCGGTGGTCGCATTGGCTGAGCAGTTCGTGGAGGGGGTCCAGTTTAACTGGTTTGAATTCCTTTGCATGAAATTCTTAGAGAATTGTTGTGAAGCCCAGGAGCAGGGTAAAAGCTTCCACTATGCATGGATGTTGCTGTCCATAGTGCTTGTAGCTGCGGAATTACTGGAGGATAGTCAATTCCCCATAATTGACAGAGATTTATCAGAGGCTGTGAAGTACGCTTAGCTCTGGGCCACAAAGGATGATACAAGGATACGTGACAGCAAGATCTTTTGGGTGCTCATGAAGATGAACATCTAAATGTGGATCAAGCGTAAGCCGTGGTTGTCACCCACGGTTTACAACAGTCTACAGAGTTTTGCAGAATTCAAGGCAGACATGCACAACATCTATATCAGGGCACGCAAGGATCCAACGAAGCAGTGGACGAAGCTACCTTTTGTAGCCACTGACGACGCCATTGTCAATGTCTTGGAGGCATGGCCTCCGGAATGGCACGACCCAAACATTGCATAACTGGAGAGGTTGGTAGCACAAAAGAGAAAAGACAATGCCAAGTTGTGCATCGCACATTTGGCCGAAAAATGACGGAAGGGAGCAACAACAATAGAAGTACGGGTAGTGCAGGAAGTAGCACAGAAAGCAGCCGAGTAGGAAAGATCCACAGCAGCAGCAACAACACTGGAAGTAGCCGCGAAAGCGGGAAATGGCCAAGCAATGCCTTCGCAAGGGCATGTAGCAGAGGAAGCAAAAACAAAATAAGGAGGCATGGACCCACAAACCGCATCCACATAATTGAAGCATTGACACTCGATAGAGCAAGTAGGATCGTGGAAGAAGGTCAAGGTCTTAAAGTTATCCATTGACCCAATCACCCTAACCAAGGGTGATCTGCATGACATTGATGAGACAGTGCACGATGTCACAAATGAGGCTCTCCAGGATTTCATGCAGGAGCACCAGACTATGTTGGGGGTCCTTAGAGTGCAGTTGCAGGACTTACAGGTGTTCCCCCCTCAGGTTGGTACCCTTTCAACCAACCTCATAGCTGGATCCACAACAACAGAGAATATGTTGCGTTTGCGGATGATGAACACAATAGTGTTTACGGAAGGGGCTCTAGTGACATCAAATGTGGCTGACCAATTTTCAATTAACACGATGAAAGGTCTTGTTGTTAATCTAGTTTCCCTTCTACATGAGGCATTATATCTATTGCAGTATGGGATAACGACAGAGCTGCGCACTCCAAGTCCTTAGTGAGAAGAAGATAAATATGGAACAACTCAACTTGCAGCGTGATGAATTGGTGTCACAAAATCAATAGCTGGTGCAGGTGATATGCGACGCTTGCTGAAGTGTCCTAGAGCTGGTCATCCTAGCAGATCTACTAGCGAAGGTGTCGACCCACAAGCTAGCAGCAGGAGTCTGCGAGGCCAGGGAAGGAACGACCAAGGTTTAGCTGGAGCTAAATCTTCAGATCGCCAATCTGTGGTTAAAGGCGCTGCCATCCACTTCCCCTGAAAGTCAGAGAACAACGCACTAGCACTTTCACAGCGGGATTGGAGGAAATCGGAGGTGCAGTGTGAGACTACACCAGCATGTTGGAAGAATCACTTGAGGTCCTCACAACTCTATAGGAGGACCCTAACATCTAGTGCTTAGAGAAAAAGGCATGAGAACTCCAACAATAGTATGACAGTGTCCGATGAACTACACAGACAGTGGTCCTCACCCAACGGCTTGCGAGGATGCAGCAAGCTAAAGCACTAAAGGAGCAGGTGGATGCAACACAACACAAGGAGGCAGTTCTCAAAGCGCGCGTCTAGCCTTAGATCAACGAGGCCTTCACCATCACGGTAGAAATTGAATGCAAGCTTACGCACATACATGGGATGCACACATTAATGTAGAGAAGCATTCCAGGCATAGAGGCCTCGGAACAGCACATGTAGTAGATCTAGCAAGCAACAGATCAGTGTGTTGCTGACCTCCACACAGTTCGAGAATAGTTGGAGGGACTCCGGGCAAAGATCATCGCGTCGACAAAGTCACTCAAGGGTGAGTCATGATGTTTGTGTTGGGGGCCTATTGGGCATGGAATCCCCCCAAGGCATGTTTTAGGGCTCAAAGCCCAAGTTTTGACTAAATTTTGTTGTAAATCTCCATGAATTACGGGTGTAGGGTGCAAAAGTATGATAGAGTCACATGGTTATCTGCCCTAGTTTTGTAATGTAATGTCGGTTGCATAGACCTACCCATGGTCCATGAACCATGGGATTGTATAAATAGAGCGAGTCTCTAAGTGTAAAATATAGATAAAGGAGTAGAGAAGAATAACAATTCTAAGTGGTTCACTCACAAGGGTAAAGTGTGTCTTTAGGTCGTAGAGTAGGAGAAGGCTCTGCAACTGAGTGCGCAGAGGCCTAGTAGTCTATAGCTGAGTGCGTGGACCTCTGTAGCTAAGTGTGCAGGGTGGAGTTGAGTCTATAACTGAGGAAGAAATTAATAAAGAGAAGTTTTATCATAATTTTGTGTATCTGTTCCTGGGTTAATGCATGGTTGATATGATTTGAAAATATATTGTTTATTTACTGCGTGCACCTGTATGAATGGTTTCTGGTATAAATAAAAGCACGTGAGTAGGCTAAAATAATCAAATAACATTGGAATACCAGTAAGGACTTGGGTAATAATGCAGAAGCGAAGCGTTCGACCCTCTAGTAGGGTTGTGTGAAGGTAGTATATCAGGCTGCGAGGTATGGGAAAGTGCGCGAAGTGACTTGTGCGCAGCGTCGAACCGCAAACCACTTGAACTCATTAGACATCTCCAGGGTGCAGAAACCTAGTTCTAACACCCTCCCATACTACTTTGGGTGAGACCTGAGTTTGCGCTCCACGGACTGTTGCTGAAAGGGCCAGTAGTACCGAGATTTGTTTGCCTAAATCAACTCTGAACCTGGGTCAGGCCCCAACAAGCCAACATTCTCTAAAGTCTTTCAATGCCTTCACTAAAGAAAATGCATGTTTCTCCATGATATTATACTTTAATGAGGCATACCTTAAAGCTATGCTAAAGAAGTCTATAGGTTGTTCATTTCCTTCACTATTTTTTTGTAACAAGACAGTTGTAATAGTATGTTCAGATGCAAAATAAAAAATCATAAAATCCTTTGTAAAGTCAGGGAAAATTAAAACAATACCAATGGTTAAAGCTAAGTTTACTTCACTAAAATATTTATTGGATTTAGTATTCCATTTTATTTCAATATATTTCTTTAGCATGTTTGTAATGGCTCTTAAGATCTTGGCTAGCTTTGGAATAAATCTCCTGAGGAAATTTATCCTACCGATAAAAAACTAAGCTTCTTTCTTGTTCCTGGGAGGGTCAATTTTCATTATGGATTTAAATTTGTTGGGGTCTATTATGATTCCCTTTTCCAAAATAAAGTGACCCAATAGTTTTCCTTCCTCTAAACCAAAAGGAATTTTCTTGGGGTTCAAGGAGATACCACATTTTCTGCATTTTTCAAAAGCCTTTCTCAAGTGTAAAATATGCTCTTCATATGTTTTAGAAAACATAGTAATATCATCCAAGTAAATTACAATGAACCTATCTTTCTCATCAACAAATTCAATGTCCATTGCTCTCTAAAAAGTAGCTCCTGCATTCATAAGGCCAAAGGGAATTTTTATATACATAAAAGTCCCCCAAGGTGTAGTAAAAGTTGTTTTGTGTTGATCATCAGGATGAACCAGAATCTGGTTGTATCCTGAGAAACCATCCAGCAAAGAAATTCTACTTGAACCAACTACTTTTTTCAAGATGTGATCCATTTTAGGTAGAGGGTAGTTGTCCTTGAGAGAGATACTTTGTTTAGATTCCTAAAATCTACACAAAGCCTTATTTCTCCTGTTATATTTCTTGTAGGTACTAGATTAGAGACCCATTTTGAAATTATTAGAGGTACAATGATTTTTGAATCAAATTTTTTTTTGACTTCTTTTTCTATCAAAGATAAAAGACTAGATTCACTCTTCTCAATTTCTATTTGAAGGGTTTTTTATCTTCCTTGATGGGAATGTTGTATGATACTAGTATCATATGATTTTAAATCTTCATAGCTCCAAGAAAACACACAAGAAAATTCTTTAACGAGTTCAATGTACTTTTGTTTTTCTTTAGGAAGTAAGTATTTAGAAAGTTTCATAATTTTAGGACTCCTACTAGTTCTATTTTTGGCTTCTTGGCTACATCGTTGAAATAAAAAATATCTTCCAATGGCATTAATCCTCTTGGAAGCACATTTTCTTTTAGTTGCAAAACCTCAAGTTGAAGTTCTTCTAGATTCTCATCAGTTTCATTTCACTATTTCCTTTTTATTCTCATCTACATCATTATCTGTGTCAATATGTACACACTCAAATCTGTCTTTTACTTGTAAAAAAGATTCTACTTGTTTATCACTTCCAAAAACTTTCCAATATCTTACATTGTCAGGGACAACTGGCCTGTGTTTAATCTTGACCACATATTTTCTGTTAGGATGGAATGGCACCTTAAAAATACTGGCTGAAGTAGCTAAAGTGTCAACTAAAATACTCCCACATCTAGGAATAAGATACAACAGATATTCAAGAAAACATTGAAGAAAATCAAAAAACTGCATTTCTATAGGCTCTTAATCTAGGGTGTTTGACTGAGTATTCACCTTTAATCTAGTTAATGATGAGACTCGAATCCCCGTGCACAAAAATTATTTTTCCCCTAACCTCTTTAAAAGTTGCAGTCCTAATATTAATGCTTCATAAGCAGCTATATTGTTTTCACATTGAAAACTTAGCTTGTAATAATGTCCCTTAGAAACTATATGTGTTTGTGAGTTTACAATGAAAACACCTGCCCTTGCTCCTTCCTTTCTCACTGTCCCATCAAAGTCCATGTTCCATAGGGCTTCACCCGATTCCTATGGTTTTCCAGGTTCTAATTCCATTTCCTTTGTCTTGCTCAGTTCAGCTTCTAAGTGTGAAACTTCCTCTACAGATTCATCATTATACAAAATAAAGGAGTCTAAATCTCAATGCACAGATTACAGGGGGTAATTTTTGGTTTTTCTTGGCTACTAACTATGTTATTCATTAATTTCTCCCTATATAATCTTCTCTGCTGACCAAAAACAAGAATGGTAGCATAGGTCATGTCCATCTACAAAGTACCCTATAACATTGCTCCCTAAGATCTTGATAGCAACATTCCATACTTGGGAGGTATGTTTGCCAGTACAATATCCATTACCAAGCTCTTTGCTGGTATTTGGACCAGAGTAACACATAAATATCTGATTAATCCTAAGCATATTAATTTTCTCAAATCAAATGAATATAAATATTTGCAGGGTCTAGTTATGTCTAATCCAAGTTTCTCCATAATAGCTCTAGGAATCAGATTGTGAGATGCACTAGAATCAAGCATTGCATTGTGCAGGTTTTTGTCATGAATTTTTAAACTAATATAGAAAGGTGGAACACTACCATCCTGATATTTCCCTTGAACTTTAGGTCCAAACAACAACTCAAGTTGGTCATCACTTAAGTTGACTGTGTCTGTCCCTTCCCTTATCTTTAGAGCCTTCATGACTTGATGTCTATATGCCTTTTTGTTGATTAATTCTATGAGAGGAACAAAAATTTTCACCTTGGCCAATTAATTTTCAATGCTGAAAGATGTATGAAGTTTATCTATCTCTTTGACATTTAGATCTTGTTTTTCAGAAGTCTCCTTTTGAGAATTATCTTTTGACTGGCTAGTAGACAAGGGTGTCATTCTGAATTTTCTTAGGAGGATTTTCAACAACATTTTTACTTCTAAAATTGTACTGTCTGTGCACCTCCATGATAGAGTTTTGGTATCCTTGTTTATAATCGTTTGACTCTAAAGGGATGACTTCTGGTTGGGAAAGTGAGAATAGTTATTTCTCCTCTTTGGTTAAGAAAATGTGGTCAATTTCATTTTCCTCAAATAATTTTATTTGATTTTATTCATGATCCTTTGATAGCTCAGATTCTTCATATGCATAATTCTCTTGGAAAGGAGGTCTAATTTGCTATTGATCAGTTTGGCTTCTCTTTTCTTTTTGTTTTATTTGAGGCAGGTTTTTCCTAAAACCAGGATTTCTAATTGAAGGTCCATCTTGATTTTCTCTTGGAGGAGTCCTATTAGTTAAACTTATCCTTTCCATGAGTTTCTCCATTGTTTTAACTAATGTATTCAACTTAGCATTTGACGAGTAAGAAGAAGGTTCTTCCTTAATATCAAATCTCCTCTCAGCTTTTAGCCTGGCTCTCTTTTCCAACAGATTGGCTTCTATACTAACTGCATTTCCTCAAGGGTAGTAGGGTTTCTCTCTCTAAGTTGGTAAGGCATGTTTGGATCAAATCCATTTGGGAATTTGCTCAGAGCTAGTCCTAGTGGGGGTTGCATAGTAGTTGGGATAGAATTCTAAATATTATTGAACCTAGTGCAATAGTATTGGACAGTTTCACCAGGGGCTATCTTTATACTCTCATATTTGGCCAAGGTTTGGAGAGGATTCTTCTTTAATTCCCATCTTCTGAGGAATGTTTGGTGAAATTATGCAAGATCTAGGATAGAGGTAGCTATTAATGATTTAAACCATTTCTTAACTTCTCATGTGAGACTTTGGGAAAATAGTCTCAACTTCACATTATCATCATCAATTTCTTGCAAATCTAAATAATCATTCATTTTGTCTATATGTTGTTGAGCAGTGATTGGCCCTATGCCATCAAATTGAGGTATTCTACTCTTGTAATCATATGGCATGGCATTGAGTTGTCCAAGTAAAATAAGGGGGGGATAACGACTTGTGATGATAGGTAAGTGAGAGGAAGATGTAACTACAATATATGTGGATGTGGGAGGTATTAAAGGGGGTGGAATGGTAGTTTTTTGTGTTGTAGTGGTGGTAGGGATAGTAGATGAAATGGGTGTAATAATAATAGGGAGAATTACTAAAGGGGCAATAGAAATAGGTGGTATCTTTAGAGGGATAGTAGTATTAGGTGGAATTACTGGAGGGGTAGTAAAAATAGGGGGAATCTCTAGAGTGGTAGTAGTAATACTAGTTGGAATTATTGGTGGGATTGGGGATGAAGCAGTAGAAGAAGAAGGTTAAGATATAGGTGATTCAAGAGATTTCTACACAACCTGATCTAATTCAGATACCAACACTTTAAGCTTATTAAATTGTTTGATGACATCTTCATCAGAGTCTAGATTAATACTTTGATGTTTTGAAATGTAAGGTTTTAAAATGTTTTCGTCAAAAACAATTTTAGGTACAAAGCTGTTAGATTTAGTATGGAAAAGAATATGTTCAAAAGACAAATGAAATTTTATATCTTCTACATTCACAAAGATTTCAGGCAGAGAATTAACCCTAGGGAGAGGATTATGACTAGCCTAACTCTCGGTCAAACTCTTCTTTCTAAGAATTTTTTTAAGATTACCTAAAAAAATTTGGGGTTGAGGATTTGTATTAGCTCTAGTATATATCTTCTGAGGAGCCACATCTACAATAGTATATTTAAAAATATAAATTATGTACAACTTATAAGTGGCAAACAACCGTAATTAGATCTATTTTTCAAATATAAAAATAGAAATAGTTTCAAGCTCTGAAATAAAAAACTTGACTAGGGAAAATTGAATTCAAATCAGATTTGTTCGAAGTCCTTAGTATGGTCGCCAACATGTTATCACTCTGTAATTTCTTAAGGTTGTGGAAAACCAGAGGTAACCACAAAATCAATTTTAAGCTTAGAAGCTAACCCTTCTAAACTCAAAGAGGAATCTCTCTATTGGATATAGATTTGTTGTTGTGGGATTTTAGGCTAGTTATTAGGTTCAGAGTTTGGTTTTTGGAGATGTTTTGTTGAAACTGCAAGGAAAGGCCATTGGGCAATCAGATACAGAAATATCAGAACAGATTGAAACAGGGAAAGGTAGGAAGATTATTGGACCTTTAAAGCTTTGTGGAGTGAAAGGGAGGAAAATATTCAAATTCAATTACTCATAGAGAATTTTAACATGAATTCTATATTTAATCTCAGTTTGAAAACATATCTATTTCTTATAAGTTAGGACAAAGTGTAATTAAAAATTTCATCCCTTCATCTTCTTTTAAGCAACACAGATAAGAAATACATATGAAAAACAAATATATAACAAGTTTACAAGAGAAAAAATGTCACCAATTTTCCCGACACATGAATCCTGGAACGATCTTCTGTATTAATGAAATTATCACTTTTAGCTCAGTGAATAACTTTACATCAAAGTATGCTTTCTTGATACAAGTCCCAACATTTGTACTTCGATTTATGAAGTACTTATACAAAAATTATCAAAATATCTTGATTTGGAATATCAATATTTTAAAAAAATATCTTAAAAAGAGTTTACTAAAATAGTACAAAAATGTAGGCAACTAAAACTGTTGTATTCCTTTGGCACTATCTTCAAGGATTGTCAGTGATGATTCGACCTAAAAAAGTGTTACTTTGTTGTTGAAGGTGAAAAATTGTTTTACCCAAGTAATTGACACAATTTGTCCCATCTATCTTCATTTGGAGTGGAGAATTTAACTAGCTTCCTGTAGGTTTCATCCACCTCGGTGTACTTTTGAAAAGTAGGTTTGACAATGAATAAATGATTTATCTCATGTTTGATAAGAAAGTTGAAATCCAAAGCTTCCATGAAGGCTTTTCCTGTGATGCTTCCTTTGATGGTGGAAAACTTTGACTTATCCCTAGCTATGGTATATAACTTATGGTGATAATCTTCTATCTTGATCAACTTATCTCCAATTCCTATCAAACAGGGTAACCCCTTCCGATTTAGTACATTGAATTTCCTGTGAAACTTCTAAATGTTGGCCTCTAAATTGTGGCACTTGGCCTCTAAATTGTGGCACTTGTTCTCCAATTGTAGTATCAGGTTCCTTTTTGTAATGACCCTCCTCACCTCCAAAATTGTCTCTATCCTGTCTACAATATCAAACTCCAATTCTTCTTTGGTCTTCAAATTCAAAATCCTGATTAAAGCAGTGGCTTCACCTACCTTTTGTCCTAAATCTTCTTTCACCTCTTCAATGATTATTTAGATCTCTATACTAATTCCTCCTACTCAAAAATAGTCTCAATAGAGGGCCATATTTTAGTCATGGCCTCATTTATTTCTATCCAAATGTTTTCCTTTGCCTGTGCAAGTGTTCGTGCCATGGAAGACTCATTTTTCCAATTGTTCAATTCTCTAGGTTAAGCTATGAGCATTTTGAATCTATGTTATGTACACATTATCAATATTTAATTTATGTTCTTGGAGATTGTTTATCTGAGCTTTTAGCTTCTCAATTTCCTGTCCTCTGATAGATAGGTCCTCCATTGCTTTAACAAGTTCTCCTGAAGAATATGTAGATTATGCCTCAAATATGATGGTTGTAGAAATGGATTCCCCTACTACTGATGTAGATGTAATAGGAACTGTTGTGAGTGGAATGGCTACCAACTGTGTTGACTGTTCTCTCTCCTTCAACAATTTCTCCATCTCCATCTCAATTTCTTTGATCTGTCCACTTTGTTCAATAATAATTCTGAACATGTCTTCCTTCTCTTTCTCTAGCTTTCCAACTTCTTTTTTTTGTTTTTCTTTAGTGGATGGAATATTGAGCCGCTTATTTAGTGCTACAATGTCAGCATTCTTCCTTCTAATGATTTCTTCTACAACTTTTACATTGTTTGGATCATATCACAGTTTAATTACAAGAGCTTCTAAAGACTTGATTTTTGTGTCTTTAGCTAGAGAAGAGATATTTTCTAATTTGAGTTGGGACTAAATGTTGTTGACTGAAGCTTGGTGCCTAGAAGCTTCCATTGCTAAAGTTGTCAAGGTCGAATACAACATTTCCCCTATTTTCTTATACAAGTCTATCTGATCAATTGGATGAGTTTGGTCAACATTGAAGGAAAAGATGGATTTCTCGTGATCTTATGGAGTTTTAGGGAAAGGAATTTCATCTTGAAGGAAGGCTATCTACATTTTTCCTTTCTCTGTGTCAAAGGCAGAGAGTATCCTATGCTGTGAGGATGTTGTCTGCTTCCAAAATTGTGTATAATTTGTAGCTTTTAACATCTCATTTTTCTTTGTAATCTCTTTATACTTGGCAAATATATTTGGTTTAGCTTGGTCATGAACCAATTCCCATGAATGAGATTTATCCAGTGGATCTTAGGAGGCTGAAGAGGATGGAGATCCTATAAAAATATCATCACTCCCAAAAGAAGTATGGGGGCTTGTCAAAACAATGGTGGACTGTAAATTTTCCTCCTCCAAAAATTCTTCTGCTCGATTGGTCTTCTGTCTCTTCTTGTAAATTTTGAATTCCTCTCCCTAGATTTCTATGACTGAAGGGGAAATATATTCTATTGGACTCTTTTCCTTCTTCTCCTATGGTGTTGGAGTCTATGATGTCGTTGTTGAGAGTACCTGTTAATCTACCTTCTGCAAAGTATTCTCTCGCCATTGATCCTGATTTGTATACTTTTGTATTTTTGGCCTAGTAGTATCAGTGTAGGGAGTAGTTTTTCGTCCTACTCTTAGTTTTGAAATTATTCCCAAGGGGTCATATGACCAGGTGAAGTTGAGTTTGAAGTTCATCTACTTAAGGAGGATGTATGCTTCTTTGGTTGTTGTCGTGGTATTGTAGATAAAAGGGCCAACCCGTGTTTTTATTTTAAATTGAGATTTCTTCTTGGCTGCCACAAAGTGCATTTCATCCATGTTAATCATCTGTCCGATATACTCTAGTGAGAAAATTATCATTGGGACAAACTTGGGAAGCCTGTATGGTGGCAATTCACATCCATACACTCTAATTTCTTTGTACGAGTCACCTATTTTAGTCTGCTCACTAAGATGTAGAAATCTTTTGATCTTAGATCCTATTGTTGGTTCAACATTACTATTCAATAGGAAAGAGAATATATATAAAAATTGGTCAAAATACTCACTAAAGGTAAATTCATTGGAATGATTCCTCACCAAGGAAGTCCAATGAATTACAGATTGGGCATTTCCTTGCTCATCCAATTTTTGTAAGGGAAAATAAAATCTGTCTGCATGATGGAATAAAAATAAATGAACTAGAACTGAAGCATACTTAAAAGTTCCTTCTATAGAAAATTTTAGGAACCGCTCATGGATAACATCTACTAGAAACTCAGTGTAGTTGAAGATGATTGAGGGCTTTTCACTTGTTGAAAAATTGATATAAATCCTATGATGGCCTCATCAACCCATTGATCAGATTGATAGCCCAGTAAATAAGAAACGATGGAGATATTTTGTTTTTTCATCTCAGGGAACATGGAGGATGAATAGGGGTGGGGTTTCTTAGGAAATTGGGCATCCTTGGGGAGGAATGTTTCAAAAATATTTTCTCTGTGTCGGAATGTGAGGTTCTTATAGAGTTCCATGAGGTACACTAATAAAAAAGGTTTCAAAGGGGCATAATTATGAATTTGCAGGATTTGGGAAATGGAACGAGAGGTAATTGTGAAAAGGATATCATTATTCTGAGCTACAATTTCCCTCTAACTGGGAATGTATCGGAAGTGACACCATGAAATGAATTTAGGGAAATGGTAAGTCTGGGGGAAAATGAATTTAGGTAGGAAGGAATTCCATAAACCAAATTCATTACTAAGATCAATAAAATTATGTTTTAACCAGTTGTGGAGCTCATAGAGGTCGAACTCACAACTAGTTTCAAGGATTTTTTTCCTGATCTACCAGGGGTTGATGGTCCAAGTAAATACAAGGGGTAGAAGGGGGTTTTCATATGTGGATTTAGATTTTCCTTTAGGGGCCATGTTGGAAAAGAAAGAGTAGGAAAATTGGAGTTACCCGGGAATCAACTAGATGAAGACTGGTGACTGGATGATCGGTTGGAATGGTAATTTGCTTGTTGATTGGTCATTGTGATAGGTTATGGTATGCTGACTAGGTGCTATAACAGGTTCTAGTCTGTTGGTGTCTTGGAAAAACAAGGGAAAAGACCAACATAATTAGTATTGGCTTAATTTAAATGCGAGCTTGATTACCATTGTGATTAGTCCATTTAACACGAGCGTGTTCATTGATCAGGAATGGTTACATGATGGGTGCAATGGAGGTGCCAGTTGGTAGGGATGAGTGGACGTGGAGAGGGAAGGAATGTGACAGCCATGGGAGAGGAGAGTATGAGGAGTGCCATGTGGCATAATTATATTGGAGTTAGGTGGGGACGGGAGGTGCCACTTGGTGAAATAGGAGTGGAACGAGGGAGAGTGAGGTCAATGATCCTTTTAGGCAGGAGGCATAAAAGTTGTTTCTAGAGGGAGGGGAGGTATGGTAAATAGTTTTATGCAGGCTGTGGGGAGTGGGTGGTCTGAAGTCCGCCTAGAGATGACACATAGAAAAAGTGGTATGCGGGAAAACATCTTTTTGGAACCCCCCCCCAGTTAACTGTCGGAGGGACGGGGGTGGTTCTTGAAGTCATCACCTACTGTTGATTTGGGTAGGTGAGATCTTCGTGGTTTATTTATGCTCAGACTTTATTACAAACAACAAACGTTGTCATATCAAAAAATATTTATTCAAATATATTATAATCACACTTAAACAATGTGATTATAGCAATTACGTTAAATTTATTAAAACTAATTTGAACATGATTATACTGTGTGATTAAATAATTACTTACTTTAAATAAACACACTTTATTCACAAGTCTAATCATGCTTAAATTGTGTGATTAAAAAATTAATCCTACTTATTTAACTCTAATGTGGCATTTAGACTAGCTGCACATTATTTTCTATTTTCTAAAGGTATTTCTCATCACATTTTTCATTTTTTTTGGAATGAAGTGGCATTTGAATTTTCTCACTTATTGGGGAGTATTTTCATTTTCTCTCACATCTATATTTTTTGTATCCCCTTTCTTTTCTTTTTCTTTTTTCTATTTTTTGTTTTCTTCTTTTTCTTGGAAATAATTGCATTGAAACATTATTTACAATATCTCATAAAAAATTCAACAGATAATCATCAATTGAGCCTATAAATTATAGGACTCTAACAATGGGAAAATGGAGCACATGCAACCATACCTCCAAGTGTGAGGTGGAGCGATGTGAAGCAATCTTATCGGGAGTTGTGGAAATTTGGGTAGGATCCATTAAGGTGTTTTTGTCTCATGGATCATTTAATTGCTATGAGGGTCCACAGTATTTAGTAGGAGAAGGATCACTTTCATTTAGATACTAATTAATGAAGAGAAATGTGACAGTAGAGCAGGAGGCTCAGTAGCAGAGTCAGTAGGAGCACACTTTTCCCAGTAGACAGTTGCAGATTGATCCATTTTTTTTTATTTTATGCTTCTTAGTTGCAGATATTGTAGTAACAACAACAACAATAGTGAGAGGTGTTGCGTGCAATACATTCCATAGGTACTAGATCTGGGTAGATTTGAATCTCTTTCTTGTTGAGAGGGAGTGTTGAAAATGACAACAAGAGAATCCTGATTTAATTTTCCTTTGAATTAAATTAGGAGAAAATTGAAATTCCACATCACAAGACAACTTGAATGCATTAACTGAGTTGTTATCACTCATTTAGCTTAGTTAATTTGAGTTGAGGGCCTGATTTGAGTCATGTAGAGTGGTTCCTAAATTTTAGGAGCCTAGGTTGAGTTTAATTTGAGTTGCAATAGTTTAATTTAGTTAAACTAAATTAAGTTCAGTTAAACTAGTTCCAACTATTGGAGGAACTAGTAGGACGTCTAGTAGTGGGGTACAACTTCATGTGTTCAACAAGTTAACTGATAAATCAACCATAATTAACTCATGCATGCATGAAATTGGAGTTACCCAGTTGAGATTGGAGTTCAAGGGTCATGCACTATCAATTGTATAATTTTTTCAGTTGTACAAGTGGTGCATGTAATCAGAGAAATTCCTATAGGGATTGCGCAATTCAGGATGGGGATTTCCCAAATTAATAGGGGGCTAATTCCCAAGGAAACAACACAAGGAAATATGAGCTTGGTAAGCAACATAATTGGTTAAGTATTGACCAGAGGTAGCTTGTGAAGTAGTGAGATAGATTATACTTGTGCAGAGATTGTTCAAGCTTGAACAAGCATTGTATTTTCTTCTCTATTTTCCTAATATAATGCAATATACATATAGGAAGGGGCTTTGAGCAACAAGTTTTCCCTTTAGATAAATCTCTAAGCATATGTGATTAAATCTTGTCTCATGCTTTGTGATTTCTTGATCGACTAATTGTTTCTGATGATGAGTAGAGTAGATTCAAGTATTTTGTTTTAGCATATTACATAAGAAATTTGAATCTACAAATAATTTCTACATTAAGGCCCTCTTTGAACTCTTCATAGGCTCATTTCCTACCGATAATGTGATTTGTTGGAAACTAGCACTCCAGTGATATGTTTAAATAAATTAAACAATCTGAAAAATAAAGAATAGTATTATTCACAACTTAGATAGGTGGGGTTTTGTCTTATGATTGAGGTAAAATATCTATTTATTATTGATTTATGTAGTGTGTTCAACAAAATCTATTTCTTATTGTAAAACAAATTTTCCATTAATTATATGTTTAGAGTTTTATGTTCAGAGTTCATGAATAAAGGTAAACTTTTAAATTTAATAATATGAAAGGAGGAGTCTAATTCAATTGTTAAATGGAAAATCTTAAATAATGATAATTAAAGCAAAATTGATCTACTATTTTCCATATGATTCCATTTATCTTGTTCTCTTGTAGTGCTCTTTTACATTATAAGTTATATTTGAAACAAGCATAAAGGACATTTTTCTATTGTCTTGCAAAATATTTTATTTTTAACTCAATCATAGGTTGTGAGCTCCCTTATTTTTTTCAAACTAGTAGTATACCATGTATTATATGGTTTAGATATAAAGTTTTATGATCATAATTTATGGATTAAGTTTTGAATTCAATCATTAAAATTTAAAGTCATTGTAAAGAAAGATATAAGGTAACCTAATATGTATATGAAAGAATGATAATTTTATTTAGAGTTTGATATACATGAGGTTGTTCAATATCGTTAAAAATATTAAAACCATATTGGTATTATTGTATACAAGATAATTTAGTATTTTTTTTCTTAATTTTACATGTATAAACTTTACATTTTAATAATGTAATTATATGCATTTGTTTAGGATATTTACATACTTAGGAATTAGTTAAGATTAATTAGTGTAATATGTTTCTAAGTAAAAGTGTGTTTCCTAAGAATGCATTTGTATTTATGTAATCTAATGACCACGATATGTTCTAGACATAGAGCGATCTGATGATTCATATTATCCTCATTATTGATACTTATTAATTCATGGATTACCACTCAGTTGTTTCCATAATCTCTATTTAAAGAACATGGAGGGTTAGCTTCTAATAATAAATTGTAAGAAACGATGTTACGTACAAATTTTTCTTTTGCATTAATAAATTTCCTCTAGTGACTATGTTGAACAGGTTGTGGATTTTAACCATTTTTTATCTGGCTATGTGAGTGGTTACTTAAGGTGTTCATTTTATGTGGAATACTCTCTTTTCTTGACATGACATCATATCTTTCTTGAAAACCTACTCCTATTGTTGACCAAGATATTGAACTTATGTTTCCATATTTCCAAGTTCTATTATTTCTATGCATTTTTAGGTTCAATAACCTATTATGTTACATATAGAGTGTTGCATGTTATTGGAAATTATTTTCATTTCAGTTTAAGAGGTTTCCAGTTTCCTAAGATATGACCACTTTTGTTAGCTATGGAAGTATAAAGTTTTATTACACTCTTTTCAATTTTTTTATGAGTTAATCTTTTGGCTTTATTGTTTTTATTTTAACTTTGGTACATTTTATGGGTAATGTAATTGAGATGCAACCCCATTTTTTATTGAGATATTTTTTTTTATAAATTTTACTTGCTTTTTGTTTGTCCATGTTGAAGTTTTCTGTAGGCAAAAACAAATTTATTAGGGGTAAACACATTCTTCAAGGCAAAGAGAAAAAAAAAAAGAAAAAAAAATTAAAGCCCTCCTCTTTCATCAAAATTTCTATATCTCAAGTATTAGGTCACTTGGTTGAAAGTTAACTTTTTCTATAAGAGATCTTGAATTCATATCTTTTTTGTTTTTTTACAGTACTTCTGAAAAAGTTTATGCAAACTTGAGTTATCTCACATCTTTATTGTTAAGTGAATTTCATTTAAATTATAAAAGTGAGTCATTATAAAGTAGTTTGAATATTATTTTTTTAAAGTTAACTTTTCATATGAAACTTTAATTTAAAAGGTAACTTCATTGTAAAAGTGATTCTCACTTATTCTCTAAAGTAGATCACTTCATAAGTAACTTATTTGTAAAAGTGAAATTATTAGGATATTTTTATTTTAAGGAATGAGAAAGGGTTTTATATTAATAAAGATATAGATTTTGGGCCAGAACCCTTACAATAGCAGACTAAAATTCAGCCATATATATCTTCAGCTAACCATAAATTTAAAGAAACATAGATGACACTTCCATTCTTACATGTAAAAAACACATTACAACTAAAAACATGGAAAGAGGTTTGAGGATAAACTAAATTTGCATGGAAATATAACACCATATTAATATTGAGATGACCAACAAAAAAGCTCCACTGAATTTGGCCTTTAGCTACGTCCATTTCCACATGGATCATCTTTACGCAGGCAATGCATTTTTTTTTCTCAGAAGCATCCCTAGAGCCAATTGCACCTGAACCAAGTTGAAAAATTCGAGCAATAATATTTTATAGAGTTAGAACCCAAGTGTTAGGAGAAAATATTTCCTCCCATAATCCATTAGGAGAATTTTCCATGTCACTAAGGTGGCATAGAAGCTCTGCTTCCATAAGAAGTTGGAAGGACTAGCATTTCCTTTTCACCATATCATCATGCCTCTACCTAACATAAAGCAAGTATTTTGTCATGTCCAAAATTTTATCGAACAAGATGCCATCGTTTCCAAGATCCAGAGTCTTCAGGGGCTCTGCCATGTCCAAGAACTTCCACTAAAAGAAAATAGATGACTTACCAACCTTGAGCCAATTTCTAGGAAGAAAATGACTACTATATATGCTTATGGGAGCTTGAGAGGCCATTAAATAGAACATGCAACTAAGCCATGAAATAGACTATAGAATATCATTCATGACTAAATAAAAATATTTGGGAGGGTGGGGAAGGACTATTGATGTGAGATGGAGATCAAAAACATAAACTTTATTCCTCTGCTCAAAAAATATATCTCCTTGTCCATAATAAAACACACCCACTCCAACCAAGGGCTAATTTAATACATGTACTAGCTCAGATAGGAGAATTTTATGAGCCGCTACCACTTGTTTCTAGGGACATGGCACCGAGAGAGAATTTTGAATTTTCATGGCTGATGATTATAATGCTACCATACCACGGATCTCATCAACTTCAATATCAGTTTCGGGAAATGACTATAATGAAATGCATGGAACCTCAACAGGAGGAAACATAAGTTTCTAATGAAGGAAAACACCTTGTCGATGCCCATAAACCTTGGGAATTTGAACATAGTTAAGGGTTTGGAGCAAATTTTGTAATTCCAATATTTATTTCTAATTTTCCTTGGACTACAAAGGATCCATTTTTCTCCAACCTCTCTACCATCATTTTTAGATGTTTATATAGATGAAAATAATCTAGGTGCTCAAACTGTGAGTTTAGTAATGACATCCTTTGAAGAATGGGAGGATTATTAGAGCATGTTCTAATTCTAGCCTTTATGACTTGGCATATCACAAGAAAAGAATCACCGGCGACTAATAAATTAATAATTTTCTTTTCCATGGTTAACTCCAAGCCTTTCTATAATGCAAAAAACTCTACTTGGTTATTGGTCATAGTACCCACACCCCAGGAAAATTGAAACACAATTTCTTCTTCAAGTCTAAATAAAACCCCTCCCACTCTTGCCTCCCCCAAACTTATATGGAAAGTTAGAGAAGGAAGATAATTTTATTTTACTCTATAGCCTCACTGTGCATTCATCACCACACGGGCCAAATTATACCTACCACATGGAACTTTG
This sequence comes from Pinus tabuliformis, assembly GCA_031772625.1. Lineage (NCBI taxonomy): Eukaryota > Viridiplantae > Streptophyta > Pinopsida > Pinales > Pinaceae > Pinus > Pinus tabuliformis. The sequence goes on from CM062809.1 coordinate 81,392,232, forward strand.
GTGAAGTGCATATATTTCACATCTCAAAAATATTTTCAATGCTATTTTTTTGAAATTGCTTTTTTTTTGTAGCTTTCAACCTAGATAGTTATTTCAACTTCTGGATTCATATTACTTATGTATTTTGATAGGGCTAATACAAGTGATATTTTACTTACCAATATCACATACGTATCATGGAAATCCCATATGGAGAATGTAATACAAAGCAAAGGACTATACTTGATTACTTGGGAAAATAAAATGGCCCCACTAGTGTTGATAAGAAAGAAAAATGGGATAATAGAAGTGATGAAGCATGTGGATAAATCAAAATATCTATGTCTCATAATTTACAATTTTGACCTTCAAGGAATTATTGAAGCTTGGGGTAAGCTAGAAACCATGTCTGGTAAATGTGATGAGATTTGATCCCACAAGCTTGAAAATTAATTAATTTCTTTAAATAGCAATGATTTCGCTTGCATTGAATATTATTTATCTAAGTTAAAAACACTGCGAATTTCACTTAAATATTGTATAATATATATGAAGGATGTATATATGTTATTCTTGCTAAGATTGGTAGTGAATATTATAATTTTATATATACTTTTCACTCCACTAGAGAATCTCTACGGGATTCTTACCAAGCTCCCACTATTGACTCTTTTCATGATTATTTGATTAGAAAACAAGATAAGATGTTGCATCTTAGATTGATTAGGACTTGCAGTACATCCAACAGAGAATTATTGGTCCAATATAAATATAAATATAAATATAAGCAACCTAAAATGAAACATCCTTGTAACAAAAAGAAAAATAAGCATCCCAAACTCTTTTAACTAGCTTCTACTCCCAATGGTGACAAATGACCAAAATAAAAATTAATAATACTAAAAGTTATTACAATATTTATTGGTGAGATAGTTATGTAGATTCTAAATATTTAAAAAAGGTGGACACCTTAGAAGTAGTGATGAAGTACAAGATCGAGGGTTAGCTCAGTTGGTCAAGTTTCCATTGTTAAAACTACCTCACTAATGGGAGGTCACAGGGTCAATTCTCCTTGACTCCCTTAGGGTTAGACTCTACTAATAAGTTGATGGGAAGTGATCTCTTCAAATGGATCTTCCTAGATATTTTCTTGGGAAAAAAAGTAATGAAGAAGTACAACATTAATATTGGTTCTTCTTCCCCCGATGGGGGTACTCATGCCAAAGTACAAGTGTCTCGTGAAACGCCATCGAGGCCTGCTCCTCCTCCATGTGAGTATTAAATCCCCCATCATGAGTTGTCTTGACATTAATTCCTTCTATGTGACGATCTCGCTCACAAACTTTACGGTTAAATTCGAAGCCCAACAAGCGGTTCGCTTTAGTTTGACAGTCTGGGCAATGAATTTGGGTTGGAAGGAAAGTGGAAGTGTCCAGGTCTAGGTCTATGGTACCTCACTAGGGTCTCGGTCTTAGGTGAGGAGTGCATAATATTTTTGTAGTTTTCAGTGTAGGTTGGGATGTATCTCGTGATCTTCCCTCGGGATCCAGGCACTTAGACAGTAGTTGTTTGGTGTTTTTTCATTGCCTTTACTAGTTATAAGCCCTCTTCACTTCTGCGGCAACTTCTGGTTCCACTCCAGCTCGCAAGGACTCTTGCTGGTCTTCACAAGTGTGTGGCTATCATTATGGTCTCTAGTAAATTTTTCTCTAGGTTTGGGTCTCCTTTTTGGCTCGAAGATAATAATAATCTCTTCGTCTATAATTGGGGTCGTGTGTTCTGCTCGCATCAAGATTCAAGGTTGTATTCAGGAACTGCTCCACTTCACTACCCGGATTGGGTAAACTCTTTCCTTTCTCGCCCCTCTGATCTTGGTGTTGGTATGGTTATTCATTCTTTCTCTGTGCTATTTCACTCAAGTTATCTCTATGGGCTCCCCGTGTAGCGAGTCGTTAACCAACGTTACTTGCAGTATGCCACAACAACAAGGTCATCCTCATCGCAGGAGGGGTCAGCATGCCCATGATGGGCATCCCGAGCGAGGTCACCATTCATCTTATGACAACTCGAACAATGAGGAAACAGAGGAAATTGAGGTAATTTCTCCATCTAGTTCGCCAAGCCACCTAGTGACGCCCACTTCCATGGAATCTATTACAGAGAAATTGCGGAACATGCAACTTGACATTGAAATTTTCAGGGATTACAGGTATGAAGACTATAATTAGATTGTAGCCTATCTTGTTGATATTCAATACACTCAAAATGAAATTCTGGAGCAATTGGAAAACCTCTGGCGTACTCAACGATTCGCAAATGACCACCTCTACAACTTGGAAGCACAGGTGGAACATATTGACTTCCACATTCATGATCATGTTGGTTACTTTCAATCTACCCCTATAATTACCCCCCACCCCCTCCTCAATATGATGCTATCAATTCATGTTTATTTTTGTGTTACTCCTATTATGCTAAGGCCACATCACCCTCAGGAAATAATGTATGGAAAATGTCTTTCCTGGTATTATCCAAACCCCAATCTCAAAAATTCTAGTCGGAATGAGAGAGAAGGGATTGTTGAGATCATTTTTGTAAGCTATGCTATTTTGAAAATCTAATGAAATCCATTTTGAACAACAAAAAATAAAATATTGGTTCTTCTTTTTCTAACTCTTCTTCTCATGAACATGGAATTTTTGCTTTTGGTTTTACCTTCAATGTTAATCTAGTTTTTTTCTAATGGTTGGCTTATTAAATTGATGGATATTACCATATGGCTAAGGATAAATCCATTTCTTTTCACTCTTAATACTTATAAAACCAAACAAATAATTGTTGGTGAAGATAGATATCTTAGTGTTGTAGGGTCTAGAAAAATTTCAATTATATGATTGTCATTTCAATGATGTGTTATGTGTTCGAAGTCTTTCCTGCAACCTTCTATCAATGTATCAAATCATTCATTAAGGTGAAGATAAAATAATAGATTTTTCACCTCACTAAGTTGTAATCAAGGATTTAAAAAATCCTAATCATGTCCCAACAATTGGAATTGTTTATGATATTACCAACTTGTACAAATTGGATAAATTTAGGTATGAAAATTTCCATTAGTTTTTATTTGTCATAGTGATTATTTGAGAAAATTTTGGCATGAGTATTTTGGTAATTTAGAATACCTCTCATTAAAACAACTATGTAATCAAAATATGGTGATTTCTCTTCCTTTAATTCTTTACACAAATGGTGTCTATGCGAGCTATGGGAAATGGTATGGGGATGATTTTGACAAAAGTGCCTCTTGGTAGCCTTAACCTCCTTGTAGGTTGTTCATTTTTATTTGTATGGTTTTTCCCTTGTACTTCCTTATCTAAGTTCAAGTTCTTCTTAACTTTCATTGATCACTTCTCTAAATGTACTTGGGCATATTTTTTTAAACTTACAAAGTTTTTGATATGTTTCTCGCCTATAAGGCCATTGTAGAAAAATAATCTAGACATCAACTTCATAGGTTAAGAGTATATAATTGAGGTGAATGCGTTAACAAAAAATTCACAAATTACAACATTGCATATGGAATTCAAATGCAACATACTATTCTATATACACTATAGAAAATGGTGTTGCTGAGAGAGAGAATCACACATCAAAGGAAATGAAAAATTGTATGATCCCATCGAAGGGATTAAGTCTTCATTATTGGGAAATTCTATAAAGAGTTTCAATTACATAATAAATCAAACTCCTACAAAGGATTTAAAAAATATAGCATTGTAATATATGTACTAAAATTAAGCTAGATGTAATAAACTTCCATGAATTTGGTAGTGAAACAGGGATTGATATTATTAATTAGAAAAGGAAATCGGGATGAAACTACAACCCCAATTTCTCATCTTCTTCCAAATGATTCAATTGAACATAAACTTGCACTAGCACCACTACTTCCCAATCAGGATTGTTTAACATGAGAAGCAATTGGTGACCCTAAGGAGGGCACATATAGGTTGAATGTATATGAGATAACCCTTGGGGGCGGGGGCGGGGGAGGCTTGACCTATATGGGGTCAAATCTACATTCACTGTGTAAATGTATGTCATAGGGCCAACTTGAGAATAAAGTTCCACATGTGAAATGCGTGAATACGTATATATAGAGATGATGTAGTCATTATTGAGGATAATTGATTTGGATGTATGAATGTATTTGGGTATTTGGAGGTTCTCCTACTATTTAAGGAGATATTATAAAAAATATCTATCTTATATATATTGGATTTGTGCTCTAGGCTCACATTGGTGTCAATGGAATGCACTTCTAGCTATATATATATATATATATATATATATATATATATATATATATATATATATATATATATATATATATATATATATATATATATATATATATATATATATATATATATATATATATATATAATAACATTTGTTATTAAGAGCTATGATCCTAGGGTTTTACTACTTTAAATTAGTCATCTTGCCATTTTCACCATAACTTATTTTTATGAAGTTTCAAAAATATAAGTTTTGAGGATACTGAGGAGAAATATAAATGTACATGTATTCAAAATTTCATGTTTTGGTTCACTATAATTTGAAATACATATCCTATGGAAGTTAAGACTTGTGACTAATCTTGAAACTAGTCTCAAATGAGTCATTTTTTATTTTCACTATAACTCCTTCTCTAATATGTTTCATATAGAAAACAATTGTGGATATTGAGTCATGATAGTGAAGTATATGTGATATAAACTTTAGGTCCTGATTTATTTATACTTTGGATGTACAACCTATGGAGGATAGGTTGGTGACTAGTCTAGAAATAGGTTTCAAATGTGTCATCTTCGTATTTCACTATAATTTTTTCTCAAGAATTTTTAGACCATTAACTTTTCAAAGTTACAAGGAGATATAATTATATAAATGAGATAGATATTTCAAAGATAGATTTGAAATTGGAGACATAGTATTTTGTACGAGTGTGCTCTAGAGAAAGGGCCACAAATCAACAAGTTTTGGGAAAGTCATCATAGCTTTATCTTGGAACAAAAATTTTTAGTTACGTATATGGAATTATATAAAATACATATCATAGTATTACATACCAAAATTTCAAACTTAGAAGGGTAAAACTTGTAGAGATACACTTAAAGAAAGGTTGGTAAGAAGGATAGGCTCCAGAACAAGGTTTTAAAAAGTATGTTTGATTAAGGTGAGTCAAAAATTGTTGGAAAGAGAAATAATACAAGAATATATTGGGAAAATGGTAATAATTATTCGAGATCATTATTATTAGTATATTGCAGTTTTAAGTTGAAGGTTTGGGTTAGACCTCAGTGAAGAAGCAAAGACAATACCTAAATTTAGTGGACATGTTGATAAAGATGAAATCAACAACACAGAATGGTTGCAAATGGTAAACAAATATTTTATGAATCCTTTTAGGGAAATTATTAAATTTATTTCTAAATATTATGAGTGATGGAAGAGTGTAGACAAGGATACCAAACATAATATCACATGGGAGAAAAATGAAGAATTATCCTAAAAAAATGGATTAAAAATACAAATGTGGAGGTGATGTACAAAATTACATATGAATTAAAATAAGATAAAGAGGAGATCAATAAGAAAGGATATGAGATATATAATATGCAAAACCTTAATGATGTAGTCGTTAATGATATTCAAAAATTAAGACATGAAAAGAGTAGCAAGGAGAATTGGAAAAATGATTACTCAAGGGAAGACTTAAAAAATAAAGATAAAGAAATATCTATATTAACAAATTACTATCTTAAGATAACATTTCCCCATGTGGGGTGGTACATGGGTAGGAGGGAGAAAGCAGATGGTGTTGAACCACATGTATCCCGTCTAGTTTTCTTAAGTGTAGTGGGGAAGAGTGAGTGTGACAGGCATGAACTAGTCCTTCTATAAATTCCTTCACAACAACCACACATGCAGGAGATGAGGTAGAGGGGTCTTTGCATCCATGGTGCAAAAAGAACCAGCTTTGCATGGTCGTGACAAGAAATAATGAGGGAGGTTACCTAGATATAACCTTGCTTTGGGAGGAAAAAATTGATCCTATAACTATTTCAAGGGAATGACAAGGTTTGTTAAATGTGTTTTGATCGAGTTCTTCAATATTTTAAATGGAAAATACCCTGTAAATCCTCTGAGTCTTTGTTATTTAGCTTGTTTCTCCTCTTATTGTGGTTATTGTTTACTAATTGGGTCCTTTACTAGTCTAGCTTCTTGGTTTGCATGTTGATATGGCTACCTACCATAGAAATAAGGTGATCCAGGTGGCTCTAGGGACACACACAGGACAAAGAGGGCTTATAGAAGCTCAAAAATCAAAGTGATTAGAATGATTTCAAACCAAGACCAAAGCGTAGATCTTGTCATCCTGATCATAGTAGAGTGAACAGTTTATCAATCCGAGCTCGTATCAGGGAGAATGAGCTAATCAAAGTTTTGGTCAAAGTTGGACTGTGGGCCAGGTTTAAGTGTCCTACAAATTGACTAACCCCAGGGCGTGAAATCTAGCTCCCAAAAGTGGGTGAAATTGTGGCCTTGTTAAATTGCCCAATATCCCTTATTTTTGAAAGATTTAAAAAAAAAACCCTATTTTAATAAAAATAAAAAAATATATTTTTTGGGGTGGTTGGCCACCAACCCCGCCACCCCCCCAACCAAAATATAACAAATTATATTTAAAATTGGCCGACGGTCCATGATCCCCATTGGGCCCCAACCCAACCACTAATCATCATATAACACACGTTAAATTTAAATGTGGTTCGACGGCCATTACCCTGCCGAGCCCTCCAACCAACTCTCGTGTAATATGCCATGTAACACTTATGGGTGGTGGGCGGGCCACCTCTGGTGGACCCAGCCCACGCCCCACCACTCTAAATATATTCCATACGTAATGTGAGGCCGACAGGGATCGAACCCGCCCGGCCCATGTGGGGCGGCCCCATATGGTGGCGTACACCTTAAATGCAAGCCATGTACCGAACCAAACAAACCCTTCACCATTAATACGACACTCCACGGAACTGATGACGGGAATGGGGCGCGGGCCACCAAAATAGTGGACCCACCACCCAATAAAAAATATGTATGTTAATTTGGGAGGGGGTAGTGTTTGATCCCCCGACCCCTCCTCAACAAATTGTCATATTTACCACAATACAAAACCACCATTTTTGAAAAGTCTGCCAAAAAATTTATATAAACCTATCATTTGTTCAATGAGCCCAACATGGAGGAGCCAGGAGTGCACGAAAATTGAGACATAAATTTTTAATTAATTTATTTGCAGGTGGAACCATGAGCCCAGAGAAGAGGCAAGCGGAACCATGATTGGGTGAAATTCTCATGAGGGTGAAATTTTTGTAGCGTCCAAATTGGAAAAATGTTATGTCAATCTTACACCTCTCAGCGACACAAACCTGATGGCACAATCAGAGTTTCGATCTAAGCAACAGATTTTCAGATGAATCGGAGGATGGAATCTTTGAGGAATCTAGGGGGAATCTAAAAGATTCCTTAAGCCCTAGATTTTCACTTTCTTATAATTCAGAAATTTGACAGTTGATTTTTCACTATTTGATGGCACAAATCTGATGGTGCATTCAATTTTTCCATCTGGTGATTTAATTTTTCGGCCACTTTTAAAAGTGGAGTGTAGGTGTCAGCATTCACTGTGTGAGCAGTCAAATCCATGAGATCCGACGCCCTGAGATTGATGGTATGACTAGCTTCAATAATTTGATATCCTCTTCTTCAAATGACCCCAGGATGTGAGGTATATGCAGTGCGTTCATGTACTTCTTTTGCTATGAGATGCATTGTGCCGCATAGATCCCTTGTTGTTGTTAGATGTGGGATCTCGTTTGCTCACTTGTTTCATGATTCCTACTTGATGTGATCTGAATAATTTGATGGATGTACTTGTTGTCATGATTCGTCATGTTTTGTTTGAGATCCCTTTATTGTTATGTTGATTGGATACTCATGTGTCGCCATGTATGTTTACATTGAGATCCTTTTTATGCCATGTTGGTGGGATGCTCATTATCATCATGCATGAGTTTAGGTCATACTGATATGAGCCCTTTTTGAATGAGAGTTCCTGCAGCAGAACATCTCTTGGAGCCACTCCTGCATGAGGGATTTTTCCTTGTATGATAGCAACATCACCATATATGTACATCATCACTATTGATAGCACTTAATGCAGCGGCCTACACCATCTTGACAACGGGGCCTAGAGATGTAGTCCCTCCTGGACGAACTCCATTATAAACGTCTTGTTATTTTATGTTGTTGATGATTGTCATGTTCCTTCTTCTTTACAACATGCATATATGTTACTTTATGCTATTTTAAATGCAATTCTAATCACATCATGAAATCAAAATATCTTTGTTAAATCCGGGAGTTGAGTCAACTCAGATCAAGTGGTATCAGAGTGGTATTTGTGTGGATGTGAATTTCAAGCATGAACAATGGAATGTGTAGCGACAGAGGATGAAAAAGCGATGTACGAGACCATGGTCAAAATTTCCCAAAAGGCGGAAATAATGTATGAAGCTCTACAAAAAGAGATAGAGGAAAAGGAGCGATTGTAGCTTCGGTTGCGAGCCACAGAAGAGGCCTTGGAAAAATGGAAGCACAACAAACAAAATCTTCAAATAGAGAACGCTAAATTGAAGATGCTTCTACATGAAGAGAAAGAGTAAAAACAAAGTTTTCTACAACAGTTGCAAGCTAAGGATGAGGCCTTGGAAAAGTTGCAACGTGACCCATGTGAGGTAAAAATTAGTTCTTCGAATTCATGTATGTTTCTTGATCATGATTTCGTTGTTTTTGAAAATCATACCACAACAATTGGCTCCAAACTGCTAAAGAAAATGGCTTATGAAGGAAAAGTCTTGGGTGTTAATGGCCAAGGCATTGTCAACCCCATCAAAGTTGGAGTATTACCCCGTCAGGAAGGACTTGGGTATGTCAGAAAGGAAGTTGGGGAATGTGCTGAGACAGCTAGCTAAATGCCAACAACAGATGATGAGAAGCTCTCATCAATTCTTTCCAAATTGACAAAGGAGGTAAAAGATGTTGATTTCCTTTCAGTTTTGTCTTCACATAGTATGATTTCTATTGGAGATTTGGAGATCCCAATTACAAGGACAAATATGAGGCTCCATACCAAGATGAGGTGTAAGGAGGAAAAAGAACTTGGTGTTAATAACCTAGGCATAACTCAACCATTGGAGGTTGCACAAAGACCTCAACTTGAGGGCTTGAGATACACCAAGGGAGAATGCTCAAAGGTGTCAGATTCTTCTGAGACATTGTCAAAATAGTCAAGGAAAGAGAATGATGGGAACACATCCCCATCATCCCATGGTAGTTTCCATTGCAAGGAAAGAGCTGAGGCAAGCTCTCATCGCCATACTTACACCAAAGATGGCAAGAAAAGGTATAACCAGTTTCAATATTCGAATGTTCATTTCGATTATAATCATGTTTTTAATGATGAATGTAAAACATGGCATCAAAAAACATGTACCTTTTTTGGATTACATAAGCATACACTTTCTAAGTGTTGGAAAAGAATAGCAGGATAGACAAAGATGAAGCATGAAAGGCCCTCTCAACAGTAGGAAAAGAAACATGTTAAGCAGGTCTGGAGGAATAATATGTATTACAGTCATTGCAATAGAGGTGGCCATAAAAAAGACACATGTTGGAGGCTCCATCCAAAGTAGCGCCTGAAAGACAAAGTGTCAATGTGTGAACCAAGTGAAACAGTCATTCGACAAAAAAAACCACCACAAGGAGGCGACCCATTCACATTGATAAGTGAAAAATGGTTTCTATATATGTTGGCTTATCATGGTCGTGCTTTTGTAAATCATTTGTTTCATTTTAAGATGTAAAAGTGATGATGTGTTTTCCATCACTTGTTAAGCAACAATGATGTCTGGTCATATTTTGAGTTGCATGATAAACTGTGAAAGTGATGTTGTGTTTCCATCACGTGTCAAAGCAACAATAGTGTTTTGGCTTATCTTTGTAAATCATGCGCTGCAATGATGATGTGTTTTCCATCACTTGTTGAAGCAACAATGATATGTTGGTATTGTTCTCATAACTAGGGTATTGTGTCCATCTTGATGTAAACTTGACCACAGAGTATGTGTTAGAAACTCATGGCAAGTGTGGGATGCTTGGGTCATTAGTTGGTCATGAAAGACAAGCATGTAATTCGTAAAACAATGTAATATAGGTTGAAAGTGTTGGCTCATCGCTTAAGGCTTCGAAGAACAAAGGTGAAGGAGATGGAGTGAGACCTTTCAGGATGCTTGTGATGCATACAAGGTACATAAAAGTTGCAGATTAATTTTTATGCTTTTGAAGGACCAAAAGCTCCTCAGTGGGGAGAATTGACTCAGGTGGCTCCATGGACACACACAAGACAAAGATGGCTTATGTAATATCAAAAATAAAAGTGATCAAAATTCTTTTGAACCAAGACCAAAGCATAGATCTTTTCATCCTGATCGCAACGGTGCGAACGATTCATCTACCCGAGCTCATATGAGGGAGAACGAGTCAGTCAAAGTTGGACCGTGGGCCAGATTTAAATGTCCTACAAATTGACCAACCCCAGGGCATGAAATCTAGCTCCCGAGAGCAACTGAAATTGTGGCCTCATTAAATTTCCCAATATCCCTTATTTTCAAAAGATTTTAAAAAAACCCTATTTTAATAAAAATAAAAATATATATATTTTTGGGTGGCGGGCCACCAACCTCGCCACCCCCCAAACAACATATAACAGATTATATTTAAAATTGGCTGATGGGCCATGACCCCCGTCGGCCCCCAACCCCACCCTCAACCATCATACAACACACGTTAAATTTAAATGTGGCTCGATGACCATTACCCCACTGAGCCCTCCAACCAAGTCCCATGTAATACGTCATGTAACACTTATGGGTGGTGGGCAGGCCACCTCCAGTGGAGCCGGTCCACGCCCCGCCACTCTAACTATATTCCATACATAATATGAGGCCAACGGGGATCGAACCCACTCGGCCCATGTGGGCCGGCCCCCACCGAGCGGCCCCATATGGTGGCATACACCTTAAATGCAAACCATGTACCGAACCAAACAAACCCTTGGCCATTAATACGACACTCTATGATACTAACGAAGGGAATGGGGCGTGGGCCACCAAAAAAGTGGACCCGCTGCCCAATAAAAAATATGTATGTTAATTTGGGAGGGGGCAGGATTTGATCCCCTGACCCCTCCTCAACAAATTGTCGTATTTACCACAACACCAAACCACCATTTTTGAAAAGTCCACCCAAAAATTTATATAAACCTATCATTTGTTCAGTGCACCTAGCATGGAGCAGCTAAGAGCACACAAAAATCAAGACATAAATTTTTAATTAATTTATTTGTAGGTGGAACCATGAGCCTAGAGAAGAGATAGGCAGAACCATGATTGGGTGAAATTCTCAGGAGGGTGAAATTTTTGCAGTGTCCAAATTGGACAAATGTTATGTCGATCTTACACCTCTCAGTGACACGAACCTGATGGCGTATTTAGAATTTCAATTTGAGCAACAAATTTGCAGATGACTCAGATGAGGGAATCTTTGAGGAATTTAGGGGAATCTAAAAGATTCCTTAAGCCCTAGATTTTCACTTTCTTAGAATTCATAAATTTGACAATTGATTTTGCACTATTTGACACCATAGATTTGATGGTGCATTCAAATTTTCCATCTGATGATTTCATTTTTCGGCCACTTTTCAAAGTGGAGTGTAGGTGTCAGTATTTAATGTGCGAGCAGTCATTTCCATGAGATCTGACGCTGTGAGATTGATGGTACGACCAACTTCAACAATTTGACATCCTCTTCTTCACATGGCCCTAGGATGTGAGGTATATGCAGTGTGTTCATGTACTTATTTTGCTATGAGATGCATTGTGTTGCATAGATCCCCATTTGATGTTTGATGTGGGATCTCATTTGTTCACTTGTTTCATGATTCCTGCTTGATGTGATGCAGAATCATTTGTGGGATGTACTTGTTGTCATGATTCATCGTGTTTTGTTTGATATACCTTTGTTGTTATGTTTATGGGATACTCATGTGTCGCCATGTATGTTTGCATTGAGATCCTTTTTATGCCATGTTGGCGAGATGCTCATTATCATCATGCATGAGTTTAGGTCATACTAATAGGAGTCATTTTTGAATGAGAGTTCCTATAGCAGAACATCTCATGGGGCCACTCTTATGTGAGGGCATTTTCCTTGTATGATAGTGACATCATCACTATTGAAAACACTTAATGTAGCGGACTACACCATCTTGACACCAAGGCCAGGAGATGTAGTCCCTCCTGGATGAACTCCATTATCAACGTCTTGTTATTTTATGTTGCTGATGATTATCATGTTCTTTCTTCTTTACATCATGCATATATGTTCCTTTATGCTATTTTAAATGCAATTCTAATCATGTCACGAAAGCAAAAATATCTTTGTTAAATCCGGGAGTTGAGTCAACTGGGATCATAAGGGTAAGGGACCCACTATGCGTTTGTTACATAGCATGAAGGAAGAGAGGGATGTGGTGGTGGTGAAAATTTCCTTCACACCTCCACCTCCTCTAAATATACATTTTGTGTTCAAGAATTCAGAAAGAGAACTAGGGTCTCCATAGATCTGCTAAATAAGGAACAAGTGGATGCTAAAATTGTTGACTTTATAATGGATTTGGGCACCTTATACACCACAAACACAAAGATAAAAAAATACTTGGTGGATCTACTAGAACACTAGGGGCTTCATTGCTTAAGTTACCTTGTCCTAGAAAAAAGAAAATAAAAATATAGACACGATCAAGTGACAAACAAGTTTATGATAATGCTTGTCTGATAACTAATAAATAAGTAAGGGGGAAGAATGTTGGTGTAGGCATCAAGCACCTCCCAAGACACCCCCATTGAAATATTTAATGGGGCAAGTCACAGTCACATGAATCGAACTCCATGATTTCTTTTTTAAGTTCTTTACTTGATTTTCATTATGCTTGTTTGTATATGCAATGGGAGAACTTTCGACCTAGTTTCCCTCCATGGAACGAGCAAATTTTGCTATTTTGTTTACAAAGAGGTTAGTTTCATTTCATGGGTAGGACCCACAATAATTTTTATTTTTCTCATAGACAATTGGATGCTAGTTTTTGGGTCTTTTTTATATGGTTTTTCTTCTAATGGCCACAATTATTAAAGAATGAGACTCTTTGATTCTGGCTCTTGTCATAATAGGCTATCAGGCCATGTCAATACTATGCCATGATGCATTGTTTCATGATAAAATATATATAGTAGAAAATTATAACTTACAGAAAAAACTTAATAAGAACATTATTGAGCTCTCCTTTTATTAGAATAAGTTGTCATTGATGGAAAATTGATGGCAAAGGCAAATATTATTGTAAGCAATGTGATAAAGGAACAAAGACTTTGGAGCCATTTTCAATATCGCATAACATCTCAAGTGCACTTATAAACTCAGATGGATAGATATATGAAAGAGATTTCTAATGATATGATAAAGTATGAAAAAGGTCTTCTAGATCAATAGTTATTGTAGGTCAAAGCTTAGAAATTAAATGGTCAAGGTTAAAGAGATAAAATTAGCGTTAGAGCCAAATTGGTGAAAATTTGGCATTTTTTCCCTACGTTGGTGGAGGTAGGGACTTAGGCATATTCGACCTAGTTGGGAGTCAGTATAGCACACAAAGGAAATGAGCTCTGACCCCTGACCACCGACCATGTCAGTGCTTCAACATAATCAAAGGTTGGGCTTTCATCCTAGTCAGATGTCGGGAGTAAGTGCAGGTCTGAAACAAAGGAAATTCTCCAACACCTATTCTAATCTTGCATTAGAGCAGCTCCAATTCCATTTCCTGAAGCATCACATTCCACAATAAAGGTTTTTGTGAAGTCCGGTGTAGCTAAGACCGGTGCTTGGCACATTGCCTCTTTAAGATGTTCAAAGGCCTTTGTTGCTTCCGAAGTCCATGAAAATGAATCTTTCTTCAATAATGTTGTTAGAGGTGCTGCTATTCTCCCATAATTCTTAACAAACTTGTGATAATACCCTGTCAACCCAAGAAATCCTCGCAGATGCTTTATGGATGTGGGGATTTTCCATTCCTTAATGGCTTTAATTTTGCTAGGGTCTACCTTAACTCCTTCATGAGATACAATATGACCCAAATATTCCACCTCCTGGACTCCAAAGAAACATTTGGATCTTTTTGCATATAATTGTTTCTCCTCCAATAGTTGTAGCACCCTGTCAACATGCTCAACATGATCCTTCCAAGAATTGCTGTAGATTAGTATATCATCAAAAAATACTAACACAAATTTTCTAAGGAATGGTTAGAAAATTGAATTCATCAAACCTTGAAATGTTGAAGGTGCATTGGTAAGGCCAAAAGGCATGACCAAAAATTCATAATGACCCTCATGAGTTCTAATTGCCATTTTCGGAATGTCTTCAATCTTCATTCTGATTTGATGATATCCCGAACGAAGATCCAACTTTGTGAAGTAAATTGATCCATGCAATTCATCCAGTAATTCATCAATGACAGGAATGGGGAACTTATCTTTAATAGTGAGCTTGTTGAGCTCCCTATAATCCAGACACATGCGCCATGATCCATCCTTCTTTTACACCAATACTACTGGAGCTGAGAAAGAACTTTGACTCGGTTGAATTATACCAGCCTCTAGCATTTCTGCAACCATATGTTCAATTTCACTTTTTTGGACATAGGGATATCTGTATGGCCTGATGTTTGGAGGAACACTTCCTGGAATCAAATGAATAGCATGATCATGATCACACATAGGTGGGAGACCTCTAGGAGTCTCAAATACCTTGGAATGATTGTCTAGGACTTTTTGGAGATCTGGAGAAATAGATGATTCCAATGTGGAAACATCTAGCGAACATAATTGTGCAATTACACCTCTTTGCTCCTTTTTTAGAAGCTTTGTCATGCCATTAGAGCTGATTATCTTTCCTGGTTCGCTTGCAATACCCCTTAATTCAACTTCCTTTCCTTCCGTAGAAAATTTGATGAAAAGTTCTTGAAAATTAAAATCTATTGTACCCAAGGATTGTAGCCATTGGACTCCTAGTACAACATCAACACCTCCCATTGGAATGGAAAGCATTGTGCTAGTCAATACATATTCTCCCATGGATAGCTCGATATTATGGCACTTTCCAGAGCAATTTATTGTTCCTCCATTTGCAATCATCACTTGACACTCTGGTGCTGGATATAGGAAGAAATTCAATTCTTTTGCTACCCTACAATGAATAAAATTGTGGGCGCTTCCTGAATCAATCAACACTATTACCTTTTTCTTCTTGATTTGTCCTTTTATATTGATGGTTTGAGGAGTGGTAATT